>CP137682.1:20632799-21232799 GCA_037976565.1 Mesocentrotus franciscanus
AACAACATGAGATATATGGCACAAAACATCCCTATAAACATAATGGAACAAGACAAGCTCACTACAGGTAACAAGAGGAGTACAGAATCACCCATTTTCACTTGGGGTGAGAACAAAAATCTGTGCGATCTCCATTGAGGGGTAAGGAACGGTACAGAACACCCCTACTGACATAATGGAACAAGACAATCTCAGAAAAATTACTGGGGGAATGAAGACTATTCCACTCTACACTGAAGGGTGAAATTTAAACAAGAGAAAAACAACATAGTTAACACCTAACGAGTTTGTCTTTTATCATCACATAAGTCATTTTAAATAACAGTTCAAACAAGTTGAAATTACTGACAAAAATCCATATGGAACTGACACAAAAGGGGAACATTTAGCTCACGATTGTGACACACACAGGACATAAAAGGTGTACTTTACAATTATTCTATATTGATTTAAAAAATCCTAATGGCATGTAAAGCTGCTGCTGTGCAAAATAAAAGCTGAGTGAGCTAATTCCGTTACTAATTCTATTTTTGACAGTAAGCTGGTTGTTACAGTAAATCAAAGATAGCTCTTTAATCACATTTTATTCTTATATGATTGTCTACATGTTGGTAAGAACAATATTAAAAATTGCTGAATCTCAGTTGATTGGGTGAAGGATTGTAGCACCCTTGATATAATATTTGTATAATTATCTTTTTTTCTCCCTAATTCACCGAGCTACTTATTGTGTATACAGAGGGTAGAATTCCTGTTCCTAATTTTCCTTTGCATGATATATCAATAGATCTCTTTGGACATAAGTATTTAAAAATATATATCTTTACTAAAATTGGAACAGATTTTTACTTGAATACACTATAGCATGAGTTGTTCTTGTAGCTAATAAAAACAAACGTATAAGTCAATAAACAAAACAAAATTCTGCAGATTTTAAATAGGCAAAACTATACTAACATAGAGCCTTTTACTACATTCAAGCTATAACACTGAGCTTTGTTGATAAAACATGAAAATAGCTTTAAGCCTAGATAACATGCAAACTACATATTAAAGCAACAATGTGGACGCTAACAGAGCAAAAAGACACATAATAAAGTGGATTTACAAACAGAGTGGTAATACAAAAGCATCTGCTGAAGCAAACTGGTCCTATTCAACCAGACAAATGGAACGATTGAGGGTGCGTTGAATGACGCAGAAACGTGTCATCGTGAACATAAGCATTGATCAAGTGATGTTGAGTCATGTTGCATAGCAACAGATGATGAAAGGTCTAGCCATAGATTATTCTACGGATTAATTCAATACTTGAATTTGTCTGCTAGGTTTCAATCTAAGTAATGAAGGTGTGAAAGACTAAAAGGATGATCTAACATTTCATGTTTCAAAGCAAAACCTTTCTATTGGTCTTCACTAACATTGTCTTGTAAAATTTTGGTAAAATCAGAACAGATAATTGCCCAATCTGAATTGAAAGTTCGCTCTTCTACTAAATATCCATGTTCTTTACATCTCCCCCTTTTTTCTCTCTCTATTTTCCCTCCCCTAAAGCTCCTCTCTAGGTCTATCCCCCTCTTGTTTATTCCTCCTTATAACCCCTTAACCCATCGACTACAGGAACTGCATGATTTCTGTATTAAACCTATGGGAACTAGAGAATTGAGTAGTCAACAGGCTGCGCAACTTCAACATGTACACATACTGTTATTTTTGCAGTAATCCTCTTTTATGTGAAAGTAAATGAATGACATTTAATTTGGACTACTGCTATTTGTTAGATAACTTTGTTTAAGGGAAAACTTGAAGGTTTGATTTGTAAACTTTGTGGGGAACATATCCTACTGACAAGTACGGGGGTAAACAACAGATAAACTTACATTTAGGGTTTTACTAAAAACCATGATCAAACATTATCGTTACAGGACAGTGCAAAACAATTTGATCTGACGAAGTTGGGTTTACAATGTTTACAAACGTCATACATGTCTTTTGTACTTTACGAGGAACAGGAATCATGTACAAACACCGTATACATTCAATTCTTTTGTCTTTAACGATTGTAGTTTTCAAAACATCTAACAGGACAAAGAAGAGCAAATTTCAGTGTTTTGAACATACACTGTACATCAAATTGTGGTACTATTGTCAAGTATGATTTGTGTTCAGTTGTACATGTTTAGAGGTAATTTTCATGCGTGTTATCAATGTCATACATTAACAAAAATATTATGGTACTTGTATCACTATAAGTTATATCATTTTCTTTTTTCATACGGTAGTAAATTTCTAGAGGTACGGTATTTATCATGCGTGTTATCGATCTAGTACATTCCCACAAATATTAGGCACACATCATGCCTTGTTCCTAACCGACTTACCGGCCCACTTACCTAATATTGTAAAGTTTGCAAAGAAAAGGAAAGTAAACGATACGCATTGTCGTCATCGTTTGCTCCAGATCTTTGTATCTACAGCAATTCATCGGACGACATTTCCTTATAATCTACACGTAAAACGATGTCAGTAGTCTCCTGTGGACTGACTTGTGGACTATCATTGTAGTGTGTATTTGGGGGGATAAATACGACCTTTGACCCTTGAAAGCCGAGCACATGATTTCAAGCAGCATACTCCAAAAATGAGATGAAAACTAGGAGGGCATATCTCAAAACAAACGTATTTTGTTTCCTCTTACTACTGAGATGATACGTGAATGTCATTGTGTGGGGTAAAAATTGTCTTCTTTTAAAAGAAAAAACTGATGCATATTTCATTTCCATTTCATAACGAATGCTTTCTATTTCCCTACTTGCTTGCAAATGATAATGTGCAATTATGCACTACGCTTGGCTTACCAAAAAATGAAATAAATAAGAAAAATTAAAATAAATAATAAATAAGAAAAGGAAAAAATTAACAATAAATAAGAAAAAAAGAAAAAAAAAGAAATAACGAATAAGAAAAAATAAATAAATAAATAAGCATGCAACTGAGTGCGGTGCAATAACGCCCTAGTAAATTAATCCCTGAGAGAGCCATTAAAGAGTGTTAGTCTCTTACCACAGACTTAACATCCTTATGGCTTTCAGCAAGTGATCTATCCTTTAATTAAAACTCCATTTACATTTCACCAGGTAGGAGGTCATTGCATCCTGACCTTTCAATTTTTTTTATTCTCTTTTTATCTCTTTCATGGTGTACATACAGTTGACAGGACAAAGTGTCAAATTAGTGGCAGCATTTGAAATTTTACCAGACGTTAAAAATCTAATTTGAGTCGTTCTTTTTTCTACACAGATACCGGTGTGGAAATTCTTCTTATTTACATGTAATTAATTGCAAGCAAACAGCGCCCCCTATGATAGTATCCAATAAATATTTTCAGTATGCATCAAAGACATTAGCAAACTTTCAAAACCGGAGTCAGCCTTTATTTTTCATCTTTTTAAAGATTGTGAAGAAAAAGACCGTCCTTTATAGTGATGGTGAAACGTAAATGGGGTTGGCGTAACAAACTGAAAGTGCTTGTGTTGTGAAGTTATTCCCATCCAAACGGCAAACTTTGCTTTTCTTTCTTGCTCAAACCAAGCCGACATGCCAAACGAGATCAGACCAGCACGAGCAGCAGGAAGGAGGAGGATGATGATGATGAGGATGAGTATGAAGCATGAGCGAGGGACGAGGGAAGAAAAGGGCCAAAGGAAATTTTACCCTACCGAGACTATTGCGGGTACGGACATTCGCCGATCGCGGGTTCCCACCTTTGTACTGACGTCGTCCTTGACGCCGAGGAAAGCAGAGAGATCCTTCTTCCTCTTGGTTGCTGTCACCTGGAAAACAAATGGAGAGAAAGTAAAGACATTGCATCCACAGTTGTCATTGACATGGGGACACTTGTGGCTTGCATCTATCACTTGCATGCTAAAATGCTTGTGCTCGATCTTCAGCTTCTTTTGATAATTCATTAAGTACCAAGATTTACAATTATATCATATGCCTCATAAGGCCTGTCTTCATCAGCTCGAGTTTGCCAAATAACCTGCTATTTTAACTATCCCGATCGCAAATTAGCCAGTTAATTTGCGTCTTCATCAGCCCACAGTTGCAATTAGCGGATATTTGGTCGAGAAAATATCCTGAGAAATCTTGGTCTTTGTTTCCAAAATATCCCGCTATTTAGGAAATAGCAGGCTAATTTGCGCCCGTCCGAGCTAGTTTGTGATGAGCGTATCGGTCTGGTGAAGACGCAATTTCGAGCTTCGGGATAATATCCAGAGTCTGAAAATAGCGGGTTATTTGGCAAACCCGAGCTGATGAAGAGAGGTCTATTGTATCAATCACATGCCAATTGTGATCTCCCAAATTCACAAAATTTCTTAAATTTTGTAGGATTTTTCTCAAACTTTCATTGACCCATTACTCTGATTTCCTGCAATCATTCAAATCAACTGCAATCCTTTGTGTCATGTGCAGCAAATCCCACCCAAGAATCCGAGAGTTGAACAATGTCTATGAACTTAGTAGTTCTTTTCTTCCAGAAGAAACAGAAAAATGTACTTTCACTGTGACCTTTGTATCTAAGCAAGATACTTTATACCCAATTTATCAATAAAACAAAGCATTCTAGGTCCAAAGTTCTCTCTTGAAAGCTCATTTCTGACAATTCTCTAAAATCATGGTGACCAAGAACAGCTAGGGGCGTTTAGGGGAGGTATAATGTAGAAAAGATTTCTCACAAGCAACCCTCAACGAGATTATAGTTTTCAGGTGCCAACTGGTTTAACAATTTGTAATATGGGCATATTTTATCTTTTGAAAGAGGGTATGGGCCGACTGTGCCTCCATCAATACAGCAGTTGCCCCTTTGAGGTGTTTTTCATGTATGTAATTACCATTGCATTATTTCTTTGTCTCTTTTTTGTGTTTGTTTTTGGATGAATTTTGTGTAGGATCATCTATCTATGATTTTTGTAACTTTTATGATGATCCAACCACTTTGTAATTTCCTTCAGTGTATTTTCCATTTTATTGTCTTATTCATATTTGTACGAATCTTTTATTGCATTCTTTGACTTTGCATGTTTTCATGAGAGTGGTGAATAAATTCAATTAGATTCAATTCAAGATAAAAGGAAGGGGGGAAAAAAGGAAAAACAAAAGAATATTGAACACTCACCGTAGGTTTCTCAGACTCCGGTGTTTTCTCTAGGGCAGCTAGCAAATCATGCAAAAAGATAATCACAAAGTTATTTCCTTAACATTTCAAACAAAACATATTTCACTTAACATTTCACACAAAAGACATTTTCCTAAAAATAAAAAAAAGCCCCTGAACATTTAAGACATCATTACATGACCTTCCAATTTTGGGGGCATCTTTTGAATCTGCTTGTATCTAATAATACTACCTCTGCTACAACTTAATTTTTACATGCACATCTCCTAGAACTTTACATTACTAGATCTGCTACAACCTTCCATTACCTTCCACTTCTTACTACTTCTGCTACTATCATCTTACGTTTGATGAAGACTTCGAGACTCACAGGGTTCTGTGGGTACCCTGAGGCCCTCATATACTAAAACCACTGCCAAACCTTTATATTATTAATTTTGCTGCAAGTCACTTTACATCACTACTTGTTCTACGATCTTACATTACTACATCTGCTACGACCTTCCATTACTACTTCTTACTACTTCTACTACTATAATCTTACGTAGGATGAAGACTTCTAGACCCCCCAGGGGCTCTGTAGGTACCCTGAGGCCCTTGTCGTTCTTGGGGAGGGGATTGGACTTGGTGTTGTTGATGTAGATCTCGATGTCGTCTAACGTCAGACCCTTCTTACCCAACGTCTCCTCTAATACTTCCCTTGATTGTGAGAAAAGGAAAAAAGGAAAATGTAAGTTCGGAGAAGAAATTGATGCACTTGCTTTTAAAGTTAGACACAATCATAAAGACTGTCAAGAAATCGACTCAAGATCAACTTCAATACCCTATTGATTTGCCTGTAAAAATCATGTTAAGATAACATGATACATGCGTCATTGTCACATTCACACATACAATAGATGATGCGTGGACTTTGCGATCGTGTTGTGAGTATATACACCCTTTACAAAAGGGTCAATATTTGCTTTCATGGAAAACAAAACTTAATGCAGAATATTTCCTCGGTTATAAACTTTATCAAACAGGCTCATAAATGTAGTACTGCTTTTTACGTAGTTGTAACCGAGCTATAAGCATGTTTGACAGGGTTCACGCTTCTGTTAATAAATTAGGATAAAATAAGAGATGCAGTAAAAAGACATTTCGAAATAAAATACAGAAGAAATACAATAATCGAGTCACAGAAAGTGAAGTAGGAAACAGGATAAAGAAGATTTACAAGGAAAAGGGAATATTCATGAAGGGAAATGATGAGATGGAATATAGAAGGAAAAAAAATGAGAGAAACAACTATGGAAAATAATCTATCAATGGCAAAAAATATACAAACCGAAGGGAGAACAGGATGAAAAATGAGAGACTATAGTAACATAGGAATGTCATAAAAGAGATAGCATGAATAACAGAACCCCCCCCCAAAAAAAAAATGCACATAATCATTTAGATCTAAAAATAAATTATGTACAGATATAGACATAAAAATATGACAGTTTCATCTCATTTCTACTGCATACCGGTATCCAAATTCTAGAACACTGTTAAAAAGGCACAAAACAGGTTTCAAGTTCTGCATTTATTTTAGATAGACATACAAATATGAAATTTCAATCTCATCTCTACTGCATATCAAAATCCTAGAACACTGTTAAAAAGACACAAAACAGGTTTTCAAGTTGTGCATTTTTATAATTTTCATAATTTGGATATACAGAATAAATGAGTTAATACTAATCACATAATATTCGACAGTAATATGCAATGAATAAATACTTATTGTTACTTACTTTGCACCACAAATTAAAACAATTGCTCTTGTCAGTGCCAAATCGCAGTACTCAATTATATCCTAATGTCAATCGTATTATATGGCAAAAGGGCATGTTCAAGAATATATAGTGTGGGAGATGTTAATCACGCAAAGTTGGACAGAACAAGGAAATTGTTTCAGTATTTTTTGTTTATTCTGCCAGTTTTGGCAAAGTTTCATCAAACGCTTCAAATTACTGGGCAGCTCTCCAATTATTTTGATGGTAAGATTTCCCCATCAATTCCCCATCAATATATCAGAGAAAAGGGTATACAGGGATTATAAATGATTAACGTATTATAAGTATTCATAGAATTCAACCTTTGCGACAAAAATTTGTGTCGCAAAGCATTATCAAGGATACTCGTTCATGTACACAAACCCAATGTCAAGGTGAGAGTCAATAAAACAATGGGGATAATTTCATGAAAAAACGTCATTTCAAAGCTACGACATATGTTAAAAACATTACGTGGGGGAAGAGGAAGTCATTTCTCAATGTATATACAGTGTACGTGTACATGTGTAGCCTCTTGTTTTCCCAACCAATGTTGCTTGTTACTTCGTTTGTTTGTTGTTTTTTAAGTTTGTTTAATTTTCATTGTAAAATCTTTACGTACATAAATATTCTTTTAAAGGTCACATGCACAAACAAATCAATGAAGTAGAATACTATTTCAATTTTTAATCCTTGGAAAAAAATTCTTCAAATTTTGAAGTATGAAAAGCTAGAATGTACTTTCATAATATTCATCACTATCCTCATCATCATAAGCATCATCATCATCATCATCATCATCATCATCATCATCATCATCATCATCACATCGTCATCATCATCATCATCATCATCATCATCATCATCATCATCATCATCATCATCATCATCATCATCATCATCATCATCACATCATCATCATCATCATCATCATCATCATCATCATCATCATCATCATCATCATCAAAATCATCATCATCATCATCATCATCACATCATCATCATCATCATCATCATCATCATCATCATCATCATCATCATCATCATCATCATCATCATCATCATAATCATCATCATCATCATCATCATCATCATCATCATCATCATCATCATCATCTTCATTTTCATCCTCATCATCACCAGCATCACCATCACCATCATCTCACTTGTCATATAGCCATAAAACCTTCAAAATCATGATCACATCGTCACCATCATAATATCATTACCACTATCATCATCATTATCATCACAGATATCATTATCACAATCATCTCCTTCATTACTATTATCATGATCATTATTTTCATTACCATTAAGTTGCATAATTTTTCCAACTGGTCACCAATTTCCACATTGCCTCCAATAAATCAACTTTCTTCACCCTAGCTATGAAAGAGCCAGACTTCAACTAGTCAATGAAGTTATTTAGATCATGTGACCTGATGCCAATTTAAGTCAAGAACGGGAGGGTAAACAGTGAGTGGTAGTTAGGATGAGAGGAAGTTGATCACTAGCATGTGTTACTATCCACCTAACAACATTCTAAATAAAAGCATTTGAACTAACCTTTCACAGTATCTTCTTTCAGAGAGCTTTTCCTCTGATATTCTATTTGTGTAGATATGTTGCTAGGTTTATTCAACTAATGTATTTTTGTTTTCCTCCTTGTGCGTGTATAGCATTTTTTTTCCTTAAACTCCAATGTTACAATTGTGTGAATCATCATTAACACTAATAATGTAGATGTCTTATGACATAAGGAGCCAAACTTTTATAAGCTCTTTCTGCTTCTTGGTACTTAAATGCCAGCTAGATTAAAGGCATCGTTTAACAATGTTAAATCTGAGATGCATGGCACTATACGTGTTATCAGTGTCTGTGATATGGTGTAATATTGAAGCCCTAACAAAATTGCGCTTCAAAATGATCATGAAGTGCCTCAAAAGGGTCAAAATCTTTGAGTGACCGGTTTTACCATACTCATTTTCCCCAATAGACTGTTGTGTTATAAAAACCGTTAGGAAAATGAAAAATGAAATTTCAATTTCCAATCATGGGATTTGCATAATAACAATGATAATGCTCACAAATTATTTTTCACCTCTTCCCAGAACTCAATCTTCTCTTTAAACACTTCCAAAAAAGAGGGGGCCTTATTTCACAGGGTACTAGCCAGGTGAAATCCAAAATAGGCATTCAAATAAAAGTCGATAATTGTAATAGCTGGACTAGAGTATCAGAACGAATGGGATATATCGGATGACTGGGACCCATTACACATGCATGGCCAACTTGATTGAAAATGAAAAATGCAAAGGTTCTGAATTGAAGTTATTGACAGGGAGATGTGAGTTCGGCTAGCAGTATGTTCACTTAGTCAGCTCTTTGTCTTCGTCTACAAACTAATAATAATAATAATAATAATAATAATAATAATAATAATATTCGGCTTTTATATAGCGCTTAATACATCGACGATGTGTCTAAGCTCTTTACAGATATATTATTAGCTCGGGCATTTCTTCTGTACTTACTTGAGATCATGATCTTTACGAGCTGGTAGTCGTATCGTTTCTTTGTTGCCGTCTATTTCTATTATCAGGCTAAATTTTGATGTGTCCCTGCCTCCGGGATCCTGAACATGAAAAGAAAGAAATAAATTTGTTGAGCAAATATTCTTAATCAAAATTCAAATTTGTCTAATGTTACAAAGACATTCTAATCCAATCCAAATCATTAATCCAAGAGGATTTTCAAAATTACATAATTTTCCTTGAAGTTACAACATGCTGCACACATCGCTGTACAAGTTTGGGCCACTCAAAGAATCACTTCAAAAGACCAGTTCAGGCAATATCACTCATTGTTCTCTAATTAAATTCAAAATGTCCATCTATTCATTTTCAAGCTGTGCTTATCTGGTTGAAATCGTTGAAATGCATATGTATGCTGTTATGAAATCAATCACTACTGTCTTATACAACTTTGAATTGGCAACAAAATAATATCTATTGTTTGTGGGTAGCCAGAAGGGCCCGTACTAGACTTTAAGACAGTTAATGCTCTTCGTTCTGCATGGCTTTCTTCAGAATGTCTATGAAAGACAGGCACTATATAGCTGCATGCAAGCGAGGCATGTTTTTTCCAGCTATACAATACATGTGAATCCTTTGAAGTTTGAGACTTTCTATGCATTCTAGACATTCTTTAAAACAAGTTATCACTATCTGAAGTGTGTTTTCCTCTTTTCCTTGATCACCTTGAATTCTAAAAAATTCAAATGAGTAATGCTCTTCTTCCATGCTCTATATGAAAAATCCAAATTTTGCTTAGATTTGAGTAACTGGAGAGTGACACATGAAAACACAAAGGAGTACTCCATTAAGTCTTGTAGGTTTGTGTCATCATTCTGATAATGCTTTTTTTTAAATTTTCAACACTCCCACAGACACACTGTATCTCGCAGGAATATTTCTTTTGTGCTTCTTTGTGGGAGCCATTCCTTGAGCCGAATCATCAAAATACCTACACTATGACAATCAGACATTTTATATGCATTTTCTTTTTTCAGCGAAGGACAGGTAGTACATAAATAGGTATTACAAAAAATTAGCTCATATTCAGATGTCAACATTCATCACTAAAGTCGGTAAAGAGAGGGTCTATCATTCATAGACATTCAGGAGGGAGCCTCGAAGAAGCATATATCCAGGCTGTTATCCTGTTTTATACTTCCTTCTATAACCTTTCCTTATGTTATCCTTTTTTTCCTCCTTCTATAACCTTTTCTTATGTTATCTTATGTTTCTTCCTTCTATAACCTTTCCTTATGTTATCCTTTTTTCTTCCTTCTATAACCTTTTCTTATGTTATCTTATGTTTCTTCCTTCTATAACCTTTCCTTATGTTATCTTATGTTTCTTCCTTCTATAACCTTTTCTTATGTTATCTTATGTTTCTTCCTTCTATAACCTTTCCTTATGTTATCCTTTTTTCTTCCTTCTATAACCTTTTCTTATGTTATCTTATGTTTCTTCCTTCTATAACCTTTCCTTATGTTATCCTATGTTTCTTCCATCTATAACCTTTCCTTATGTTACCCTTTTTTCTTCCTTCTATAACCTTTCCTTATGTTATCCTTTGTTTCTTCCTTCTATAACCTTTCCTTATTTTATCCTTTGTTTCTTCCATCTATAACCTTTCCATATGTTATCTTGTGTTTTTTTCCGTCTATAACCTTTCCTTATGTTATCCTTTTTTGTCTTCCTTCTATAACCTTTCCATATGTTATCCTATGTTTCTTCCTTCTATCATCTTTACTTATGTTATTCTTTGTTTTATCATTCTATCACTTTGAGTGAGAACGGGGTCATAGACATCATATAGTACATCTAGATATCTATATCTAGAGAGCCTTTGAGAGTTTCATGAAAAAATGGAATAAACAGGTTGCATGAAACCTTTCAAGTGTTACTGAATTTCTTGGACGAATTCCACATTTATTACGAGGATACCAAAGAACGTGTATACATGTATATATACTTATTTTCTTCTGTGTTTTATTCTGTTACTGTTGTGAGTTTATATTCATGATCGTTCATTTGGTTGTTACCAAACAGGGCCTCAATGAAGACCACCACAATTGGTGAAAATGTGCTACCCTCTCAGAAATAAATTAATACATAAAATAAATGCACTATAATCCTTTCTCCATGTACACTGCCAGGTTTGAAATAAAGATAGTATAACAAAGAAGATTTTTTTTTTACACAAAGTATCATTAAATTTGTAGGTTCCATTATTTCAACGTGCATCTTGATATACATGCAAATTAATGTTCTATGATATTAAAATCACAGTTTATGAACCTGTTTTGAATATTAGTGATGGATCCAAGCTCTCATCGTCCAATCAGTTTGTAGAGGGCGAGGTTTCGCGCTTACTCGACTGAAAGGTTATTCAGAACAAAACAATAAATTGAATTTAATACGATACTAGCCTTCTACAATTTAATATTACCATAATGGTCACCATCGTGAAAATGTAGAATAATCAAACGAGTGTAATTTATATAAACTATTCCAAACATCTCCTCCAAATTTATATTTAAAAACCACTGTCAAGCAGAATGATTTAAATATAATGTGAGGTCATAATCAGCGATCTATGCATACGGTCCATGCTAATTTCAAAAGTGTGTTGCCCATCATAAGGAAAGAGCTGAATGGACTGCAAAAGCTTAATTCATGTCCTAAAATTTCTCATCATTGCTCATCATGCCCGACCATGATCTATTATCCCCCGAAGAATAACTGATCAGGTAGATTTATTATGACTCACGATCTACGCACACAATCTGCCCGGGGCTTTCATAAATTGCTCTTGTATCGGGCAGCGAAAGCAGTACGACAGATACCACAATTTCCAAATAGATGAGCATCCATTCAGTTGATCAACTGTAACAGTCTGTTAGTTTTAATTCTACACACGGGCCGCCGTTTAGAGAAGGCTCTTTTTTTTTAAATTGGCATAATCGGTACAATTTCCTGTCAAAGAAAAGAGAAACAATTATGGATACAAGCGAAGATGAGTCGAGGTCAAAAAATGAGGCTGCCCCATTAAGTGCACTGTAATGATACTGTGAAAAGTGTTTGTCCTTTTTTGTTGTTGGGGGCTGGTTCTTTTGTAACTGTGTGCATTTTCTTTTCAAATATTACTGCTACAGTTTGTAAGCTGCAAAGGAACAAGATGTAGGCCTAGTTGTTATATCAAACTCTCGTGAACCTAAAGAATGTTTGCCTACTGTACATGTTTGTCGTCTGTTTTAATTGAGACGTAAAAGCAGAAACTCATGTACTTGAACACAGAGATTAGGCCCAAGTGGGTCCAAACAGATCATGTAATTAGAATGTACTGCAAATTCAAGTTTTTAAATAAAGGTTACTCATACTGGACATGTTATTTTGCACAAAATGGCAGACATGTTACTGGTACGGTAGTTTTCTGGTGATGACAACAAATTAAGTTTCTGCCAGAATCCAACAAAATTGTCTATGAATGTTCCAATCTAAAAAAGCCTAGTAAACAAACAGCAAATTACACTTTAGGGCAATGCCGTATACAACTTTTAAATATCAGCCTTCACATTTGTTATTCTTCTATCCACGGCGGCGGCGCAGCCTTTTCAGCAAGGTATTTATGCAAAAGAAGCTGGATGAATACGACACAAAGGATAGAGCACAAGATAAAAACCTTCGTTCTCAGCATGTGATCATAAAACCTCGTTCATACATTACATTGCAAAACAACCTGAGAAAAACATGTTGTGGAAATACAAGCTGAGATAGGAATAGTGTCCTCCATATTTCTGTATCTTCTAACTTAGATATAAGTGAGATTTGCTATGATTATTTACATATTGTCTGCTTTGGAGCCAGAAGGGCATTAACTCATATACATAACACAGAGTTAACGCCCTTCTGGCTCTCAGCAGACAATAAATATGAAGTGGTTTTTAATTTGTGACATCAGCTCTTTTTAGAGCCTCTGATGCAAACAGGTACTGTTGTTCACCCTACTTGCCATTTAGGGTGCGTTTATGCTCATTTTTTAAGGCAGAATGAGCGATTTGAAACGCTCATCGTAAACGCTCATCGTAAACGCTCATCGTAGGTGTACTGTTTATGCTCCCCTTCTCCGGCTCCTCCAGGCAAATTCGGGCTCTGCAGCTGGATTCGCAAACCTGCACTGCGCATGCTACGTTGACCCCGGGAAGGTCATTTAAACGCGTTTACAAATGATTGTGCGTTTACAAATGATTGTGCGTTTACAAATGATTGTGCGTTTATACTTCCCCAGAAACCGTCTTTTTGGAGAATCGCCGATCGTAAACGCACTTTTTTGAGAGTTTACGATCGGCGATTACGATCGCCGTTTATCGGTGATTCTACGAAAATGAGAAAGGACGCAACCATGTTTTGAACTAACCACGTAACAAAAGCCTCATTCTGGCCAGAAAAAGTTGAGCATAAACGCACCCTTATTCATATGCACATAGGTTTGTATTCCAGAAGCTTTTACATTGTATGTGAACTCGGCATAAGAATAGCAGAGCGAAAACAGGGAAGTTATTGACAATTAATAGTGCCATTCTGGGTAGCTAAATAGACTTTGTATTCTGATAAAACAACATTATCATAGTATAGATTCCCAGTATGATATTAATTACAGGAATCATGTTTAGATGCACTGCTTATGGAGCTATATGAATTTTTAAAGCCTCGAACAGAAAAATGGAATCAGTATTTCAATTTCTTGATAGAGAAAATTGGGTTTTATGAAGTAATTAAGTAAACCCACATAGATTCCTTTGTTTTACATCTAGAATATAGTTTGTAATATATTTTACCTTTTCCTTCCTTATCCATGTCTTGTTTTAAAATAATATTTTTGAAGCATATATACACAATCCTCATGATTCCTGAAAATATTGCCTTTATTTTACTACATTAAATTAGAAACACTGCTTATAAATATATTCATGTGTACTTGTTTGAAATAACAAGGAAATAAATATCATTAGACTTAAATCTGAAATCTGATCACCCACAATTCAGATTAAAAATAGTCCTTATAATTCAGATAAGACGTGGCAAAAATGCTGCATTTTTTGTTTTTGTTTTTGGATGACGTAAAGTGTAATATGATTTGCAGTTCTATATCTTATCACACTTAGCTCGGTAAATTCATGCAGAACCTTTGTTATGTGCAGTTCCTATTTAATGACACATAAAAACAAACCACAGCAGTTGTTTATATATTCTTTTCTTTTGGTGGCGATTTAAAGCCCCACTGCACTACTTGTAGCTACTTGCTCCCTCTATATAGAAAACAATGCCTAAGCGTTGCCCGTTGGTCCCCCATGATCCTCTTTTTCTTATGTTAATTGAGAGCTGAGTTGATGAGATAACCACCTGTCAGTGACCATGCTGGGAGGTCTAATCCCTCCTGGCCAAACTAGTGCGGACGGGCTTTAATTGAATGCATCATATCTAAATGAGCCTTTACAGTTTTGAGACATTCTGCACTTCATTGTTTTTGTGAGAATCACAGGGCTTTAATGCCCTTCTGTGCCCTTCTGTGCCCTTCTTTTTCTCAGCAGACAATAAATATATGACATCATTTGAGAAAGCAACAAAATTAACACTTCTCTACAAATATCACTCTAAGGAAGATATCCAACAGACTTTCCAAAAGTTTTTACTTTAAATTCTTAGGTTCTACAAATTTCTCATTCTAGAACTAGAGCTTGAAGGGCATTTTATTCATATCCTTCAAGCCCTTTTTAATTCAGCCGATCTCGACAGAAACTCCTAAAGTCTAGACTGCAATTAGCACAAACAAAGCAGGACAAATTCGCTTTGTGATGTTATGATGATATCACTGTCTTTTAAAATTCAAAGTGACAGTGTTTTTGTAATGCTAAAATGTCATTACTCTCTCTTTTCCAAAAGTGACAGTTTAATTATTTTTTGGTGTGTGTTACAAATGAGACCACTATTCTTAATTTACTCAAAACAATATAATTTTGTGACATCCAAATGACATCACTCTCTCTCTCTCTCTCTGCCTTTTTCTTCCTTCAATACAAGTGTTATTTGTGAGAGAAAAAATTGACGAAAGTGACAGTTGATGTAGGAAATAGTAACATCTTGTGTTGGCACTCTTGCTCTTTAGAAAGCAGAAACATAAAGAGGTTTTTTTATTTTTAAAAATTTCAGAGTTACATTCCAAAATGCACAGATACTAGACTCCAGATATATCTTTCAATAAGTATTTTAATCACATTGTAAACTAGCAAAAGGAAATTAAGCAGGTCAGGTGACTGGTTTGTTTGATACCAAAGCATTATGTCTTTTTGATGTGGGGTAAATGTCAGAGAGACGTAGATTAATTTGTTGAAATTTCAAAAGGAATTTTTTAGAGCTCTCCCGGATCTATAATCTTAATCTACCATTACTGTCAAAATGACTGATGGCTATATTTCAAAGCAGCGAGATAAAGGAGTTTTACTGCATGAAATATCAAATAATTTTATTTTAGACAATAACTGCTCTATTAAACCCTGGTGTAATCTTTGAAATTGTGTACAAAGGCTGATATTGCATTTACCATTACCAGAACACTAACGACTCTCTCAAGGACATTTCCGTACTGTTAGATATCTGCTTGTTTTTTTATTAATTTTTTATTTTTATTTTATTTTTTAATGTTGTTGATATATATATATATATATATATATATATATATTTATTCCTCATGGACCCTTCCTGAAGAGAACCTACATCAGATGTTAAGTGGTCCTGTGGTATGCTTTCTGTGGTATGCTTTCTGGGCTACCTGTACAACGACTCAGGGTTCAATCCCAAGCTATGTCTTCTGGATTGTATAAGTATACCAGTAAATGGGTCTCTGAGGCCCAGTCTTAACAAGCCGCAATCGATTCTGATCACTCAATTTTGTTTTTACATCAATCACAAAATTGAAATCCTCTCTATCTTTATACAAAATACAACACTTTGATATCAATGTCAAGATAAGTTGGGCTGAGATGTGGTTTAACTCTGTACAAAGATGGGTCTTATATAGTATAAAACAGAAATCTTTCACATGCATAAAATGTTTACGATGAATTTTGCAAGTGGTTCAGAGTCATGAAGCTTTATGCCGAGAAATAACAGTATCTGATTTGACATAGCATTACATATTTGCAATTCCCCAAAGTTCTTGATGTGAAAATGGCTGTCAAGAACAATTTGTGAACATTTCATGTCGCGAAAGTTTTTGGTTTTGATTGAAGTGATCACCTGGTAGATACACTTCTTATTTACACACAATTTACACTCACATACTTACAAGACGAATGACCTACTTACCATCTAAAGTACCATGGGAAGGAATGAATTTGGTCCTTACCTAACCAGTCTAGCGCATAGACCTAGAACAGATTCCTTGAGAAACTAGTAGATAACAAATTAGGATTTAACCTACCGCTCAACAGGTGAATGCTGTATGCACCGTGGACCACACTGACTACATGTACATGCGTTAATCCTTGTTTGACTCAATCGAGAGACTAAGTAGGTTTCTTTCATTTCAATGTATGCTTACAGGGACAATATGGATTTTTCCTCTTTCTTCCTTTTTTCTTGCTCAGTCAAAGCACAAACACACAAGAATAACTTATGATCAATGCCGCACAGTTTGGAAATGTGCGTAGTCTGCCATGCAGACTCTTGTTTCACTGGACTGTGCTTGTTCTCTCATTGTGCGTGCCCCCATCTTCCAAGTATCAGTTCTTATGATGCATTTCAGAAGTGAAGTTACCATTCAATATATCTTCAGCTTCAAGCCAAAAACCATGGATGTTGCATTATTTTCTTTTCACTGAGGTAATAATGAGCCTTTAATCAACATACGTACACACTGACTAGAATGTTAGGAGTAAATCAGCGTGTCCACACACAAAACAATTTATCCCGAAACTCTATAACGATACGTCGTATAAAGAATCATCGTATAAATTCTAGGGTGTCCACACACAAGAAACGTCGTATAAAGAATCATCGTATAAATTCCAGGGTGTCCACACACACAAGAAAGTAATCCCAAAACTCTACAGCGAAATGTCGTGTAGGTGCGCAGTTTGCTACTGCGGTCATGAAATGGAAGCGGAATTGAGAGGTCAGGTCTCCTTTCGCGCGCGATCCGACGTTAAGCCACGCCCAGTTAGACTATAGTTCCGTCCACACACAAAATTTCTGTGATTAAGCATGATTAGGCGTGATTAGTTATTGAGTTCTAGTTCGAAACGATGCCCAAACCTGCGTTTCGTTATACGACGTTTTGTTATACGACGTATCGTTAGTAAGCCTCCACATACACAATTTCATCATATAACTATCGCGAAACGGTATAACTAATCACGCCTAATCACGGAAAATGTTGTGTGTGGACAGGGGGTATAACACCCTTGTCCATTACATCTCAATCCTATTTGATTCAAAGTACTCTATAACATGAACAAGCATTTTTTTGTGTGTACAAGGAGGAAGATAAATCCTACCTTGGAGACAACATTAAACATCAAACATTATAAAACTACCTACAATTTTTGCCAGAAACATATGTCATGAAGTGTTCATTTTATTGGTGACATAGATGCCACAAACCATCGAAGTTACATCACAATGCACAACAGCCATCTTATCGTAAACACACAGGGTTGCTCTGAACAGCAACCATATGTTAGAAGTTACCACCCTTTTATATCATAAACAATTAAAATCGCTACATCTCATCCCATCAAGAAGTAAGATAACAATATCTCAATCTTAAATGTCTAGGCCTACCTTGGTTTCTTTAATTCCTCACATAAAGGGTCAAATTGTCTTTGCTAGTTCACCAATCCCGACTTTGTTACAGGTACTGTCCGCTTGTCCCTGCGCAACTGCAAGCTCCTGGATTTATCAACTCTTCTCCAAATGTAATCCTTGTACACCCTCTCAGACTGGGCAAAGTGCAATATCCGATAAATTTACCAAATATGCTCTGATGAAGGTTTATGATCATGAGCCATATGTTGGTATAATTAATCATCTCGGTTCTAGAACTACCCTTTTTCAAGACAGGATGCAAAAAAAAATTCCTGCGTCACTCAAATCATCAGATCTTCTTGAGAACTGAAAATAGCTTCATGGAAGACAGACAGCGAAGTATCCTTAACATGGTTCAAATCATAAGCTTCTGGAGAAGATAGCAGGATAATTTTACAAACCAATCACAAATCAGGAAATTTCAATGCTCATGTCCACTTTTCATTTTCATGTGTACTGTGCTCAGCTAAAGGGTTGTTTGAACATACATTTTTTGCTGAAAGTGATTTAAATACCTCAAAAATCAACTTTAAATGTTCCTGGGAAGGTACCATTTCTAATAGACTATTATTTCTTTAAAACTCATTAATTAGTTTCCACTTCATACTCCTGAATTGTTAGATTTCCCAACCTTAATTTTCGACATGTTTTCCCACCTAGCTATGATGATCTTGGTCACATGACAGATGTCACCTGACACTTAGCTCATCATCATTCATGTGACATGAAGCATCAAATGTTCATTTCTCAATTTGCAATCCTCCAACAATGAAAACAACACCTTATTCCTCTCTAAAATCCATAACAATTAATACTGTAAAGTTTAACCATTACAAATATTTTACGATATAAAAATTGTTTAAAAATAAAACAATCCGCATACCACAAGCAAGAATAATGTACATCCGAACAGAAATGCGGCCCCTAATTTGTGCCTGTCCCCACCCCCGGCAGCTATTTTCGACAACGAAATAATAAAATGTATACTTGCCCTTTTCAATCCCTGCTGTCAGAGAATTTTGGAGGAATAAAAAAGAAAATGCAAAACCCCTACCGGTATTTCTTTCAGAGAATTGACTTCTTACAACATTTTCAGACAAGATTTCATATTCTGCCCCGAACCTAAAAATGCTTAGAAATAAGACAACTAACAAGAATGAATCTGTATTCCTGCCCTCACACACAGGGGGCGGTCTAACGCTTTTATCGTCACATCATTGGACCTGGTCCAATAGTTTGGTCTGTTTGTTTGGTCCTATCAGGGAAATCCCTACTCCCTGGTCCTATTGTACTCCTTTCTGAACGAGCTTCACCACCAAAATGTGGATGATTGTCGATGCATTCAAAGGAATTCAAATGTTGATATTGCCATAACATACCATGTCTGCATGAAGACACATTGGAAATCTATATTTAAATCATATGAACTGTACCAAGAAGGAAGTTGGGTTGCTAAATTAACCCATTGACTTCTGAATGCTCTCATTCCCATAGGCTTTCATACAGGAGCCAATCGGTTCCAGGAGGCAACGGGTTAATATTCTTCTGTTCAGATCAAGAAGGGCGTTAACACTGTATCTGTATTGAAGTATACGAGTCAATGCCCTTCTGGCTCCAGTCCAAACAGAGAAATTCTAACAAATTATGTACCATCTCTGTGACTTCAGTATCAATAGTAATAGCGTAGGAAGGGTTAAGTCAGAAAATCCTGCACCTTTCAAAAGAAAATGGCAGCATTTTTATGCTCTTCATGATTATCAGCCTCAAATACAATTTCAAATGCTTTTGCTGCACAAGAGTTAAAGATTGCATTTGTTTTATGAAGTATGATATATATATATATATATATATATATATATATATATATATATGTATATTTCTTTTAAAATCCCACCGCTGCCACCATGATGAGTTTGAGGGTCTTAGTAATGGTAGATTACTCAGTATAACAGAGAGTGCATGGGCAGACTAGTTTATTATGGTAGACATTTTATTTATTCAACTACGACGATGGTTACCGGATATTCGGATATCGCGTATCGTAACAGTATATATGTACATGTAGTTACATAGAATGTCACACAATTTTCTTGTGAGTGATATTCTATAGCTTTCCCAGCAACAATTAACATACCACGAAGAAACATTTCACGTCCTGTTTTATACCTTTTCATTCTGTATTGACTGAACATATATCTTACTGTATGGCAATTCGAAAGCAATTACCGGTAGTAAAAGGAACAAAAAAGGAAAAGCTATTGCTATATGATGTACTGACAACAATCAAAGTGAATTTCCCCCATCATGGATATTCACAGGCGCATGTATGCACAGCCACAGGTATGAGTGCCCGTTGTAAAAGGTGTCGACTGCACGCATCATGAATAGCTTCTGTTGGAACCAATACTGGCGCCGAACATATTTCATGTACAAAGACAAAGTCCAAAACTCCAGACAGATCAAACAAACATAATAATTGTCTAATAAACATACAAGTTCATGCTCTACATACAGGGCACAAGCTCTTGAAGGCATGTTCACACATAATCCAAGTCTTCCAGAAAGAAAATCTACCAAAAATAATCTTCCCGTAATCAATCTTCCAATGAAATCTTTAAAAAAATAAATAAATACTCATTACCTCGACCATCTAAATGTTCTATCAAAATAATTCCCAGAACCAGTAAATCTTCCTTACAACCAGGTGACTATATTGCCTGACCTTCTAATGAGTACCGGGTAGTTTCATAAAAAAGCATGAAACATTAGAAACAATGAAAACTCCTGGAAATGTACCGTTATAGTCTTCAAGGTGGAATTTTTTCTTTGCTATCACTTCTATGCTACTAAATTGTGATGATCTATATCTCCTCACATGAATTCAGATTGATGAGAATATATTCTGCTTTAAATTGAAATAGAACAGTTGATAATTACCTTTTTGAAATACTCCATCTACATTCATGTCAACAAAGCAGCCTAAATTTCTAAGCATTGATAATGAACATGAAATTTGAATTTGAGGTGTTTTATATAACATCAGATCACTATCAAATCGTTAAATTAGCATCGCACGTCATGTGGGACTTGTGGGCTACGTTCATCCCACGTTGTTTGCGTGACTCTGGTCACAATCAGAAGGGTAGATATTCACAGAATAGACCCAATATTTGGGAACAATTGGACATATATATCTCAGTCCCGGAAGCGACTTTGGATCTCTTACCGTCTGATTAAAACCAGAAGGGTTATAATTCTGTATGGAAGTATATGAGTTAATGCCCTTCTGGTTCCAAACAGATGTTATGATCCTTTCCTCTCAAACCCACAAGGGGAAGTCAAGTAATTCGCCACATTCCGGTATTAATGTTAAAACATACCAAACCATTGTTGCCGCTTGTTTCTCTTTTTTATGTCTGTCCAAGAGGAAGGATTTGTTCTTTTATTTGGGTAGGAAATAATTAATCAGCTGGCCAAAATGGATTTGTCTTCTTTCAAAGAAGAACTCAGCTTTGTCCGGGTACTGCCCAGTAAAAACCAGACACCAAAATTGGTAACATACACCTTTTGAGAATTGTAGTTTGTAGTTTCGTGACAGAAACTTTCATAAATTGGAAATATTCAGTATGATGTCAGTTACAATTCAAACATTTCACGGGATGAAACTTTTTACGAACAAATGTGAAATTTATGATTGTTTCATGCTTACAAAAGTTTTTGGGTTATACACATGTATGACTTTTAATCTTGCCACTTGAACATATTTCTCCATCAAATTTGACTTGGATAATATTCCATTCCATATTCTCTAGCCATTCTGACATGAATTTTCTCAAAATTATAACCACATTAAGCCAGGTAAAGTGTTGTTTGTTGCTGTTATCATTATGTTACACCTCTATTGGATATTGATGAACCGCAGATGAAATCTACCCAATGAAATAACAAAAATCTTTACATTTGAATAATTTTTGTTTACTTGTTCTGAGTTTTACTAGTTCTGAGCTTTTGCAGAGCATACCAAAATATCATTTCATGGTGGAAAATTTGTGTTGTACTTGAAATTATCAAATAACATGGACCTAAAATTTGTGTTACATGTAATTGACCTTGTAGTTGTAGGATTTATGCATATAGTATCACATAACATGGACCACTCCCCCCTCCCCCTCCCCTCCTCACTTTAATAAAAGAAACTATGATGAGGATTCGAGTTTACTAGGCCATGCAAACAAGTATTTCCCTCTTTTTTTCAAAGATTACAAGTATTTCCCTCATCTTACAACTAACATGCGCAGCTAGGTATGCATTATAGTGTCAGTTTCTTCTCTGTCTCAAAACTCAGCCCATTAATTCCCTTTCCCTGTAGGCCCTAATCCCCTGATCACTATTATGTGGTCAAGAGTTAATCCCATTCACGACCAATTATCACCTCAGATCATCCTATAATAAGATTAGTGAGTGAATACAACTGTCAACCTCCTTGTCCAAATTACAATGCTGAATAGATGTAGTCTTTTGAGAAATAACCCCCCCCCCTTCTTCTTGAGCTAGGCTTATTTATGCCCTGATTTTTCAAGCATATTTTAAAGCCCCACTGCACTACTTGTAGCTACTTGCTCCCTCTATATAGAAAACAATGCCTAAGCGGTGCCCGTTGGTCCCCCATGATCCTCTTTTCTTTATATTAATTGAGAGCTGAGTTGATGAGATAACCACCTGTCAGTGACCATGCTGGGAGGTCTAATCCCTCCTGGCCAAACTAGTGCAGACAGGTTTTAAAGAAAAACATTTATAAAGATCCTTTATGTTCTTTTTGTAACAACACTAATAATAAATAATACTGAGTATATCTTCATAGTTCAAGGTGCTGGGAGAGTACCTTTTTCTTTTGTTGTTTTTGTTGATTTTGATTGTTGTTGTTGTTGTTGTTGTTGATGTGTCATGAGGCACTGTGGCCTATCAGAGAAGAAAATTGAAGCAGGTGAAATCTCAAGCAAACCAAAAAATAAGTGGCATTATACTTAAAACATCTTTTGAATATGGACAAGAAGAAAAAAGGTTAAGTAAGTCCTGTTTAAATTTGAAATTTTAAGAATACATGGATGGCTCAGAAGGCTTCAAATAATTATTATTAGATAATGGGGGAAAAGGCCAAATTCATCACTGCTTCCCTTTGATATTAAGGTAGATGTTATTTCAGTCATGACAGACATGGAAGGTTTTTTACAGCTGCTTTGTTATTCAAAAAATGTAAACGTAAAAGTAGAATACAAACATCTGGGAATCAAAATCCTTAGAGAAATGAGAAGAGTATCAATAAATTAGAGTATTGCAAATCATATTCACATGTAATCTGAATTTTTGTCGCCCTCCATGCTCTTAAGACTCTTGAGAGAGAATTTTTTTAATAGAAATGTCCAACAGTCAATGCAATACTTTTTCTAAAGTCTGGACAATAAATGTATCTAATACAACAATGCCACAAACACTACTGGAAAACCCCATAAGAAACCATTGGTGTTTGATAATTCTGTTTTATTTTTGGAGAGTTGTGCGCATGTGCCACTAGTCGCTGCTCTGCATGCGTTAAAAAAAACGGACTGATTCACTGGTGTTTTAAGAGCGAGCATTTATACGGCAAAAAACGGTAAAGCTTCTGCTGGTATTTAAAAAAGAACACAGTCCTGAGGTAGGTTTTCAATTTGGATTTTTCGTCATGTTTATGAGTGCAAGTGTTTGTGCTTATATCGCAACTTCCGACGAAACACCAGAATGTGAGGATAAAAAACGATAGTTTTTGCTAGCAGTGTAAAAATGTAGCTGATGTAAACAAAATCAGAATGCTGTGAAGTATGAATTAGTTTTTGTTGCCCTCGATTTTATTATTGCCCCAGGATAAAATCGAGAAGGTTCATTCGACGAGAACCCAACTTCAATACAAACATAAATTTGATCAAAAGAGAAAAATTCAAACATTAGGAAATAAAACAACAACATATGTGTATACAATCAGGATAAGGTGAAGAATGAATTAGTTTTTGTTACCCTCTACCGGTATTCTTTCATTGCTGGGGGCAAAAATGGAGAAGAATCTAAATTTAATCATTTTTCCTCAAATCGAGTTCTTGGTAGCATGTTTTACGGTTGACGGTTCTTCAGTCGATGCTACCTGAAGGCGACGTCTTCGCACGGACAAACAAGAAAAAACCTAAAAGGTACGCTGCCATAGGACGGAAGGAAATTATTTTGATTTTCTTCCCGATGTGAGTCAACAATTACTTTTAAAATCTTTGTATTCGCTGACGTGTGAACCGTGATGCCATCGATGTGAGTTGAAGAAGTTCAAAGAACGCAGTGAACATTTTTAAGAGTTCATGCCATGGATGTCAAAGATTCTCTTGTGGATTAAAGGTTTCAGTAGATAGTCCCTAATGGGACATTTCATACTTTGTATGAGCACTCCAAACTCTGATAATGATCTGTATCAATTGCGCTATTACTCATTTCCTTTCAAAATATTAGCATACTTGAATATTTTGATATCTCGATATCAAGGATATGACCTACTGGCATATTAGGCCAGACAGGCTGAATTCCATGTTTCTTTTTGAGCACATCTGATGGTTAAAAGCATTGTTTCATGCTGCATGACATATAAATGTAATTAAATATAATTTTTTGATATGGGTGCACATGAGCACCTTTTTAAAAGATTTTCTTTCGAGGAAATAGATTTCCTCACCAGCAAACTCGATGATTTATAATTACTTCATTTTTCTGTGATTTTCATGAAATCTTTACATAAACATATATCATCCCTTTTAACAGTTTTTACTTCAAGGAACATGGGGAGAGAGAGAGAGAGAAGAAAAAAAACAGCTAACTGCTCCCATGAAGGACTTTCTGGAACTAATCAGTTCTCCATTTTTATTGATATTACCATTGATTGCTGAGAGGCAGAGGGGATGTTAATTCATGCAGAGTTATGCACTTCTGGTTCTAAGCAGACAGTATACTGGTGAAGGAATGTCACTAAAGGAATTCCATGTTTAGAGGCAGAAGGGTATTAACTCCGATATTATTACAAAGTTCAAGGGCAGCGTTTCATGAAAACCGTCATAAGGACAAGTCCCTCCGACACCCCATTGAAACGCATGTGTATTAGATTTAACGCGGGTTTCAATGGGATGTCAGTGAACTTGTACCTATGACGGTTTTGTGAAACGACCCCCTGGCTCTCAATACTGATATCTGGAGAGTGTTTCACAAAGATTAAGATCGACTGTTAAGTTGGACTTAAATATGACAGGCCGTTCATGCCACTGTTTGCTCTCACCATTGTGATCTTTAGATAATATTTTTCCCTTCAATAATGAATTATCAAAAAATACATATTCTGTAGATTTGTGACCATGATTTGTAAGTCCCTTGAGATACCAATGCCAGTAAACGGTGAGAGCAAACAGTGACATGAACGGCCTGCCATAGTTAAGTCCAACTTAAAGTCGATCTTAGTCTTTGTGAAACACTCCCCTGCTATGGTAGAAGCCAAGATGGCACATGATAATGATGATGGGATAGAGTTCAAGTTCAGGATCAGAAACAGTGATCGACTTACCAGCCCTCGTTGCAACATCTTGGGGTCTGGTGCGTTTGGTGTGCTGGGAGACCTTTGACGATTGTTGCGCCCTGTCCTAGGGGAGCTCGGCTCACCAGCCTGTAAATAGAGAAATGAATGTAGGAGTCAGAAATCATTAATGGGTGATTCAAAAATAATAATGCATACAATGTCAATATCAAAGCTTTATAGAGTACATGCACACCCTAAGACACATACATGGTGCACACATGTGTGCGTGTTAATGAATCTAAAGACCAGGGTAAAAATGATAACTGTAAAGCATTTAGAGACGGTATTCCTTATCAAGGGCTATATAAATCTAGATTTATTATTATTATCATTTATGATAAACAATATTTTTCATTCATTCATTCAACAAGGAATTTATTAAGATAGGGCCCTTTTTTGTTTGTTTTAGAGCTGAGCAACGTAATGATGACTCACAGATCCTGTATGACACAAACTCCTTTAATGATCAGGCGGAATAATGATCTAGCGGCAGTGAAACTGTTGCCAGTGGGTGGACGTTGCATAATAGTTTAATATGATGACAAAATATCAACTAGTTGAGTGGATAAAGTGGAAATGCCTATATTAGTACATGTACAATTAACAACTTAATTATCCATACCCCTTGTAAATTTGATGTTTTTTTGTTTTTTTGTAACTCAAGTATATTAAACAAGTGGACTGGCTGAATTAGGGCCTTTGGATGAATACTTTAAGATGTAAGCTTTAATATGTCACATTCAAATTTCAATTCTTCACATACTTTAAAAACTACAAAACTTGGTAAGGTTAAGTTGTCAACTGTATATGCATTTTAGAAAATGAACGTAATCTCCATACAATACATGTAAGAATTGAAATAGACCAGAGCCTTTTAAAATAATTTTGGTCTGAGTTTAGAGTACATCATTTTATTAGAGAAGCTGGAATTGTGATTAACAAATTTGTAATTTCAGAAGAAATCGAGTTGATCCCAACTATGTGAAGGGGGCAAAGTAAATCGAAATAACAGTGTGAAACGTGTGAAACGTGCTTAGCAGTTTCTGGAGACACTGATGTGACTGACTGTGCTTTGGCTTTGACCTTACCCGTACAACCGACAGTATCATGTTTGCTATGGATAGGGTCCAGTTTTTAAAAAATCTCTCCAATTAACAATATCAAACTAAGGCGACAGACATGTGCTGCTCTCAGATGAGAATGAAAAGGATGATGGTGAAGAGTGGAGCTATCATAAGGAATCCAGGAGATGAAACGATCATGAGGGATGACACTGACAATGACGAAGATGATGACGATGATGATGATGATGATGATGATGATGATGATGATGATGATGGTGAAGAGTGGAGCTATCGTAAGGAATCCAGGAGATGAAACGATCATGAGGGATGACTCTGACAATGATGATGATGATGACGACTACAATGATGGTGGTGATAACAATTTTGCTGATACTGATGAAGATGATGACAAGGAAAGTGATGCAAATGATGTTGACACCTGTATGATGGTGTTGATGATGATGATGATGATGATGATGATGATGATGATGATGATAATGATGATGGCATTAACAAAAATGACAATGATGATGGTGATGATGATGATGATGATGATGATGATGATGGAATTAACAAAGATGACAATGATGATGGTGATGATGATGTTGACAATGGTATTATGATGATGATGATGATGAAGTCGACAGAGGTATGATGATTATGATGATGGTGTGGGCCAAAGATATGATGTCCAGAAGTATTTCATCTACAAGGATGATGGATCCCAACAGTCTTCTTCAAATGGTATTATGAATAAGACACTAACAATGAAGTCAATGATGATGATGATGCAGTTCGGAATGAAAAAAGATTGTATCTTCCGCCAATGAAATTTTTGTGAACCTTAAGTATGCTCTTCAACTTTTGATTACAGGGAGAAAGATGATGATGATAATGATAGTGATGATGATGTTGATGATGATGATGATGATGATGATGATGATGACAGAAATGATGATGATGGTAATGTGATGATGGTAATGATGATGATGGTGATGATGACCACAACAAAACAAAAATGCTACTGGTTCCTCTTCAACTGATAACCAGTGGTGATGAGAGTAGTGGTAATGATGATGCAGATGCAGTCCTAGCAAAGAGAAGAAGGTCCTAAGTGGTCTAACTGAAATGGTAAGAGTAAGTATGGAAGATTCTCTGAAACATTTAGTCCCAGCAATGATGATGATGATGATGGTGATGGTGATTATGCAGATAGAGAGGTTAGTTCCAAATGATCAAACACAAATGATAATCCACATAGGAAAGATTCTCCTCAACTTAGTATATCAATGATAACAAAGACAAAGCGATGGTGATGATGATGATGACAATGCTGAAGATGATAATAAAGATGATGATGATGACGACGATGACGATGATACCACAATGCCACTAAAATCTTTCAAGCATCTCCTTCACCTTTGCACAACTATTCAAGCCAGAAGGAAAAGTTGCCGCCGCTCGGCCATGAGATGCCTTCATCGACAATGCCGCAAAGATGCCTTCGTCAACGAACCTTCATCAACGTCTTGTTCTGTTTCTGGATGGCTCACTACTAACCAGACTCCAGCCTATGTTACGTCCTACCCATTCACTTGTAGCATAGATTTTGTTGTCATTGGAAGTAGTCAGGAAAGAGGATGTCGAATGTGTTAGGTCATACGTTGCGCAGGGACACGCAAATAGGGAACTTAGGAAAAATCGGGACTACCTGCGTCAAAGTTGATTAGAAAAAACCACCTGGACCCGTTTCCTGACGATAGAACACCCCCACAGGAAAATAGGAAATATAGACAGAGAGACTGGGAGAGAGAGAGAGAGAGAGAGAGAGAAGGAGAGAGAAAGAGAGGGGGAGGGAAAGCCAAGGGGAAAGAGTGAAACTGCCCAACTTCTGCGACGACGTCATTACATAGATGTGGCAACTAGCTGGGTATTTATGTTTTCTTGAGGAACTTTTCAAATGAAGAGATTGAGGTCAGCAGGAAAAACTAAAATCTAGAACAGAAATAGGTAATGGGAGACATTGCAAAAAATTGTGAAATAATACAAGAGAGAGGGGGAGAAAGAAAGAAAGCTAGAGAAAGACAAAAAAGGTGGAAACTATGTGAGAGAAGAGTGATAAAGAAAAAGAGGAGGAGGAAAGAGAGAAAGAGAGAAATATGAAGATAACAAAGATATGCAAAGAGAGAAATGTTAGAGGAGAGAGAGATAGACAAACACAAAAACCTTAATTGGACAATTCAAGGGGTTTCCTCCTTCTTTTTATTCATAAACGTGATTACATCTACATTAACTTCTATTTATCTTTTATCAATTTATCTATCTAAAGTTGTTGTGATCCAGATCATGATAAACCGCTGGACTGTGAACCGCAGGGTACTGGGTTTGAATCACTGCTGCAGCACCAAAGTCCTTTAGCAAGACATTAATCTATATTTGCAACACTCTACCCAGGTGAAGTGAGTGGGAACCCCTGGTGGGATTTATTCTGTGAATGCACCGAGTGCTACAGTTGCTGGAGCTAAAGCCGAGGTAATGAAAATCCAACGTCTTTGTTATATCATAATGTGATATGCGCTATACAAGAACGGCATATCATTACTACTATCTCTATACTATTCATATATTCCTATGATTCCTAGACTTTGCCTTCAGGACCTGCAGATAACAGAGCTATGTTCTCATCCCTAAAAAGTGCCTCCTAACCCCTAACGCTGCCAAGATAATGACCCAACTATCAGCTGCCCCCCACATACACTGTTGAAGTCTAAGCATGGACCTACCACAAAAGAATAACTTTGCAAGTTTCCTCAGGAGATAGTTCTGCAAAGGGAGTCGTCAAAGAGGATAGATGTCGTAGAAGATATTTGTCCAGGGTATTAGTTCTTAAGCCATTCATATCTATAAATTACATCTGCTTCTCTGTTGCATATGTGTGTATATGTCTCTCTCTCTTTCCCCCAACCTCCCTCTTTTTCTTCTTTTACTCCAGGAGATAACAAATCCATGCAAACTTCATCTAAATTCCTCAGCTGACCCAACCAACATAGTTTAGAACTAGCGACCTTCCTGAATTTTGCCAAACGATATTACCACTCCGGCACTGGTCCTTCGTGAGCACTCCACCACATGTAGCCTGCGTCACGCAGCATTCTCAAAGCTAAAACCTAATTTGACGAGTCTGGTTTTGTAGCATAGGAGCGCAGGACAGGACAAGACAACAATCAGTGCAATGTGATGAGCCAAGAGTGTAAGATCAGGGCATCGGAGAAGAGCCAAGTCAGCAAATTGGCAGGAATTTGTCACCTGGGCTAATGATGCACACCTTGGTGAAAGAATGCATGTTAAGGCTCTTCTTACCATGGCCCCTAGTTCAATGGTTTATCATACACAATTCTTACTCCATATGGCTTTGGAAGGGTTAAAGCAACCATCCTTGATCTATAAACAAGGTAGCAGTCGTCTCACCTGTATCCCTTCCACATGCACAGACAACAGAGAACCTTCCACAGCCTATCTGACATGATAGATATCACCCCTAGAATTCAAACTTTCTCAATGGTATAGGCCAATTTCATATGGAGTTTGGGTCATTTCATTCGTGAATTAGGGGTGTTCAACTTACCAATGTGTGTACCCTCCTCAGTGCTGATCTTCTGTGAAGTCTGCATGGAGTATTTGTTGATCCTTCTGCATCTCTGTAAAACAAAGAAGAAAAAAAGAAATGGAAAATGATTTTAAACTTGCAACAGAACATCAAAGTTACATTACCTTGTATGGAGGAATTATAAATATGCAATCAGATACAAAGATAAATTGACTACAGATATTTTGCAATGACATGAAATTTGTTAACTCAAACACATGGACTTACTCTCCCTCTCTTTTCTCTCTCTCTCTCTCTCTCTCTCGATCAATCGATCGATCCCACATTCAATTTTCATGTGGTTTGTTTGAATTTCTCCTCCATATAATTGAGCTTTCTCTCTCTCTCTCTCTCTCTCTCTCCCTCAATCCCACTCTCCCTATTGCCCCCCTCTCTACTTTCATCCATCTCACTCTCTCTCTCTCTCTCTTTCTAACTATATTTCTCCATTTCTTTCTTGTCCTTTCTTTCTCTTTCATGATGCTTCTTTCCACCCTGCCCAATTTTGTTGCAACATTCAAGTTTTGTTTCCTTATCTCACTTTATCTCACTCTAGCTCTCTCTCTCTCACCCCATCCATCTCTGAAATGTCATTTGGGTTGACACAAGTCACACAATTTAATTCACCTTTCCATTTCTTCCAAATATTCTAATGCATTCTTGAAAGTTGTTTATTTTTTGTCTCTTTTACCCCTTTTCCCCTGTGTCATCTTCCAGAACCCTCCCAAAAGGCCCTAAGCCAAAAAACATTCACATGAAGATGCACTTTCACGCTTATTAAATCTAAAATCTTGGTAGGGTTTCACATCCATGACTCATAAGGGGAAAACCTCAAACATGGTAGAAAACCCTTCTCTTGGAAATGTTGTTTGCAGGGATATGATGAGTAAAGCACAGTGAGTGTATGAGAGAGAGAGAGAGAGAGAGAGAGAGAGAGAGAGAGAGAGAGAGAGAGAGGGAGAGAGAGAGAGAGGGGGAGAGGGAGAGTGGAAGAGAGGGGGAGAGGAAAGAGAAGGAGAGGGGAAAGAGAAAAAGGGGAGAGATGGAGTGAGAGGGGGAGGAGGAGAGAGAGAGAGAGAGAGAGGAAAGGGGGGGGGGAGATATACAGGTTTCTTTACAGTACAGATAAGTTAAGTCTAAAGAATATTTGAGCAGTAAGAATAAAAAGAAACATCTCAACAACTTTGAAGCTTTTTAAGCAAAATTGACTTGATAGTATAAGCAATATAAGAAATCTTGGAATGTTTTGCAAACTTCAAAAAGTTCTCTAGGGTATACCTGCATATAAAATCAAAGGGCCTAACCATTTTATTGTACATATCATCTGCAGGGAGCCAAAGTTTAAACCATGTATTAAATGAAATGACTGAAGGCCCATCTGGCTCTGAGAAGTGCGTACTCAATTCATCACAGGAAAACATCATATCATTTTGATACTGATGAAGAAAATTTTTCATCTTAAAAATCAAAACACAAGCAGTAGAGATTGTTCATAAGGATAAGCAAGCCAAATCCCCTGAATTTTCCCTGAATTTTCCAGGAATCGCAAAGCAGTTGGCTCTATCCCACAACTTCTACATCACGATGCCCCCATAACTCTACGATTCATAAGCCATATGTAAATTAGATTCACAACCCAAATTAGGGCATCTTTCATCCATAATTAGAAAAATGTGCTAAAATGGAAAATTGACGTCACATGAACTCTCTCAACGAAATCCAGACTACTAGCTGGCACCATAGAGGTGGTGACAGTCGTCATTTGTTTATGGTTGCCATAGGCAACTGGGCATGGGAGTCGGGTACCAATATAGGAATTCTGTCTGACCTAGAAGCAGGACCCCATGGAAGAACAGGCATATTTTGTTAATATGCCTGAAATGGGCTATCCGCCGAATATTTCATTTATGTATGTATTTGTATGTTGTGATGATTTTATGCGGAAATAAAAACAAACATACAAACAATACCAAGTATGAAGTCGATTGCATTAGAGGCTAGTAGTGATATAAGAGGATTTACATCGCCAATTCAGTATGATAATAATAATCAAGTAATAATGTTTCACCACTGACTTATAAACTGTACTTCTTTACTTTTAGAAAGCTACTGGAGAAACAAAAAGAAAAGAGCATAAAGATTTGACCAAGTTTGCAGAATAACATCAGGAACTTGTAGATTGTAGAAGTCCCTGATATCGCAGTACCATATACAGAGAATGGCAGCTATAATGAGACATGCAGAAAAGGAGAGGAGGAAGAGACAGCAGGAAGGTGATAAATGTCTGTTTGGAGCCAGAAGGGCCTTAACTCATATACTCTAACATAGAATTAATGCCATTCATGCTCTGAACAGACAATAAGCTATATCCAAATATGATAGATATACATAGAGATCATCTTGTATATATGAAGTTAATTTTACACATATTGTAGCATAGAGACATGGTTCTTGCGACTTTCCTGTTCAATGATTTGTTATAGCATTTACATCTGTTACGACAGATACATGTAGGTAATAAAAATTTTAAAAAGTAAAAGGTAAAAGAGAAGGTAATGGAGAGAGAGAGAGAGAGAGAGAGAGACCAGAGCAAATATTCCATCCACAGCCAGGCAACAGCATAATGATGAGGCACATACAGTATATACACTGAGCAAATTGATGAAATCAATGCTTTATGCATAGCGAGATACAGAGGCCGTAACTAACACATCTGTCAACTCTAATAAACCCACTTGATCTACGTAATCAGAGAGAAAAAGAAAAAAACTTTCATCTTGCACTTTCTCCTTTACACCCTAATCCAACACATCCTCCCGAATCGATTCTTTCCCAGAACACCGTACCCTACAAAAAATGCTCCTTTCCTAATCAAAAATAATAACCCAAACTCTGGCACGAGGCGAGTTGTAAAGGGAGAAGTGGCGAGCGGGGAGCTGTTCCCATGGCGATGAGAATTCAAAAGTGTCAGGCTGGTTGCCAAGTCCGAGTGTCAGATTTTACGGGTTTATCGGCGCTGGGATTTTTACTACTCTTCAGCGACTTGTTGAGTATTGATGGATGATGCAGCAGAAAAATGAAGGAAGAAGATAAATCAATATATCGTCTGTTTGGAGCCAGAAGGGCGTTAACTCTGTGTTGAAGTATATGAGTTAATGCCCTTCTTGCTCCAGATGATATCATAGTTTTGTGCTGACCCACATATTGTAAAATATGAAGCCATGAGAAAGTGGAGTGTGGATATATTAAGTATTTTAACTTTACTCATCCAGCAGCCATTTTGGGGATGTGTGTGTGGGTGTGTGTAAATTCAAGATGTATCAGCTTTGAACTGTGACTTTGATTTTTTATCAATAAACCTTGTCAATTCAATTTATGAGAAGAACATAATTCTTGAACTTTAAAAAAACATTATTTGAAACCCTCTTCTACAACTTCAAAACTTGGTTGTATAAGAAAAAGTTAAATCATCCAGGCAGAAAATTGTTTTCTGTTATCAATATCAGTAATAGGTTTGCATTGACCTACATTCATGTTGCAAAACATGAAGGCATACCAGAGGGAAAACTGTAGGTAAATTAAACATCTGGAGATGAACTAAAAACCAATACATTGGTTAGGGTAAGGGGAAGATGCTACATCTTCAAGAAATGACTTCCACGATTTCCATTAGATACAGATGCCATTATGATTACAATCTATAAATAAACAGAAAGGGAGAAGAAAAAATTCAAGCACCTTTTCAATAATATCATGGAGTTATGTATTTCTTTCACTTCTGTGGTTAGACAAGACAAGCAACAAATGAAGATGCAATAAAGATCAAGAATTCAGTCAAAGTCCAAATTGGCAACAGAATCAGTCATAAAGTACGCCAGGTAACATACTCCGCATCAGGACAATATTAAAGTGACCCTCAAAGAATTTTGATTACGGAGCCACGAGGGCGTCGTATCTTTGTGATGCACATCACTGCCACATCCAATCTAAGGTGCTATTCTGAGAGTATAGACACGGACCAGGGTTGCCCCCGACGACGGAGGATCCATGATCGTTGACGACTCGCTACAGCGCGGGTATCTCTTGCGGTTGTTGAGCTCAACTTCTGCAGATGTGCCTAAATGAAAGTGCAGACATCTCTCGCTAATTCTGATTAAATAAGGAGATATTCCACCTCAAACCCATGAACTACACTGCCAGCTATCATCTTCCGAACTACAGCACACAAGAGAATGTAACATGATTTTTGAATTACCAAAATCTTTTTTTTCATGGGGGAGGGGGAAGGTTCATTTTTTCCAGCCATGGGGCCTGCCATACTCATTTTAACCTGCATAAAACTGAATTAACTTATATTTTGAAAAATAAGGTGGGCTATTAATTCAGGACATTGGTATTTTGGTTAAATTTTGTAATTCTATATTCATAGATATCTTTAAAATGTTATACATTTGTAGGTTACAAAACTGAAATGATAAGATACGGTATAAGCTCATTAACAGAAAAAATCCATGACAAAAGCATTGGCAGATGCACACAGAAATTAAAGCATAAGGAAAGTTCTACTTCAAACATTGTTAATTCTTTCCTTTATAAAAGGACAATCAGCAAAGCTATCTAGATATTGATGCCTATCAGTAATAGATCATTCAATTTGTCACAAAGATATGTTTTCATGGGGATAATCACTAGTAAATTGTCATTTTTGGAAGCGGCAACATAACAATAATAACAATAAGAAATGTACCACTTTAATTCATACCCTAATATCTCACTAATGAAATGCTTGCCAATCATTGTGTCATTGATTAAATGCAGTAATGAGTTAATTCTTTGTACAAATTGCCTAAGCTGCTCACATACATGAAATGACAAGTTGCCAATTTACAATACAGCCTTCACAAGGATCTTGAACATCAAATTATTGTTCGACTAATTAGAGTGGATTTCATGCTTCAGAATAAAGAATGGCAAGAATGGCATGAATTGGGGTACTATTTACTTTTAATCTAGAGATTAAAAAGTAATCCTCAACATTAGCCAAAATAAAAAGTAAAATGTTTCCTCCAAATAAAGTTTGTAAATAATTAACAATGATCAAATTGGTCTTTGTTCGTTTGCTTATGAACATTGACAACAATACCCAAAAGAGGCAAATTACATACTACATAGAATGATGATTTTAATGATAATAGAAATATTTATAACACAGCACAATTTTAATACTATAACTAATCTGAGGAACAGAGATATCAAATAATTAAACTACTCATACTTCTATAATCCAGTATAATTCCATTGTTTTAAAAAAAAATGATGTTACATATTTTTCAACAATTTCAAAGGGATGTGTAACACAAAATCTTTTGTTACTTTTATGAGTGGATAGGGTCTTTATACATCCGGAAAAAAAGCTCAAGTGATAGTTGCCTTTATACAGAGAAATGGCAATTTGTGATTGTTTGATGTGGGCCTGTAATAAAAGGGAGATATTTTAACGTATACAATAGTCAAATTCCTATTTCACCAATTAGAGATTCAAACAGATTTTGTAATCTCAATTTTTGTAAACATTTACAACTTTTGTATAATTCTGTCCGCTAAGAGCCTGGGCGTTCATTTAAACACTTGTTATATTAGAGTTAATCTCCTTCTGGCTCTCAACAGTCTATTTAACCAAAATTCTTTCAAACTTTCACCAACCTGCTCCTCTGACTTTTCACCCAATAACTTCTAGATTTTCATACAATTCAACCTGTTACAAGTAGGGTCCATGGGTTACATACCCTTTAAACCGTTACAAACACAATCCATGATGGTAGTTTTCCTTGAAAGAAGGAAAAGATAATCAATAGCAATCAAGAGTTTGCTGGACAATGCAATTTGATACTTCCTCCCTAAAACCTTGTTTTGTAACCCTGGATATCGGCCCCCAATTAGGTTCGTGTTTTCGGCCGACTATCTCGCTACAAATCGCATCCTCTTTCATTTCCGACTTTTAAACAAAACAATTATCATTCAAAGATAACACGCACAGGTTTACTACATGTGACTGATCGCCAGAGTGGCATTATAGAATACTGCAAGCCTATATTTTCACAAACAACACCATATGCCATTTTTTTAATGTCATCAAATTGAATGCGCCAATCTTGTTACAAATTATTTCATTCAGCTGTTATGAATAATTGCATTTCAATCTTCAGAATGCGAATTGCATACATCAATTGTTGCTATGTAGGACAAATTTGATTACATTACGAAAATGGTGAATCGCAAAGACTTTCAAGAAATCAACCATATTGTACTGCCCGTACAAACCATGTTTGCATTCCTTTGGTTGAAACTATTTTTAAGTCTTTGTGATCGTGTTCAACATATAATGTTGAGGGGACAGTGACACAGATGTTATTGTGAGTTGTTGATTTTGTGATAATTAACACAGGCTACTTACAATAAATGTTTACAGATGCATCGCTAGCTCACTTTGGCATGTTGTTCAATTTGTGACCCTGAAATACTTTGCAAAGTTCATCAAAATAAAAATCTCTCAAAAATAATAACGGCTTAATAGTGGCCAATGCAGTTCAGGCCTATGCAGTAAATTGACAGATATTTAGTTTGCAATTTATGTGTTGGATATGTCAACGATAGTAAATATAACAGGTTGAATATATCAAACACATATACCCCAATGAAATACATTACTACAACATGTATTCAAATATGCTGATAACTCGTTTTTAAGTACTCAAACACTACACGACCGCACTTGTGAAGCTCATAAGGTATTTATGAAATATTTTCATTTACTAATATCATTCCCTGTCGCACTTCATAATGAACTGTCATCATTAATGAATGTTGGATGGGGTTTTGTGGACGAAGAAATTAAGCGGAGAGTAGATTAGGAAGCCATGTCCCAAAGGAGATGAAAAACTGTTTACCAGATTTCAATTCTATTTCAGCCTCATCGCTCAGGCATTCCATGCTGACTACGGTAATGGGTAGTGGGATATGTCGATGCAGGCATCGTGCACGGGGGACGGGTAGTTGGAAATATGGAGAGAGATGACAAGAAATTAAAATAGAGAGAGAGATCAAAAGAAATTAAAGAGATGAGAGACGGGGGAGGGGGGGGGTGGGGTGTAAACAGAGAGGAGAGAAGATGCTAAATGATAGAGGGAACGAGAGTAGGGATGAGCACAACGATAAAGAAAAGGACTTTTAGAAAAAGGGGTGGGCATATAAATTTAGGCAGAGAAAAAGACTTTCAAAGGAAAAGTCTAGAGTATTAAATAAAAAGAGAGAGAAAAGGTCAAATATAAAAACAGAGATGCAGACCAAATAAGAAATACATTCTATTGATGGTGGATAAAGAGTACATTATAGAGATACAAGTTGATCGAGAGAGAGAGAGGGGGAGAGGAGTGACAGAGGAAAGGGAGACATTTACAAAGGGATATGAGACACAGAGAGAGAGAGAGAGAGAGAGGTAGGATAATAAGGGTGGGACAAAGAGATAGAGTGACAGTTAGAAAAAAGAAAGTAAGAGAAAGTAAGGGACAGATAGTGCGATACAGAGGTTACAGAAAATGGAGAATAGAGCTTACTGGACAATATTTAAAAAAAAGTGTGTCCTGGTTCAACTGAAGGTTAACAGAAGATGTTTACTGAAAAATCAAATGCACCAAAAGTCATCAATGTATGCCAAATTTAGGAAACCCAAGATCGGCGATGTCTCGGTTGCTTTGCCAAGGAGACGGGCCGCTTCCCCCTGAAATAGCCACATGATGCAGTCCAGATACCACGCTTCATGAATTATTCATGAACGAAGGCTGCTCACTACAAAACAAGTTAAATTGAGCGTGCAAGGCTAAGTCATGCAGCATGCACGGCGATAGCATCCATTCATTGAATGCGAAATTCAGATGCTCCCCAAAGATGAGCTTCATTTTAAATGAAATTTCATGAGCAACTGCTCTGTGATTATTATGGCCTGTATACAACTTATGATGATAATTCCATTAGACCCACTCATGTAAAGATTTGTAAGTAAATTAATGGCAGTATTTGTCAGGCAGAATTTCTCCAGTATCCTAATATTAATGCTTTATGGAAACAACAAAATCACACATCATTCAAAGTCATCTTACTAGTGTCCAACAAAACATATCATAAATCTGGCAAATATTAAAGCATCACTTCAAATTGGCAACAATGACAAGTACATACCTGACTATTCTGCTCAAAAGGTAAAATTTAGGATTTGAAGGGTCTTTCATGTATCCCCTACAAATTGGTTATATATACTTCCAGTAAATCCTGAATGATACCTTGCATTACCTTCAAACCCAGAGAAGATGTAGTTACAGAGATTTGAATAATGCTTCCTGAAGCACATACGAGTGGCACAACATCTAAAAGTTCAAATGTCTAAATTTCCGGGATTTGCTGATGAACAAATGGGCAACACCGGGTTCTACTTAACATCCAGGAGTGAAAACCTCTTGATTGGAGCTCATCTCATAGATGTAATACTCGAGCTAAAAACGAGATTGGTTTTCTGATGCCTGTAAGAGTGTGCTGCAAGTTTTGGAAACCTTCTACAGTTAGCCAAGGTGAGAGCGGAGAGCTACTGGGAGAAATTCATCACCAGAATGATCGCTTCTAGGCAGCCTTATCGTGTAATTTGTGCTTTATTAAGTTAGAAGAAACCGTGAAGGGGGTTTTTGCAGGCAACATACCTACGTCATTGAGCCGGCTCGGGTTCCTGTTATCAACTTACTTCTTTTATCTCCCATCTTTCTCCTCCTTCCTCCAAAACCTACCCCCGTTTCACCCCTTTCCTCCACTTGATCTCTCTCTTCCTCCCCTTACCTTTGTTTCTTAATACCCCTTTTCCTCTTCCCTCCCCTCCTCTCCCCTCTCTCTCTTTCTCTCTCTCATACATGTATCTACCTCTAGTTGTTCATATTCCTCCCCTTCTCACTCCCCTCCCTCCAGTCTTCCAAACTCTCTCTCTCCCTCTTTCTACCCATCTCTCCCCATTTCCCCCTCCCCACCCTCTCTCTCTCTCCCTCTTTCCATAATTTCATATCTCTTTTATTTTCCTTTCCTCAATCAGCGTTGCCCTTTGAAGCTGCGGTGAATGCTCTTTCAACTTTTTGTCCCCTCTTTCCATCCCATCTTTCTTATCTTTTCTTCCTCCTCCTCCAAGTTTACTCCGATTATGTCATCTATAGAGTTGTATGATGTCATAGATCTCTCCCTCTGGCATACTCCCAGGTCCGTGCTTGCCCTCTCAACAACTTTTGAACTTTTGTAATCATTAAAAAAATCTCCTTCTCATTTTTTCATACATGTACCCTTTATCAACATATCTAACTTCTTTATATTTCTTTCATATCTCCTTCCCTTTATCATCTGTATTCTTCTTCTATCCCTCCATCACCACTCCCAGGCCAGGCAAAGCTCCTGCAATGACCTCCTCTAAAGACACTTTCCATAAAGCTAGCTTTCTATTCTTTACAACTACAGAATTAATGTAAGCCTGCTCAGAATTAAGGCCACAAGTAAGAATCTGGATGATGACATTCACATTTATATCAAAGTACATTTTACTTTTCTCCTTTCCACAGTCTCTATATAATTTTTTTTTGATGATTACAATCATTACACCTTCTTTCCAACTTCCTCTCTACTTTCTTCCTACCTTGTCGTCCTTGCATCCGAAGTGCTCTTCCTTCGATCGACGGCATTCACCACCACCATCTTTCCTCCGGGCGAAATCTTCTATTTACGAAATTGCGTCCTCAAATCAAAATATATTCAACACGCCGTAATATACACAGCTTGTCTACGCATAACAGCAAGCGGAGTAGCCTGGGGCGTAAAGCGTTGAAAATGTCACTGGCTTGCGACAACGTTTGAAAGAGAAGATTTTCACAAGTGTTATGTAGGAGTGTTAAGTGTCTGTCCGCTACCAAACTTCATTGTCGCTTGTTGATAAGGTGATGATATTGCCCTCGTTCGTTCGGTGGAGAGGGAATGCACCGTGACGAATGACAGAATACTGTTGATTGCACGAGGTTCAGAACAACTGAAGCCGAGGCATCATATTTCTAAAGATTGTTGTTACAAAAGAACTGCTGGAAAAGTGTAGCTATTATTCACATATCAACAGCAGATGCATCTACTTTTGCATAGATTAGATATAAAGATATCAACATCACATAAACACAGCTTATTCCAAACTATCAAAACTCCTGGATTTGTCTCCTAAAGCATAGAGAATAGAGGGTGTGGTATCAATAAACAGAGGTGCACATATGATCTTCCTTTCGATTCCTTGCTATACAAATCCAGATTACATCCAGGCAAGAAGAAAGGGCAGTCGCCTAAAACAAATGTCATATATGCTTTATGAAATATCGATTACTACAACAGATCAATGGAGAACTCCCTCGTGTGTTCACTCATGTGTAATCAGGAATGAGAGGCTGGGAGTATTTGCTCAGACCGCAAGTCCGTCTCTACATCTATCCAAATGATTTTCCATGCAGACCTGAATATACATGTAGCATTCTCCTTGAGCTCCTTTTCGTGACTCTTTAAGATGCCAATCTCATTCTATTTGGATCTCCTGAACTTTGTCGTCGTCGGGCAGGAGAGCCAGAGGTGGAGATAGAGGGCAAGAGATATAGAAAGGCAATCAACCTTATTCAATATTACTCATATTCCTCTTTCGATCCACTCTGCTTTAATAAATCCGAGTCAGAGAGAGATGCTTCAGAAAGCCAGCCCAATCCGAGAGATAGACCTCCACCCAATGATGAGCGCTAAGTACACATAAATTATCCTAGTAATGGTCCCAATCAGGTCTAATTGTCTCGTCTTAGGTCCCAGCCTTGGAGTCGTCCCTCTCTCAGCGGGGTTGGTATCTATGAGCCCTGATTAGTGATGACCCCAGACGCACCGGAGTCCAAGAGAGAGTGAGTGAGGGGTGCATGCAGAGCTCACTATCTCCACTTGCTACTAATTACGTTTAGCCCCAAATACCCCTCTTCCTCTCTGCAACTATCTGCCAATGTACCGAGCAGCGGACGACAGTCAGGTTCACCCCTCAACGTCGAGGTTGAAGACAGGTCAGAGTCGTAGCAATCAGTCAATGCAAATGTATGGCTGCTTTGTGGTGCTGGTAATTACTGATTCAATAGAATCATTCAAGCAATGAAAGTTATATTAAAGTCAGTTTCTGTCCATATATCAAAGTCTCTTCTCTTTATACCAATAAAGTAGGCTACTGAATGATATGCACTTATATTGTGACAGGCAAATATATCAACATTGTGCACGTAAGTGCAAAAAGCAAACAGGATACAGCAACCTTTTTTTTTCTATCTCCTACTCTTCCTTCCGTTGTGTTGAAATGGAAATAAAGGCTAGATCAACAGATTAATTCGACAAGGTTATTTCTTTGAATTCTTTCTCCACATTAGTCAGAGGGGCAAGCTAGCCACCCCAAAACTACTCAGAAATACCACCAGAGATGTGATTCCAAATCCTGTATTCAACTCTGCAGGAAAATCCCTATCTGTTTTTAATGGAGAGTTGTCATATTTTCCATCATCTGATGTCAGGTTTATTTTCGGAATCCTGGGATGGGATCGTCTGAGGCTGGCACCAGCAGGAAAGGGTGAACGATCTGGAGGAAAGCACCATTCGTCAATGAAACGGATACTGATTGCCTGATTCGCAACCACCACATGATATATATCAGGGATATTCTTGGGAACAAATCGATGCGAAGAAGGAGACATGCACTTGAGGATCTTGTTTCGTTGTGCAACATAAATCAATGTAAACATCCCCCGGGTTGCACGTGAAGCTCGGCTAGGCTTGCCTCGACACCATCCAGGGCAGGGTTATTCCAAAAACGTGATTATGCCGAGGCCCTAGTCCCCTGAACTCCAGAGGAAACGGGCATGAATGCATCGATAATAATTAAAAATATAAATCCATAAAGCTGGAGTTGAGAATATACATCTATGACAAAACCAAAGATTTGTGTCTGCAATTTCTCCCAGGTTACTTTTTTTGGCATTCAGAATTTAGCGATTTAATAGGCACGAAAATGTAAATCCATTCAGTTAAAATCCAGTATGTCTTAGGTGGATAAAAAGGACTTGCTGTGAGACACAGCAATGAGAGCTACTTTCGGGATACTGATCAGTCGCCAAACAAAGAAGATAAATTGACACAGAATCCCACGTTCAGCGTTCCTGCAAAACTGGCTTGAAACGAAGACAGATGAAGTGGCCTAAAAACCAATGTATCCTTGGATGCAGATCCTCCTAGCCTGTTTTACTGCTTCGGTGTCAATCGTCTCGCTTTATGCAGAAGCGACGACTGACGTCTATTCAGGCTTGGATAAACCACAAGCTATATACATCGCTCCCATCTCATTTGAATAAATTATCCCCACATCATCTCTCCCCAGTGATGAAATCAAGTACAATTTTGTGAATATTCCTGTGGAATAAATTTCCCAAAACTAGCGTGTTAATTCTCGATCAACTTAAATGCGGGGAGCACGACAAGAGAGAAAGTTAAAGCCGGGTATGTTGTGCCTTCCCTGTACCTTTTCACAGCTGACGTGAAACAAGTTTCCGCCGTAGCGATCAAGGTGACATCATTGTCCTGTAGAAAGCCATTCAAAATGACTCTTGCCAAGTCAGAATGCAGACAGCTGTGCTCAAATTATGAAATCAGGCATAGCTTTCACGGAAGCACTTTGCTGCAGAAAGAATACAAATTGTATAAATTTTGGTGAGTGAGGCTTGGGAGCGATATGTCAGGAGGAAAGCGATGCACGCACAGTCAGAGAGGAAAAAAAGGAATCTTTGTGCGTCTTGTGCATTCAATTGTCTAGTTGAGGAGACGTTTACTCTAGAAAGCCAAACAGAATTGATTAAAAAAATAGACGACACATAACTCGGATATCACATTATCCACAGTATGTCCACAGAGCATTGAAAACAAATCCAGGCTTTCTTGTATTATTGTCAGGAAAGTGATGCGTGAGACACACAAAAAACACACAAACATCTATAAATACGTCACTATTACAAATTGAAACTGAAATTGAATAGTTTTCTTTCGGCCTTATGCTTATCTGAAAGAATAGGCCGCTTAGTGGGGAACGAGGGGGTCGTGTGCTGTTCCACAAATCCAGACCAATCAGAAAATTAATGTTTAATCACGAGCAAGGCCTCAGGAATAATTATGAATGACACATTCTGTTATGACTGTTTCTCTAGAACTCGTCTGCAAAACAACCGTTTTGGGAAATCAACTTCCATCTGGAAATAGAACAGCAAAAATGCTTGAAATTGTACCCCTTTTGTCAATATATGTATCCGTGATGAAGGGCTTTTGATTTCATGCTTGTGTTTTGCTTCCAACTGGAAACATTGCATTTATTGCCAGTTTAAATTTGCCACCCACTTGTTTGCATGTTAGGTTGGCAAAATTTACTGGAGAAGAAAACAAGTCATCGTCGGCGAGAAATGAATTAACAGGGTTATCCAACTAGATCATCATCTAAAGAGGAAACGCTTTAATCTGAGTCACGGTTAAATATTATGTCTGGATCCGACCTTTAGCGCTTCTTCTCACCCGTTCGATGGATTTCTCTCGAATTCTTTCGAGCACGTCTGGCCACGGACGCATCGATCACAATCAACTCTCATCCCCGATTAATTTCTGATGATTATATTGACGGGGTCAGTGCAACAGATGGACAAATATGCTTATCGGCCGTGACAACTGCCCTCACTCAGCTGACGATGATCTTAGACTGATCGGTCAAAAGCGGAAGTGGATGTCTAATCAGCTACAAGCTCTGACCATACTAAACACAGCCTAGAGTCAACAAAAAGACATTGGAGAGTGATTTGTGGGAATCTACATTGACCCCTTTCTAGAGTGTCATGTCCACTTATCATTGTCTTAATCGCAAATAAGAAGATGTTTCTGATTTGTTAAAGTCTGGGTCAGGGTGTCTGTAGTGTTTTCACTTTAACATTTCTCACATTCAAAGCTGAACTGCTCTCGCCCCCATTCGAAGGTGACGCATGAACAAAAAATGGGGTAGAAAACAAGATTTATGGGGACTTAGAAAATGCTTTCACAAATAAACAAGGCTCATCTCTTGGATTAGTATCCTCTCTGCCACTTCTCTCTCTCTCTCTCTCTCTCTCTGCCACTCCTCCTGTCTCTCTCTCTCTCTCTCTCCCTCCCTCACTCTACCCCTCTCCCACTCTCTCGCTATCTGTCTCCCTCTCTCTCTCAATACCTGCAAGGCTATATCTACATGAACTTGTAGAAATAAAAAGGAATTCTTATGCTTTTCCATTCTCAGGCAAGCAGCTGGGAAGGGAAATGAATTAATGGATTTCCAGTCCCGCTGTCCCTCCCTAGCTCTGCTTGCACTAACTCCCCATTCAGACAACCAGAAATCATTGTATAGCTGTACAATAAGAATTTAATATTTTTCTATTCTGAACGTTGTAGAACGAAATATATGGTTAGGCATTCATAAACAATTGGGGACCCGCTTTTGTCTGAATGTCATATCGTTAAAAAATTGTATTACTGGGCAGGGCTAATCATGAACATGCGGTGATGATTGGCCAGCTATCAGGTTGACTGACCTCTTCAAATTAGTTTCTTTACATGTTTCTTTATACGTTTCTTTATACAATGTTTCTTTATACAATGTTTCTTTACAGAACGTTTCTTTATATGACGTTTCTTTATACAATGTTGGTATTCTAGTGAGTTCACCCCTTTCGCCAAACGATGATTCTTTACATGTTTTCTATATGAGTTTTATATGAGTTTTATATGAGTTTTATAAAAATTTCCTCCAATCTGAACGGGCTCCAACTTTCAACCTTTGATAGCTGGCAGTGCAAATGGACAAACCAGAGAATCTTGTCCTACTGATTTCAGTCCCCTCCAGTAATACGTGTCCTATGTCTGGCCAAAATTTAAACGAATGAGAAATGGGCAGCAAGACGAAAACAAAATGAAAAGAAGAAAACTTCTTAATATTATTTCTCCCCAAGTTGATACAAAAGAGATGAAAAATGATCAATACTGGGAAAACCTCTCTTCCAAGATTACATCAATGTAACTGATTAAATAAGGTTTCATTGCTGTATTTTCACATTGTTTGGTAAGAATTGGAAAGAGTCATATCACTTCCAACACCATTCTAGCGATCAAAAGACAACATAAGACATAGTAAATTACACATAGAATGTTTCAGATAGAAAGGAGAAGATATCTTTTCCTTCTTAAGCACTTAAGATTAATCATCAATTGAAAGACAGATAGGGCATTAATTAACTCTATGTGAAAGTGTATGAACTAATGCCCTTCTGGCTCTTAGTGTCGTGGTCTAGTGGTTTAAGCACTTGAATTGAAACTCAAAGGTTGTGGGTTCGATCCCCGACACAGCACTAATGTCCTTTGGCAAGGCATTAATCTACATTTGCCACTCAATACCTAAGAGAGAAATGGGGACCCGGTAGGACGACCAAAGCATTGGTGTTAATAATTGCCATATGACCTCACGGTGACCATATGGTAGGATTATTCCCCAGGGAGTGGAGATGGTGCACATTGAGAGTGATCTATAAATCCAGATTATTATTGTTATTATATTACCAGACATTGTAAACAAAACATCTCACTTCCTGACCAGATTATTTTTCCCTAGAAATATCCCTTTACACTTCCTTATGATAAGGGGGGGTGTTTCACAAAGCCATTTTTCAATGACAAATGACAAAAATCTGTGACAAATCTGCTGATAAGGTCAAGGATTTCACTAGCTTGTAACAAAAACTGTCATTTGTCACTAATGAAAAGTTTTGTGAAACACCCCCCTGATATAAATATCATATTCTCACGAATGTGCTGAAATTCCTTTGAAACGATATACAAGTATTGTCTCATTTTTTCTCTTTCGAAGGATATCAAAACTAGCCTAGGAAAACCTTTAACAGGAAATTTACATCAATAAGTCATTTCTTGAGGCTGACGGACTGTAAAATAAAGTACATCTACAGGTTCAAAGTTTTATATGTGGTCTTGTTGCATTTGTTAACAGAAAAAAAGGGAACAGAGAAACAGCAAGAGGCAATTAACCTTCTCCCTGTACACATACCAATTCAAAAATAATCATCTATATTCTTCCATATTAAAAAAAATGGACTCACACCAATTCAACAACTTATAATTTTTTGTTATCAACCTCAAAATGCGAAATACCATCAGGTTTGCCTATTGCTAGGCAAACATACATTGAAGAGTTGAAGATGTTTACAGCACCGATTCAGACAGAGATAATGGACAAATTAATTGCCATTGGCATCTCTAATCAGCAACTCATGCACACCAACCCAGGAAAACAAAATTTACCCGCAAGGTATCCACAATAAATCACCATTATCTACTCAAGACTCATTACCAAGGGGGTCAAGGCAGAGTGAATTTCAGCTATAAATGTCGCAATTCTTTGAGAATAAATCTTGAGTTGTTGTAGTGGAATTCTTTTAAAACTAATTTTGGGCAATGCTTTTAGAGCGAATCTTATGAGATTCTTTTAAAGCTATTTTTCAATTTCGGTAATGGAATCGCTTTCCTAGAGAACTAGCCCAAATCAATTCTGATTGTTTATCATGCAGTAGATAGACTGTTTGGACCTGCAAACTATAAATAAACCCCAAAAGGAAAAGAAAACAAACAAAAAGCTTGCTGGAGAAAAAAAAATCACTGAAAACCACAAGTCATATGACAATTAGCATTGCATTTAACCCCCTGTCCACACACAACATTTTCCGTAATTAGGCGTGATTAGTTATACCGTTTCGCGATAGTTATATGATGAAATTGTGTGTGTGGACGCTTACTAACGATACGTCATTATAACGAAGCGTCATTAAACGCAGCAGGTTTGGGCATTGTTTCGAACTAGAACTCAATAACTAATCACGCCTAATCACGCTTAATCATGGAAATTTTGTGTGTGGACGGAACTAGTCTAACTGGGCGGGGCTTAACGTCGGATCGCGCACGAAAGGAGACCTGACCTCTCATTTCCGCTTCCATTTCATGACCGCAGTAGCAAACTGCGCACCTATACAACATTTGGCTGTAGAGTTTTGGGATTACTTTCTTGTGTGTGTGGACACCCTGGAATTTATACGATGATTCTTTATACAACGTTTCTTGTGTGTGGACACCCTGGAATTTATACGATGATTCTTTATACGACGTATCGTTATAGAGTTTCGGGATAAATTGTTTTGTGTGTGGACACGCTGTTATACACATGGGTCGGGAAGAGTGGCTGATTTCCTACTTTTTGCTTGCTCAGGTATTAAACTTTTTCTCACAAAAGTTTTTGGCAGGAAGCACATGATGCAATAATAACTAATCAAACACACCAATTGCAACAACTTAAAAAAACAAAATTTAAAATCACATTTCAATACCCTATTGTATGCCCTTAAAAATCATGTTCTGATTATGTAATATGTCATTGTAATGTTCGCACATTTCAGAAGGTGATGTACAAGGCCATTGAAATAGCCTTAGGTTGATTTTTCAAAAGTAGTTGCGATCATGTTCAATTAACATTTCGTTTCCAAGAAAACCATGTAAGATGTTAATGAATGATAACAAATGGCAGAAAATGGTGTTTCAAATACCAGTTTTACAGAGATGAAATAAAATGATTAGTAACTTTATCATACAGAGTAATTTGTGAGACAGAAATTCAGTTATCTAAATCTCTTTTTTGTTGTGGTATCTTCTGCTGAAAAACAGAAGGGTGGATCCTCTATGTTACGTGCCATGATTATTACTTCCTTCTGCCTTTCAGCAGACAATGTCTAAAAGGAGCAGAATAAGACAAGATTTATTTGATGGTTGTATAAATATATCTATACCCCCGCTCCCCCAAACAACAAGAAAAATCAATGAAGAAGAGCTTAAAGCACTTCTGTTTTCGCCCTCTGCAGATGATACTGTATGTTTAGAGCCTCAAAGCTGTTAACTATGTGTTAAAATATAAGATTCTGGCTCCAAACAGAAGATGTGATGATTCCAAAGACCCCGATTCATACAAGATCCCAGAAAACCACTTGAGAAACCCCGCCACAGCAAAATAAACTGGAATAAGCATCGCTAGCTGCATTTCCACTGAAAGCAAGAATTGTCAATTTTTCACACAATCTGGTGTTTTGTCAGTAGTTGCAAGAACCATTAAAAACCAAAATCGAAATATCCACCTCTGGAGTGTTTTTTTTAAGAATACCTGCTAAAATTTCACGATTTTTTTGGAGCATAAATCTTAACTGCGAATAAAATGCAGGTTTTTCATCACATGACTCTCCTTGCTTATGTGCGATTGCACGCAGAGTAGCGACAAGTCGCGCATGCGCACTACTCACCAAAAATTTTTGTATGAGCAAACACCAACGTTTTTTTAAAGGGTTGTTCCAGTAGTGTAAATGGCAGTCCAAAAAAATTGATGATTTTTCAAAATGATGTTTGGGATGTGTATATGAGCATTTTAATGCACTTCCTTATTCTATATCGTATTACCTGTAGATAAGGGAGTATGCCTTTGTCCACGCACACTACTTTTTCACTCCCAATTGTCATTCAAAATAGTCTTATTTTTTGGCAGTATTCTTCTAGATGCGGTTTACCACTAGAATACAGTGTTGCATCTGTAGGGATTTTCCCCTTTCCAGCCCAGGGAAATCAACTATAACAGAATAACAATAACAAGGAAAGTATTGCAGGGGGTTCTGAAATTCAGATTAACTGTTCCACTATCCTGGATATATTACTAGAAGATGTTCCCAGAAAACAATGTTTTTCTTCACTGTTGGCATTTATCATAAGCTGCGTGCAAGGAGGCCCTTACTGCCATTGAAAATATATGAACATTCATGTAGCTGTTATACTGCCCTCTTGCAGGGAAGATGATACAGGATTTGAAGACAGATTGACAATTTGATGACATCAGGCCACTTCACATGGGACATTATGAGAGAAACTGTCCTGTTATATTCAAAATATCATCTGTTTGGAGCCAGTAGACCATAAGATTATATATTTTCACACAGAGTTAACGCACTTCCACCTCTAAACAGATGATATCACCTAAGTATTTTGAATTGAATATACTGCAAAGAGTTATGTATCACAGTAGGACACAATTTCACTGCATGGACAGTATCTGCTATGACAGGGACACCCTCATACTCTAATGGTAGTTCCATGTTCTATCAGTCATTAGTACATCAGTCATATGAAATATGCAAGATGATTAAATATGCATATCTTACCATGGGACTCTTCTCTCTCTGATTCTCTCTCTCTCTCTCTTTCTGTCACACTTTCTCTCCCTCTCTTTCTGTTTAACCCCCTTCTCTCTCTCTCTCTCTCTACCTTGATTGTGTCTCTAATCATCTTTCCTGGTTCTGTACATCTTCTGCCCCCACCCTCCTTCTCTCTCTCTCTCTTTTTGTTTTAGTTCTTATATCTCTACCCATCTATTATTCACTTTCTCTACATCTCTATCTCATGTCTTCCAATGAGATTTTTTTTTGTAATCACTTTTTTTGTTCCCAAGAGCTTTTTCCTCCACATGATGCGAATTGAATTCTCGAACTCTTTATCAATCTCTTCCTCTATCTCTTTATCACTCTCTTCCTCTATCTCTCTATCTTTGTATTCTTTTCTCAATGTCTCCATCTGTATTTCTATGCATTGTACACTGCATTGCCATCTCCACCTAAAACCATCTCTCTATCTCCCGCTCCCCCTCTCCCTCTCCCCTCCCCCTGGCTCTCTATCTGTAGATGATCTCTCTCTCTCTCTCTCTCTCTCTCTCCCTATCTATCTATCTGTCTATCTATCTATCTCTCAATCTAACTATCTATTTCTCTCTCTCTCTCTCTCTCTCTCAATCTCTTCCTATTCTTCCATCCATCTTTCTATTTGCACCTCTATTCATTTGTCCCTTCATTTAAATGTCCACTCCCACTTATCTCCCACTCTCTCCTTTTCCACATTTTGAAACTCACTATCTCCCTCTCCTAAAACAATAACGCTTCTCCTAAAACAATAATTCTTCTTCTTCTTTTCATAAGATGTTTTAATTCATCTCAGGAGTCTGGCAACTCCTTGATTAGTCTAGGTGCATTACCATCATCCTAGATAAAAAGACTAATCAGAAAGACAAGACACAGTATGATTAAGCTGCGTAATTACTGATTAATCTAAACGAGTTTAATAGGACCCAAATGTGCCATTCCCCCATCCATTAATTAGGAGCCGTGTCTGTATGTAGGGGAGTGCATGCACTCCGTCCGTTCGGCTGATGAGGAAAGCAGCTAGCCTAAATGTTTAATTCATAATCTCTACAGTACAAGGGTCTTTCACACAACTGATGGTTTTGAAGTGTTTTTAATCACTGTTAAAGATAAAGACAAGTTCTGGTCATGCGATTGCATTGTGAAAGAAACGTTGTGGAATCGATCAGAAAAGATTGATCATCTAGCATATAAGTATTGGTGTGTACTGCAAGGTTCTGGAATCATCAAAATGATAAGAAATTTGGCCCTGTCTTGGTAAAGTTACAAGCACTGTACACAGAAAGATGTATATGGGACTACGCGACCACGTGCGTGATATCTATTTGGTCCCAATAGATATAATAATTTACCAAATATATCAATTAGTAGGCGGTTTCCGACTTTCCCGGCAAAATTTGTATCATCACGTATTAGTCAAAACATATTCTTTCACATGATTGGTAATGAGAGCTTCCATTTCATTTTTTTGAGGGAGGGGCGTTTCCAAAACTGGTCTTTACCTTTAATATGGTCCCTACAGTACATTGTGGAGCAACGTATATTTGTAACGGCAAGGAAAAGGCACTATATAAAATATTCTATGGATTGGAAGAGCAGGAATGGCATAGGGATATAAGCGTGATTAAAAATGATCTCCATCATTTGTATAGATATCATATAGACATTCCCATGGTTAATGTTGCTCTCAGCTCTTCGGGACATGAAGAGCATTAACTCAAATACTTTAACAAGGAGTTAACGCTCTTCTGGCTCTCAACAGACACTGCATGGTTTAGAAAAACATCAAATAACGGCATTACCCCTGTGTGAAATGATCTTAGGTAATACCCTTCTGGCTCCAAATAGATGATACAAAGTTTTAATCAATGGATTAGAATTAATACGCTATTTTTGACAACTCGGTATAATGAAAACAGACCTATTGAGCAGGGCAAAAACCCTCCCTCAAGAGCAAAATTGGGATGATAATTTGAATCAATATGCAATACTTGTTTTGGGTGGTTGGTTCAAGTCCTCAATGCCAAATTAACCTTTAGCAGTTCGCTCGCTAGGAAGAAAAGCGCTACGTAACTAATGAATTTTTAAAATGTCTGTTATTAATGTTTCATCTTTAAGACTGATAACAATAACTAAATGAAGGAAAAAGCAGAGTTAATCATTTTTGTTTTCATTTAAAAAATGTTTGGCATCCTTCCCTCTACCAATTAGGTAGCAGAAAGAATACTGTTACTTTAAAACACCTAATTCCATCATATTGAACAGCACCTCTGTCCACATTATTTTTTAACAAAGATAACTTTGTCTGTTTGGAACCAAAAGAGCATTACTCTAACACAGAGCTAATGCCCTTTTGGCTCCAAAAGATGATGCTCCACTTGAGAAACAAGAAATTACATGAATTTGCAAACTCCATTTCCACAGTCCAAGTCACTTTTTTCCTCCTCTTGGATATGCCAAACTTAATGACAAAAACGATCAAAACATTCCTGACCATAATTTGGATATCCACATATACCAGACACATTGTTTGTCATTGTATTTTGTTTGTATAGCGCTTAGAGACTTCGGTGGAAAGCTTTTATAAGCACTGTTTTATTATTATTATTATTATTATTATTATTACTAGGCATACTAACCACTCGTTCAGAGATAACATAATATTATTGTTTTATGTGCTTGTTTTTGCTACTGATAATTTGTGGTTTGTTGTGATTGTTTATTCACGTAGTACGATAAAGGGTTCCGGTATGACAACATCATAACATCTGGGTATAAAAAATAATAATGTGATTATAATTACTGATCCATTGAATGGTTTTGTTTTTAAATAACCATGAACTAAAAATACATTCAGCTTGATTATAATTAGGGAGTTACCTACTAACTTGCTGAATCATCTGTTTAGAGCCAGAAGGGCGTTAACTCATCTAATCTGACACAGAATTAGCGCTCTTTTGGGTCTGAACAGACCATTTCAAGTGTATCTACATTAGATATCTCAGTATCAGAATTCTTTTACACTTTATCCTATATTTCTGATGTAAATGTCATCTAAACGACAACCTTTTGTGGAGAAAAATGATTCAAACATATCATCGTTTCCATTTCATTAAAATAGTATCAAGTGAAAGATATAGTTTAAAAGTTTAAAGTTTAAAAGCTATCCTTTTCTTTCTTACACTATTAGAGGGTGCAATAAGTGTCTGGCAGAGGGACAGTTTTCATGGGCGTGGGTGGCTAGTACTTAACAGTGTTCTATTTTTACAATGCCATTACAATCCAATCAGCCCAAATATAGCTACTAATGACACTGAATGGTTTGGCTACGCAACAAAACAATCTTCCTCGCGATAAATCAGCTCTGTGTGATAAGGAAGGGAGTGTCTTTTTAGAAGAATAATTTTATCTGTATCATACCACTGTTCTTCCTTCCTGGCATCCAATATCCTTAATCCTACAGATAAAAATATCTTGAAATGCTTTAATTTCCTTTCTTGGTTTATCATGAAGGTTTTTAATTTCCTTTAAAAAAAAAAATATATATATATATATATATATATATATATATATACATATAAACAAAAACAAGCACAGAATCAAACTGCACAGACACATCCAACCACTAGCATATTGGCAACTGCATGCATATGCTACTACATATGAGTAACTTATAATAACAATTTGTTTTACAAAAATGGGAAGAGCTTTTTACTATGTAGTACTATGTAAAACTTGTAATGACGACATTCTAGACAGCTCTCATGTTAATATTTTAAACATGTAAAAGCGTTGGATTTATATCCTACTGAATAATGAATAATTATGATCATTTATGCCTATCATCTGATTCATGCTTGATTCAGACAATGTGTTCACCATCTCCACTCCCTGGGGAATATCTTTACCATACATTAGGAACGGAATAGTGCATTATGATAGGCACACAAGAGGGTCTGGATTGACAAGACTGCTTGAACATAGGTGAGGGACATCACTGTCTATCCTCACAGGTCAATTAATCATAAACCAAATCCTGAAAGTGTCTCATCATTACCAAGGATTTGGGAGTTGTTTCACCACAGGTAAAAAATGGGGAAAATTGGGTCATTCATGTGAGAATGCGATAATGAAAATTACATCACTTTTATATAAAGCATCATTCTTATATAAAGCATCCAAAATCTATTTTCACTTACAGTGAGATACAACTACACTAGCACCTGGACAATATCTCTGTTTCTCTTGACATTATATTTTTTAATTCAACATTTTTACAGTAGTGAAGTATTCTGTCATTTATACTTGTTATAAAACCAAATCATCTGTAGAAATGGACCATTTCAAGAGGGGAGGGATGGGGTATGTATGTATGTATCACACTCTTGTCAGTTTCTTTTAAATTTGACTTCAGGGGAATCATTGATCATTCTTTTCTTCTTTTTCTTCTCTTAGGGGGAGGGCAAATTATAGCACCCCAACCGAATGCTCCTGGTCTGGAAGCAGTGGTACAAGAAGGCCAGGTCATCTCACGGATAATGATAACTATTTCAAACAAAGGCAGGTTTAGAAAACATTGGATCCGAGATAACCGGTGTTGAAACATAAATCAGTGAGCAACACCAATATCCAATAACCTTGTCTACATTCACTGATTTCATAGTTTTAGCGATCATTATAGGTGATATGTTAGCAGCCCTTTAACCTTTCCTATAGAGGTCCTGATGGGTGACTCAGTGTGATGAAGGCTCATGACAATTACTATAACTGACACTGCCTAATGAGAACTCAACTATCTCTCTCTCTCTCTCTCTTTCCCCTCTCTCTCCACCTTCCCCATCTCCCTCCTACCCTTCCTCTTTCCCTCCCTCTCCTCTCCTTTCTTCCTTTGATTCCTTCCTTCTCTACATCATTTCATTCTTCTTTCCCTCCCTCCACAAATCTCTCCTTCCTTTCAGATTACAACACATTTATTTCCTTGTATCAAATGAACATAAAATCAATATTAGCATTCAAACATATAGAGGAATGAGGCAAGGAGATAACTTAGATAGTAGTAGTATAAGGCACATGGCCGGGCTGCTATAACAAGACAAACTAAAACATACATTACATACAAACTTTAATGCATACGTAAATATTTATAGCAAAAAAAAAAATCATAAATGGGAAAAGAATGATTATGAAAAATGAAACTAAATAGGATAAACACTTGTCAATAGAAACAATGGGAATATACTTATTCTTCGTGTGGTTTGTGGATAACATGGTATTCTGTATCGATTATATCTTGCAATGTAAACATTTTTTATCTGTTGGTGCAAATGCTAAAGTTCAGAGCGTGGCTTTTAATAAGAAAATATTAAACCATGTGTGAACACAATTAAAAGGCCAATCTAAACTTTGTAATATGCTGATTTGTGTGAAAGCAAAAAACGTCTCATTAGAGCCAGAAAGCGTTAACTCTGTGATTAGGTATATGAGTCAATGCCCTTCTGCCTCCAAACAGATCAATATTACAAAAAACAAACAGGTATATGAAAGCTGAACCCATTGACTCCTGAATTCATTCATTCCCATAGGCTTAATTCAGTAGCCACCAGGTTCCCTAGGCAAAGGGGTAAGAGAGATTAAACTAGTAATTAAATACTGATGAATGTTCGAAAAATAGAGATCACCAAATCAATGTAAACTGAAAATCTGTGGATTGGTCACTTGTCTATGATGTAATAGGCACCAAATCTCCATTAGTTTTGTACACTAAAACATCATGCTTTCCCTTTGATGAAAATAACTTTTCCCTCAGTGCCGAACTCATGTCATCACGTAGTTATATGTTCTCAACTAACATTAAAATAATCATGCACAGCAATATAACATTTAGAAATTTTGGGGGTCTTTCTTTTTACTTTATATCATTTTGAATATTGTTCAGTGCCATGTGTAGCAAATTCTGTCAAACTGTTTTATTGGTGTGCCATACTTATAACACAAAGCATAGCATAAGTTTTCTTATTAAAACTAAAGCTGATACATTTTTTGGTGAAGTTTGTTCAAATGGGAGATATTTCAAGCTGAATTTATTTGTGAAAACAAAAGCAAAATCTGAAATAGTACTGTTGAAATTTTAATTTTGATAATTTGGTAAAAACTGAAACTTTGTGGCATTGAAAAGGATAAATCATAGTACAGACACTGCTTTCTTTTCTGGTAGCAAACATGTCATGTCACATATCACTCGACAAAGATGTTTAACTATGGGGGCATGGTGTCTGTGTAACGTCCTTTTAGCCCTCAATCTACAAATTAATAACTTTTTACCTTTGAATGATATCCGTCATACTTGTGGACATTGATGAAAACATGCTCTGTCCACATGTGCACTGGCATCGGCACTTCTGCAGGTCGATGTCCGAGGCGACTCGCTTAAGGCGATACGCCGACATGGAACGGGATCCTCTGGCCGAAAGGATACGATCACGATCCACCGCAAAACGATGGTTGGACTCCATAATTGCAGTGTGTTATTTCAAGAGTGTCCAATTCTTCATTCACAGCGACTTAATCCAAAAGTTTTTGTATTCCAAATGTGCGACACGATCATCCAACAATTAATATTTATCCATGGTCATCATGTATTCCACAGTGATTTGACTTAATCCATGGCAGTGATAGAATTTTTACCGAAGCGTGTTCCTTCAAGTTATTAAAGCTGGCTAAGACGTCAAACAGTTGATTTCTCGCTGTCTTTCAAATATCACCCAGAAGGGTATATATTTCCTTTTGAGTGCACAGAGTGAGGTGTTCATCTACATCTATAGAGTTGTTTTGTCCACATGACTTCCCATGGTACAGTAGAGAGTGCAAACCTGTTTGAATTAATATAATCCCGTTTGAAACACTCGCTCTCGCTCTCTGGAATAGGATCGACAGCCAGTGAGCGAGTTTGAGGTCGTAATATTCACAAGTCTCTCAAGCAGAGAGGGGAGGATGCCTCATCGATCAAATGACATGCAACAAATATCATCATCCTTCCAACGCAAAGACAGATGAGTAAGAAACACATCTCTCTTTAGAAAATGCACAGTTTAACATCCCAAGGTTTAAAAGCAAGAAGGGCACTGAAAGCCCACAAGCACTTTGTGAGAATTGCTCCAGCAACAACTGCTCCAGGCTTTATTTTATCTCAAGTATAGGATTAGGGTTAAGGCTGTAACTGGGTTTAAGATTAGGTTTAGAGTTAGGGTCAGGTACGGTGTTGGGTCCAGGGTTGAAGTTATGAATTCGGATAGTGTAGGAAATAACCACGGAGCAATTGTCGCAGGGGCAAATGTGTTGAACAACCAGAAAGACAAGTCTCTGTCTCTGGTTTTCAGGTCTCTTTCTTGGTCTTCACCAAGAGATCCAATGCTAAATGAAAGGAATGACAAAATTTTCTCCTGTTCTTGGCTTTGCTGGAGATCGATCCTGTGCATATATATCAACCACAAAATTGGAAATACACCAACTATCATACAACCAGCTTGACTTGAAAAGATGTGATCTTGTACTACAACGGCAAGAGAAACACACCATGTATCCAACTGATCAGAAAGACTCTTCCATGTTCACCACTATCTATTGCTAGCATCATCAACAGTTCAGTAACTTTTGGTTTTTGATGAATTGATATCAATATCAAATTTGTATCAGCTTCAAAGATTGACCAGGAAAACACATCCGACTGCACGCCTCACCAACAAAATCTTTTGTGCCCACGAGCATCAAGGCCATGAAAATTAAGGATTCATGTCATCCTGAAAGGCCACAAAGCGTCATCAATAGAACTCACTTTATTAATTCGCTTTGCGATTAACCATCCAAAAACATCAAATTCATTTATCATGCCACAACATCCCTCTAAATAAGATTAACAAACACGGAATCATAATGACGCCAATGTAACCGAAACCAAATTGAGCGAGCAAGCAGAGACCCATTAGCTGGTGATATGTTTCATCGCTTGATGAACGCACCAAAATCCACACTTCTCTCTATGTCCGAAATAAATTCATGGCTCTCTGGAACCTCCCTGGTAGGAGAGATAAAGTCAAAATCATCCCAAACGCTGCATCATTCATTTGGGTTCGTCCAAGCGCAGCTCCAATATCATATCACACGAGCAGTGACAACCAATCAATTGCGTGGGGTGTCTCTTGTACCATCCGATATTCACCGGTAATCGAGCAATACATGTGCAAGAATGTGTTTTTGTTGTTGATTATCACACATTCTGTCCTCCCGTCTGGACAAAGTCAATTTCCAAACACCGTTATAATAATACAAGGTCTAAAGGATTTTCATTTTTGTTTGCAAACTAAGAAGCATCTAACGTCATATAAACTACAGCATTAATATGGGCCTTGATATAACACCTTTTTCTCTCTCACTTTTCTTCTGACTTTTCCTAGCTCTATCCAACACACAGACTCTCTCTCTCTCTATTTCTCTCTCTCTCTTCCTTTGTCTTTCTTTGTCTTTCTGACTCTCTCTCTCTCTCTCTCTCTCTCTCACACATACACTCATACACTCATACACTATCTATCTTTCTTTAATATATGAACTAACTCGGACATAAGCCAATCTATATACACAAGAATTCCTAAATCTATGGAATCCTATTCATTGATCTTTTCAAAATCTTCTATATCAACATATATCTTTCACCCTTCACAAAGCATCCATTATCTTGAACAACCATTTCATGTACAGAAAAGCGTCTTGGGCTTTGTTAATTTCACGCATCTCTTTTCCTGATCAAATATTCAAACATCTGTCAGCAAATAGTCATTTTCCACCAAGCAAGCACGGACAGATGTGAAAATGTGCCAAGTCACCTTGAAAATCATGTTTTTGACGGGAGGGTCCATATTGAACATCAGAAAGACAATATGAGAGACCACCTCAAAAATAAAATTTTACCTCTTTACACACCCTCCTGAACATACAAAGCAATGTAAAATTTAAAAAATTAATAGTAATAAAAAACTTCTGAAATAAGGAAATGATTCATATAGAAACAAACACAGACTCACAATTATAATACTTCAGAAAGTCAACACCGGCAAAGGGCAACCAAAAGCCATGGTAAACTGATAAAAGATTAGTCATATCATATCTTTCTGGTTAAGATATGAACAAAAACATCAGATATTAGATGCATTTTGAAGTTGATATATGATGTATTCTATTTATTTTGAACTTCTCTCGGAATTCGGGCATGAAAATTGTAGTTAGAAAAGCCTGATGACACATACCAGTACATAAAATATTTCTTTGAAGTTGTAGACCATAAAAGTATATTTGATGCTAAATATGTTGAAATTCCTACCATGAATTTAGTGGCTCAAAAGTATACATGCCATACAAAAGATCAATGGACTTTTTCCATTCTATTTCCATGAACCATACACTTTCTTGCATGGTTTCCATAGCAACCTACTAAATACAAAACTTAAAAGAACAATAGCTATTAATATCTAGAGGTGTAGTACCACAAGGATGTTTTATAGGCCCCTTTATCCTTTTTGATTCACCAGTTTGTCCGATATTACCCCCATGTCTGTGGTTAACCCTATTTTCCTTTGTATAACCTCGAAACATGGAAAGAAGCTACAACTTACAAATTCAGCATCTTAAAAATAATCTTTGATACATGCCTTTAAATCAACTCATCAAATGTTCTACAGATGTCTAGGCCAACTACATATACTCTCCAGACGGCTACAGGTCCCAAACTCTGCAAATGTCATTCAATATATTCCAATCGTACTGTCATACAGGCTTTATTAAGCCTCGTTCAGATATGCACCGGTAAACTGCAATTTGTTTTCTTATGACGTAAAATTGATACACTTCACACACATTTCTGTATCATATATCACAGATCTCAGTGAATACATGTAGGATCTATGTTGCACGCAGTTGCCATACATTTACACCTACAAAAAAAAACGTAACTTGTTTTTTTATAGTGGTTTACTGGGACATATCTGAACGAGCCCTTAGCATACCGCTTTCATCTTCCCTAATATTGGTATTATCTTCGGCCAGACAGATACGATATCTTCCAATTTTCCGCAGTGTATAATGTTCTCCACCCCTGAGCGTTGGATAGATTGGATTAACCCTTTGTGACCCTCTTAACATGCAGCATGCTAGATTAACCCCTTGAATACTGGCTTACAGTCGCATTGTTGAACTTGATGTGCCTGTGGTATTCATGTTTTAAAAATGTGGATGGTGATGCTAACAATATGTTCAAGTGAAGGAAATAAATATCTTAACCCTATTATCTAAAAGCCATAATCTAAACCCTAATAATACATAACATGCATGGGATAATAATTTTTCCTCCAGTTTGTCAGCTATATCTACAAAGAAGGACTAGAAATATACAATTTGATAATTAGAATCATGAGTTCATGAAATAATCATGATCTAATTACTCATTTACATATACATGTAAGTTGCCCAATACTTTGCACATGAATTCATTTAGATAGGGCTTTGTATTTACACCTACCTACTGCAAGACTGTATGTAGACAGTGTGCTCCCTCACCAGCCCTCCATGAAGGGGTGATAGAATAAGCCGTGCACCCAGCAGAGAACTGAAGCAATACTGGCACCAAACCCATTTACACCTAATATATCATCCCCCAAGAGCCAGAACGATGTTATTGACTCTACATCAAAGGGTTAACGCCCTTCTGGCTCTACGCAGACGATACAAATGATCACCACCATTTACTTGTTTCGAACCAAATCACGTCCCTCTAATCATTGACCTAATAGAAAAACAGGTTCAAGCCCTCCAGCTAAATGGCTGTCTTCATTTTCATTATCATAGTTTCTTTCCAATGACTTATGCCATAGACCTTCTAAGGCCATGCCATGGACGTCTATGTCCATGTGTGGCCCACTATGATGCTGTTTAACTGCTACCCTAGACTTAAAGATAAAGTTGAGTTCTGGTCATGCGATTGCATTGTGAAAGAAACGGTGAAGTATCGATCAGAAAAGGTCGATCATCTAGCATATACATGTAAGTATATTGGTGTGTACTGCAAGGTTCTGGAATCATCAAAATGATAAGAAATTTGGCCCAGTCTTGGTAAAGTTACAAGCACTGTACACAGAAAGATGTATATGGGACTACACGAACATGTGGCATAAAAATCTGTCCCGATTTTTATGCTGTTACATGCCATATGTAGAATATTAAGGCATTTGAAGAGCCATGCTTTTTAGGGAACATTTTTTATCTGATGTTCTTCCACACTTGCATAATAACAATGATAACGCTCACAAATTATTTTTCACCTCTTCCCAGAACTCAACCTTCTCTTTGAAATACTTAAATATATTTATAAAAATTGATTGGTTATCAATCTATGCATCAAAGTTTTCATCTATACATTTCATCTAAATGTAACAAAAAGTAAACATTAACATCTTTTGATAGATGAAACACAATGCCAAAATTAAATGCCAAACTTAAATTAGTTGAGATATATTTTGGTATCATGGTATAAAAGTTTGGTATCATCCCATCAACAGTGCTTTTATTTAAATTAGAAAAGTTTTGAAACTATTTACCCAAAAGTATCGCAAATCGGGTTACAATAACACATTGGCCTCGATTCTGTGTAATACGCACATCTAAATCAAAACAAATTTGAGATAAAACCTCCCATGGATGGAGTTGCAAAGATAAATAGTGCACTCTCAAAAAAGAACTTGCTTCATCCGAGTTTGTAATGCCACAGTCCCCTGAGCACCCATTTCAACAAGCAATTACTCGGTGAGGGGACGAAGAAACATTTACATTCGCGTCCGCTGAAAATAACTATCCCTCCCCCATTAACCTAAACATTCATGTAATTGGACGCATTTCCCTGTTAACTAAAGTTGTCTTCTTCCTCCTCGCAACAACACCCACATGTATACACTCGAGCACAAGTTTCCCCAGGTCTATCTTGTGAAGCTTTTCAACAAATTAAAGGATAAGTCAAACTTATTCTAGGATTCTTCAAAGATTCACCATTTCCTTTGAAATTATAGAATACAGCTGGACAAAACTTTGCCTATCGATGTCGAGAAGCTCTTCAAAGAGTTAACAAAATATGCCCATCTAACTTTATTCAATTAGGTTTCTTCATTCATTTGGACAAAATTATAGAAAAAAAAGATTTTTCCACCTTGTTCAGTATCATTTTGAAATTATAGAAATATATCCATACAAGGTTGTAAAGGAAATAGCAATCTGTAACAAAGATGTTGATTTTTTTTTTAATGCCAATTTTAAAACAAGGCGAGAAACAGGATCCTCGTATCCATCCATTCATTCAAAATTCAGCATGAATTCAAAGCTTTCCCACACATTTGTAGTTTTATTTAGAGATCTTACCTTAACCATAGACAAAATTCTTAATTTAAGTTGGACTATTCCTTTAAAGAGTCATCTACTTGATTAGCTTTTGTCAAGGCCTGCATGTGCAGCATTAATGTCCAAGTGCATTATCAATGAAGAATTAGAAAAGTGATCGACTTGAAGTCACCAAGATAATGACCTGAATAACAAAATAGTTGGAGCAGAAGTCTGGCTTGTGTTGAAAGAAGGGAGGTTTTAAAGATAAAATTGAGTACTTGTCATGCAACTACATTGCAACTATATCAGGGAAAGGTTGATTATGTAGTCCATGAGACTTGTTGTATATTGTCACACTATGAGGTTATGGAATCCTAACAATAATAACAAAAAACCGACTTAATCTTGCCAAGAGTCACATGCACTGCACACAGAAGTTGGTATGTTGGTATTTCAATATATGAAGGTTATTTTTGAAAGTTATCCTTTTCAGGGGACATTTCTTCTATGATTAATTCTTCCAAACTGACATTAAACAGATGAAAAAGCTTCATTCATTATTTTTCATCTTCACCGTAACCCAACTTTCTCTTTAAAGTCCATCTGCACTAGTTTGGCCAGGAGGGATTAGACCACCCTGCTGGTCACTGACACGTGGTTATCTCATCAATTCAGCTCTTAATTAACATAAGAAAAAGAGGATCATGGGGGACCAACGGGCACCGCTTAGGCATTGTTTTCTATATAGAGGGAGCAAGTAGCTACAATTAGTGCAGTGGGGCTTTAAATGTTAAGACAGTAATGATGGGACAGGTTTGGATCAGCAGTGACTTTGATGCCTCTCCTGAGGCCACTTGAGAGTGACATTCAGAAGACTAATTTGAACAGTCAAACAAGGTTGACAACATGGAGAGCGCAAGCAAACATGACAATAAAGGCCAACTTTATGGCTTCCCACGAATCTCAAACATTCAATTTCCAGGGATTTTTATTTTCTTACTTGTACCTTATCTTTCTTGGCCCGATAAGCATCAATTATGTTTTCAATGACTGCATGGTTTGTCAATATTCTTTGAGGTTAATATCCTTGGTGCAGATTCAAATTAATTTCATTAGAGTTAATCTCCTGTTTGAAAAAGAACAGCATATATTAACAGGATTTATGAAACGAGAAAATATCTGGATGGCTAGTCCTGCTCATCCATGCCATTAGGGCCTACTACACAACTGGTCTATAGAACTGGCAATAGTAATGACTGAATATACATCTAAGTAAACTTTCATAAAGACTGTATCAAGACTAGAGATCAAGATGTTCTGTACAGCCGAATAAAAAGAGATCAGCATACTGCATTCAAAGACATTCAAAGACTTTTTCAAAAGACTTTTTCAAAGACTTTTGAAGGAATTCTAAGTGGAGCCAAAGACAGTTCAGTGGCACAACAGTGGTCTTGTAACCAGGAGGTTTCAGCTAGTGCCCTTGATTATGTATCAATCCATGATCACTGTGACCCTTGGATTGGAATTACAAGCTGTAGGATCCTAGCTGCAGGATCCTAGCTGCAGGATCCTAGCTGCAGGATCCTAGCTGCAGGATCCTAGCTGTAGGATCCTAGCTGCAGGATCTTAGCTGTAGGATCCTAGCTGCAGGATCCTAGCTGCAGGATCTTAGCTGCAGGATCCTAGCTGCTTATCGGCATTCTTTCTTTCTTAGCAGTCTGTCACATAATCCATTCATAACTACATTTCTTAAGGAACCGTAGAACTCTGTATGAAGTCAAGGACAACCATGATGATGCAATGGCTCCAAGATCACAAGTCGAAAATGGCAAGCAATAAGTAACAGCGCAACTTGATAACAGTTTGGATTCCAGCTCCTTTACACTATCCAATGAGATAATCCATTTTGTTAATAAAAAAGATAAACCACTTTGGTTTCTGAATTCTCAATACATGAAATTTCCTTTAAAGCCATGCAGAGACAAAGTCAAAATACCATTTGATAAACACAAGCTTCTGTTATTATCCAAATGCTATTTCCAATAGACATCACACACATTGCATCAACATTCTCCTTACAGAAAATCACAGTTCTAAACAATAAGGAAGTCCAAAATTTAAAATAGAGCTTCATTGTTAATACTGGTGTAGCCAGACAACAGGTTTCACATGATAGTACAACCCTCATGTCCTCATCAACTCCGTTACACCATCATATCAAGTACCAATTCATTACCAGATCCCAATCGACTACTCCACTTTCCTCCCCCACTTCAGACACAAGTAGAATTCCTGGTGATAACCTTTTTGACCAAACAGGCACACCTCTAATCTTCAGTTAGAGGAAAGAGAGAGAGTGTGTGTGAGTCCAACAACGCTTTAGCAAGGGGTGGGTTTGTACCGCGAGATGAGCCACACGTATGAAAATTAAAACTCATCCCCTAATTACGGGACGTGCATCGAATGATGACAGATTATCCAACCCAGGGCCCCCATCATGCGGCTCATATAGGGGGTTCATAAAAATTGCTACGGCTCCTCCTGCGGGGTCGGTCTCAAATTACCAGATGCGGGCGAGAAAAGATGGCATTAAATTGCTGTTAAGGAGTGTTAATCACTTATGATGCTGGCGATGATTGCAAATTACAATACCAGAACATGGCGGATAACAAGGGCTCTTACGACTTAAATTCCCCCCATCCGACCATTAATCATTGGTCGATTTCTTGGAGCTGATGGGATTGTCTGACCCGGCACTGGACTCATAAATTGGTCCACCAGTTCCGAGGTTGTTTGTCGGCCATGGTGAGGTAGGGCCATCATTCTTGTATGCCTCAGACATGCCTCAGGGGATATCCTCAAGACAAAGGCATTCCTGGTAGACATTCCTTGATGATGCATAATGAAATGCATCTTACAGGCCATGGGTTATAGCCTAATTAGACCTTCATTACTACAATGTATGTGTGCATGAATCTTGATTGTCTGGTGGAAAACCCAGAGCTTGAAAGGGATTTCAATATTCTCCCAAATAAATATCAAATTGATAATAACAATAATATTCCCTTTTTGTATGATGCAATACACATTTTACGTCTCTTTGCGCTTCCACAGAGCTTTCCATATATGAGAAGGAGTACATTTCCCTCATGATTATATCAAAGACAACACTTCCTTTGCTTTTACTTGTTGTTACTACATGTATATAAAGAGAACTTGGAAGTATTCAACTTTAAATCATCTGCTAAACAGCCATAAAGGAACAGACTCTATATTAAAGGTAAAGACCAGTTTTGGAAACGCCCCTCTCTCAAAAAATGAAATGGAAGCTCTCATTACCAATCATGTGAAAGAATATGTTTTGACTAATACGTGATGATGCATCTATTGGGACCAAATAGATATCGCGCACGTGGTCGCGTAGTCCCATATACATCTTTCTGTGTACAGTGCTTGTAACTTTACCAAGACTGGGCCAAATTTCTTATCATTTTGATGATTCCACAACCTTGCAGTACACACCAATACTTATATGCTAGATGATCAACCTTTTCTGATCGATTCCACAACGTTTCTTTCACAATGCAATCGCATGACCAGAACTGGTCTTTATCTTTAAAGGATGAGAATTACCACACTTCTAGCAAGCATTATACAACAAGCACATGTATATTATTTAAAGATAGTAGACTCAAAACATTGTGCAAGACTTGCCTGACATAGCTTCATCCCATATAGGCTTCTACACGAGATACCACCACCTCAACAGACAAGGTTTCTAATTCGTCTTCTCTAGATGTAAATTCATTATAATCTTAGAACATTGTGAAAGATTTGCCTGACATAGCATCACTCTGTCTAGGTTTCCACACAGGGGTTCATCACCAAGGTAAGCATGAAGAACTCCATCTTGTATTTTAAAGATGTGTGTTCATTATAAACTTTGTGGATCCGTTATAATCGTATAAATTGTGCTAGAGTTGCCTGGCATAGCACCAGTCCATACAGGCTTCCATACAAGGCCCCACCACCTTACATAGGCAAGATATGCAATGTAGGGTTCTATTTTATCTACTCTAGATGTGTTTTCATTATAATTTTTATGTATCTGTTATAATCTTATAAATTGTGCTAGAGTTGCCTGGCATAGCACCAGTCCATGCAGGCTTCCATACGAGGCCCCACCACCTCACATAGGCAAGATATGCAATGCGGGGTTCTTTTTTGTCTACTCAAGATGTGAATACATTATAAACCATCTGTTGAGTGCATCAATGCAGCCTTCCATGAGCACACACAGCACAAAACACATACCGCTAAACCTACATGTATCTAATACCCTTGAAAAGGTTATGGGGGCAAAGAGGCTGAATCTAAATCTTCAACAATCCTTCAATCGGCACTTCCCCTATACAAATTTCAGTACACTTACATGCGAGCTCGTCAGCGTGCTCGCCGACGAGCTCGCTGACCAGCACGCAGACGAGCTCGCCGATGAGCTTGCCAGCGAGCTCGTTCGTTCCAAATATGCAAATTAGCTGCGAGCATGGCGAGCTCGCCAATTTGGGGAAAAGCGAGCTTGTGCCGAGCTTTTGGCAAGCTCGTTGCTGGCTGATAAGCTCGCTGGCGAGCTCGGGGCAAGCTCGCTGGTAAGCTCGTTTGCTCCAAATATGCAAATTAGCTGCGAGCATGACGCGAGCTCGCCAATTTGGGGAAAAACGAGCTTGTGCCGAGCTTTTTCGGCAAGCTCGTTGCTGGCGAGCTCGCGGGCAAGCTCGCTAGTAAGCTCGTTTGCTCCAAATATGCAAGCTCGTCGGCAAGCTTAATGGCGCGCTTAACAGCAGGTTGGCAGTGAGAACAAATTCATGTCATCATATAGAGGTGAACTTGATGATCCTGTTGAGCTATTGGCAAGCATATATATACCTAACTTATATCCTGTTAACATCTGCAGGCTGGCTATGCAGGGACAATTCAGTTGGTAAGCTGGCAAGCTGGTGAAGAATACAGTGATCCTCTTTAGAATTAGGGAAAATTAAAAGCTCATTGCTTCTGGGATATCAATCAGTTAAAATACTAATATATCAAAGAACAGAAAGAAAAGATATAACATAAAATATAACTTAAAACAAGTATCTCTTTATTAGAGTCAATACAAACCCTGTATAATGCATGTTACTTGAAAAATAAGTGTTGGCATACCTCATTTGAATACAGAAGGGAATGCGTTGTTCAATATCCAAAATCTTTTTGTTATACAAACTACATAGCATGGATACAATTGAATGACAATGGAAAAAAGAAATATGATTATCCCTTTTGGTTATTATCCATCATTCTAATCTCTCATAATATTACAAAGATCCAAACTAATAAAGCGGTATTCATATAACTCCTGATTAATATAGCACCCCCTTCTTGTCAGTGTATTCACCAACCCAGGGTTCCCAGTAATGATACCTCCCTAAACAGGGACAACAATGTACATGTACAGGTACATACTAGAACAATCCCTCCCTTATCTCCTCTAGCAAACTGAGAACTAGTCTTCAGTATTCAGAGCAAATTAATAAATAGGGTTGTCAGTCAGATACAGGAATATTTACATGAATATAACCTACATAGATTATATCTAATATTACTTAAATGGAGTGAATATATATATGCTACATAGATAGAGAAACAAACTTCCCTACAGTGTATATGTGAAAAGATATCTCATCAGAAGAAGAATAAATACTTTATCTCATTAATCATTATACTCTACAGTACCCTTCTCTTTCATAAGTGTATAAGAGGGTAACTGTTGGCCTAAAGTCTAATTATAAATACAAAAGTAGAACATAAGGTGTGAGAATTAGTTTTCTCTTACCTAAAACAAAGGAGCCAATACCAGTCAAAACCCATGTCTGCTCTCCACTATGGCAAGATGGAAAAAAAGACTGATCTACAAATCAACACATTCTTATCAGGAATGCTACCAGTGGTAATTCCACAAGAGAGGGGAGATGAGAAAGTGAGAGAGGGGGGAAGAGAGGAATATAGGGATTTGTGTGTAAGCAGGGGGAATTCCACATACATAAGGAGAGAGCAAGATAGAAACAGGGAGATAGGACCTTGAAACAAGCACTGGGGTGTGCTCTTATGTAATACCTGATAGTGACATTTCAGGGTGTTTACAGTCAGAATAAATGGCAACCCCCACCATCAGGTATGCTGCAAATAAATGTTTCAAAGTTTCAAAAGAATTTAATTAAATTTAGATGTAATTAGATTCATGTATTAGAGGTTACTTCAGCATGAAAAAGCTATTCAATTTCAACGCAAATTTTCTGAATTTTCAATTTAATTGCATATGTTCTTACAAAGAGGCTAAAAAACGTATTAAAATAAAGTATGCTTTTGTTTTAATACCTTAATTATTTCAGGTAAGAGATATCTTCAAATCAAACTTATCTTAAAACAAAAATAAGAATTTAAAAAGGATGCTGGTGGAGACAAGAAACAAGGAACACATTTTCCTTGGCCCAATTACACATTTTAAAAATACATGTACTGTAATAGAATAAATGAAAGAAATCAGCATCCTGAGAGAAGTTTACAGTGCATACATACATGTACATGTATATACCCAGCTGCCTCCTATAATGCACCATATGGTCAAACAATGATGCGAGCTCCCTCTTTTTCCCGCGAGCTCGCGGCGAGCTCCCCCGTTTTCCCCACAGCTCGCGGCGAGCTCCCCCGTTTTCCCCACAGCTCGCGGTGAGCTCCCCCGTTTTCCAGCGAGCTCGCGGCGAGCTCCACCATTTTCTAGCGAGCTCCCCCGATTTCCAGCAAGCTCGCGGCGAACTCCCCCATTTTGCAGCGAGCTCGCAGCGAGCTCCCCCAATTTCCAGCGAGCTCGCGGCGAGCTCCCCCCTTTTCCAGCGAGCTCAGGACGAGCTCGCCCAAATTCCAGCGAGCTCGCGGCGAGCTCCCCCGTTTTCCACAAGCTCACCACGAGCTCGCCAACGAGCTTGCCATGATGTCATAAGCTCGCCGCAAGTGTGTTTCAAGCGTGTTGCGAGCTTATAATCTAGAAAACGAGCTTATTAAGCGTGCCACGAGCATAATACGAACTCGCGGCGAGCTTAAATTTGTATAGGGGTTTCCCCCAAGTCTAATTTTAGTCTTCTCTCTTCTTCCCTCTATTTTCTCTCTCTCTCTTTCTCTCCATCTCCTCTCATTTCCTTACCCTTTCCTCCTTTTCCTTTTCATGTCAGACTATTATCCGTTTCCCTGGGGCGGTATTCTGAACAATGTTGTAAGTTTTGTGTTATCTTTTGTTGTATCTTCTAGAGATAACACAGCGCTAATATTGTTGTAAGTTGGTATTCTGAAAATCATTTTATCCCTGTGTTATCTCTTGAAGGACCGCCTCTATCTTATCTTTGACCACTGTTGACACGCCCATTTTTATGGACCCTACCAATCAAAATCTATTTTATATAAGCATGATAAGTAGGTTAACCAATAGGAATACTTTATGCCATATCTAATGATGCGCCTAGCGCATACCAATCTTGGGCGTAATTAGTATATTGAGTGCTTATTACGCGTCATCATATGCGCTGTGGCATGTGGATCATGAAGACAAGTCACGCTTTCAATTAGTGATTATAGATGAGAGCATTAAAATCGTCATATTCTAGCATGTAATTTCTTAGAAAGTTCTCATCTGTGATGTCTCCGGTCAACACACAATCTTCTTCTAACTCGTCTATTGGCACGAAGTTGGTTCTGGGCAAGAAATATTGCCGCCATTATATCACCCGAAAGATACAACAACCCCCTACCTATTGTAAATATTGTTGTAAATACCACGCAAGATAAGATAAGATAAAAGATACAACAATTTTCAGAATACCAATTATCTTGTCATATTATCTCCTGTGTGCATATGCAAATGAGGATTAAGCGCCATTTTTGTAATACTACGCTCTTTTCAAGCGCACAAAAGTTTGAGCACAGGTGCGACCAAATAAATGAGAGAAAAGATACAACAAAAGATACAACAAAAGTTACAACAATGTTCAGAATACCAACTTTATCTTATCTTCAAAGATACAACAATGTTAGAGATAACACAGGGTTCAGAATACGGCCCCTTATTTTCATTATCTACCCTTCTCTCCCGCTTTCTCCCCTCTCTTCTCTCTACTTTTCCTTACATCCCCTCCTCTCTCTCTCTCTCTCTCTCCCCCTTCTGTCTGTCTGTCTGTTTCTCTAACCAAATCTCTCTCTCTCTCTCTCTCCTCTCATTTTCTTACCCTTTCCTCTTCTTCCCTCTCATCTCAAGACTATTATCCGTTTCCCTTTTCCCCCTCCATTATCTACCCTTCTCTCCCTCTTTCTCCCCTATCTTCTTTCTCCTTTTCCTTACACCCCCCCCCCTTCCTCTCTCTCTCTCTCTCTCTCTCTCTATCTTTCTCTCTCTCTCTCCCTCTGTCTGTCTTTCTGTTTCTCTATCTCTCTCTCCCTCTCTCTCTCTCTCTCTCCCTGTCTGTCTTTCTGTTTCTCTATCTATCTCTCTCTCTCTCTCTTTTCTTTCCTATGCTTCTCTCTCCATCTCCCCCTTCCCCTCTCTCTCCCGAAGTCTTTACCTTTCTCTTCTAATTTAGTGCAAGATGAAAGTGGGCAGTGCTATTTTGTGTATTGCGTGCCTTTGCTTATACCTATTACGTAGTCTTTATGCTCTAATGGAAATTTGTGAAGTGTCCAGAAAGAGGATTAGGTTAAAAAGGGTGCTATCACATGACATCCACCTGTCAAGCTGGGGACATAGAAAGAGAGAGGGAAAGACAGAATGACATACAGAAAGAAAGAGAGAGAGAGAGAGAGGGGAGGACTGGACTGATAACTAAAGAATAAGATTGAATAATATTTAGAAAGAGAGCGAGAGGGGAGTGGGAGAGACTGACTGATAACTAAAGAATAAGATTGAATAAGATTGAGAGAGAGAGAGAGAGAGAGAGGGGGAGAGGACTGGACTGATAACTAAAGAATAAGATTGAATAAGATTTAGAGAGAGAGGGGGAGAGGGGAGAAAATGAGAGGGAGAGGGGAGAATAGAATGAAAGAGTGCAAGCAAGAGAGAGGAGAATGCGACAGAGAGATACGGAGAGAGAGAGAGAGAGAGAGAGAGAGAGAGAAGGGGGGTGGAGGGCAGAGGGGGTGGAAAACAGAGGGGTGAGGGTAAACCACAAATGTCTAAGTCATGCTATGAACTCCTCAGAATATGTGTCATAGATGTCGTTATCTATTTTTACCAAATTTACTCATGCTCATGCTTTGAGTAATATCGGCCAAGACAAGTGTTATTCAAGCTGTTGCCTATTTCTGCCAATATTTCTCACAACCTGGCCGCCCGGTACTCCTTGATTCCAGGGTAATTCCTGTTTAGACAATGAAGTATACTATACATATATGATTGTGCTCAATTTTGAGCACTTGCTAATAGTGTCCCTACACCCAGAGTCAAATATATTCAATCTTTGATGAGTATGAGTGAGTTGGAGCTAATATGTGAGAACTAAGATTGCCAAGAATTGTCATCACCATATGATTGATGACACAGTGCCAAGCTGTACATCATGTTGGCGTGATCGCTATTCATTATGAATGAAAAGACATTGTCACAGTATGCACAAAATATATCACTGCTTAAGTATGTTTGATGCTACATACTTCTCCAAAAGGGGTGCAACATGGGTTTGTACTCTCAAGTCTTGTAGAGCCCACAAATTGTATGAACTAGTACAACAAAAGTATAGCTTAGATTTCATTCAATATTCATTATGGCCACCCAAAGGCTACAAAATTATTACAAATTTATTCATTTACGAGTCCATTTTACAAAAATAGCACCTCTGGCCAAATGTGTTTTGATTTCAAACTGCAATCATTGATAAAATAAGTTTGAATTTAATGCAGCCTTCGATATGAAATGAACTTAATACCCTCAGCTTATATATTGTTTGTTCAAGATATGAAAGCGGTGCTGCCTCGCTTACTTTGTTTCTGTCAAACATCCTGAAATAAATTGCATGTGACAACGCCAAATTTGTGGTATTTGTCCAAGACTTTAATAAATAAGAACCGCAGTAGAAATGGGCAAAGCCTGTGATTTGCATTTCAGAGGTAATGAAAAGTACAGGCGTCGAAATATTACACTCTGAAAGAATCTGCTGGTTTTAAAAAATAAATTTATTTTTGGAGAAAATGGGAATCTTTCATTACCGGTAATAATAAGGGCCTTTTTCGACCAGCAGAACTATGGATTTGGATGACAAAAAATTTAGACACTTATCACACAAATATGAAATAATTTCTGCAGGAATAATAATTACAATTTAAAGCGCTTAAAAACGTAGTATTTAGCGCTAAACAGATGTGACTTTTGTTGTTATTATTAGTATACTCTATTCTACATGAAAATTCTTATCATACACCTATCAAAGCATTTGAATTTTAGTCCAGGTGTATTATTCTCTCTCCCTCTCACTATCTCTCTCCCTCTCTCACTCCTTCAACCCTCCCTCCCTCCCTCTCTCTCCCATTCCCTGCACCACCCCTCTCCCCCTCCCCCTCCCCGCTCTCTCTCTCTCTCTCTCTCTCTATCTCCCCCATCTATATATTAATACGCAAAAGCGTCGAGGGGGGTAAAAACGGTTCATGAAAAACGTCTTTCCTCGACCGCGCCCCCCTTCGCCGTGGCGCGGGAACGGCGACACAATTATACGAGGCATGTCTCCCGTATCCGCGTGCCACGTCGACCCGCGGTCGCCGTCGATGTCGTTAAAGGTGGTTTCGGGGTCCCGGGAGGACAAGCGGACGAGCACGGCCGGCGTTGTCCGTGCAAGGAGGCGACGAACCCGCGAGTGAGGCAGCGGCGTGCACCCGCCCTCTGTCTAATCAAGGAGATACACTTTTAAGAGACGATCCACTCTATAATGTGTTGTAGCAGATACACGCAACAGAGCGGGCCTACCCGTGTTAGGCATCTTGCTATATATAGGCCTTTGCAGCAGCCAAACTGACGAGATCACGTAATATGTTGGTTCTACGCTCACCACACACACAGTAGAGTTGATTCGTGCGATTGCAGCAATATATTGGCACAAACCGTCCGACTTTTCGCGTAAAATCTTTACTTTGAAAATATTTATACAAATTCTGTGAACCATGCCAACATAATCATAGTCCAAGCTTCTGCTTTATTGGTCTTTTCATGAAAACTACATTAAAATCACAACAATAATAACGCAAATAGATTGTAATTATCGAGACCATATAACTGACGAGAGGGTAAATTCAGCGAGCTTACGTAATTTCAAATGCCTCCGCACGGGCAACTCCCCGGTGTCAGTCCGGTCGCGGTAGCTGCAGCACTCTACTGCTGTACCTGTAATACTGGCTGTATAGCGTGTCTTTAGATTCTTCAATGTTTCATGTCTTTGAGCCGTGCAATGAATTGTTGTTTTCTTCTATTTCTTTATTGAATGTGATGTGAATGTGAGTACGGTACATGCTATTACAGAAGTGTCCAAGGAATGATAGGCCTACAGGTGGAAGGGATATAAAACAAATATACAATGACTCATTCTCGGAACAAGCTAAAACTATTCGCACTCGGGAACATCAATGGTGTTCTCTAGCTAGCTCGGGCCGCCATGGCCCTCGGGATAATATAATACGATTTGATGTTCCTTCGATGCGAATAGTTTTAGCTAGATCCTCGAGTCACTTCGAGTGTCATTTTATATTTGTATGTTATTTTCATTGTAGGACTAAATTAACTTAGCAATGTGTGAAAATAACCAAAATGATAATGGGAGTGAAGTGCATGAGAACAATATTCGTAGGCCTATCAGGGGCGTCAATCCATTATCCTTCGAGTGTCACTTTGTATATTTGTATATTATTTTCATTGTAGGACTAAATTAACTTAGCAATGTGTGAAAAAACCAAAATGATAATGGGAGTGAAGTGCATGAGAACAATATTCGTAGGCCTATCAGGGCGTCAATCCATTATCCTGGGGGACGGGGACACGTCCCCCCACGAATGTTTAGGTGGTGAAATGTCCCCCCACGATTCGGGGTTAAAATCTTTCCTTTTTTCTTTCTTTCTCTCTTTCTCTCTCTGTTGACTTCGAGTCCAGAACGGTATAACGAATCGTCTTCTTTCTCTAATAATTTAATGAAACGTCAAAGCTTCCGAGCTATACGTGCGAGAGGGTGGAAACTGAATTCAGACAAGGATTAAGAGTCGAGAACGGTAGAACGAATCGTCTTCTTTCTCTAATAATTATGAAACGTCAAAACTTACGGGCTTCGCGCAGGTGGGAAACTGAATTCAGACAAAGATTAAGAGTCGAGAACCGTACAACCAATCGTCTTCTTTCTCTAAAAATGTAATGAAACGTCAAAGATAAAAAGACAATAAATGAACCGGTCACTAATGAAAGTACATGCCGTGAAACAGCATAACTAGAGAGAGAGTGACATGTAATTGTGTCCCCCATGCTCAAACTCGGATTGCAATGACGCCCTTGATTCGTATAGATAACGAGAGTGAGGATCCGGGAAAGGGATAGTGAGAATAATAGGAACGAAGTGACGACAATAATCGTAAATAACGAAAGTGAAAACGAAGGTAAAGTCTAAAATATCTGCATCAATTTTGATTACAAATTATTGATTTCACTGTTTTCTTCCTGTTTTCAAGTTTTATTACATGATTCAGATAAAAATTAAAAATTCAAAACGATACATGAAGGGACAGCAAACAAAAGGTTGGTATTCTAACGAGTAAAATATTAATGAAAAGAAGAAGAAAAATTATAAAATGATAAAAAGTAGGCCTATACAATGAAGAAAAATAATATCATCTAGCACAGATATATCTTTTTTTTAATATAATAAAAATTATAATTAAAAAATTATTATTAAAAAAATCAAAAAAAAAAAAAAAATCGATAGCACATATCTATTTTAAAGTATTTACAACCCCCTCCCACCCTCCCTAGAATACCGTGGATTTTCCACGGGCCCTGCTAGTTTTATATATTCACAGCAGGATTTTTGTTTTCTTCTTCTAAAGGTTACAGTAGGCCCATTCACATTGCAGACAAACCAAATTGAAAAACCATGTTTTTTTTTAACTACCATTTACACTACTGTAAAAAAAACAACATAAAAACCCTTGGTGTTAACTTGTTTTGTGAGTTGTACACACGAGCCACTTGTTGCTGGCTCTGCATGGGTTAGTTCAACAGTGTTTTGAGTGGGAGCATTTACACAGCAGAAACTGGTGAAGTTTTGGCCGGTGTTTCCACACAAAAACACACCCCGCAGGTGGGTTATTCTCTTTATTTGGGTTTTTATCATGTTTTGTTGTTGTTGTGTTTATAGGTAGTTGCCTACCAACTTCCAAAAAAACTACGTAATGTAAATAAAACCGGATGGTTTTTGCTTGCTGTGTGAATGCATCCTACTCCATCCTCCTTAAATCCTTTGAGCTACCAACTATATATACTTTACCCCAATCTCTCTCTCTTCACCCTCCCACTCGAAAGGAATAAATGTTCATAAATTTGCATCTCAGCGAGATCATCGTACATGTGTAAGATCACTTGAGATAGTTCTCGCCATATGCCAGACATATGAAGACAACATATGGAATCGTCTTTTTAAAATATTAATTGACGGTTATCTTTTTATAGGAACAGTATATCGTATGTTGAGAGCCAAAAATGCATCGTTGACAGTGTAAAAATATATGACTGAACGCCCTTAAGACACTCAACAGGCAATTTGAATTTCATTTTTTGAATTTCACTTTTTCAAGGTGCAAAAATGATGTATACTAGCACTACATAATCAGAAATATTCAGCTTCTTTGTTAGTTTGTTTCGAATATGTGAAGAAAAATAACAAAGAAGAACAAAGCAGTCAGTTTCATTTTGTAACAGTTTAAATTATAAGTTTGCTCACAATTAACAGTCAAATATATTTCAAAGACATTTAAGAGAGATTTCAATAAAAATGAATCGCTTTCAATTGTTCTCAATACAGATGGAGAAGAGCATCTTTAACAGAGTGATAGTGCTTCTAACAAGTGTCATACACTGAAAGCTTGTTCAGACTATAGGGAAGTTATACGAAACTTGTATGAAAAAACATTGTATAAAGAAACGTTGTATAAAGAAACCGACTTTGACGAGTTCAGTTGACATGACAGCTGGCCAATCAATAGTGCCCTGCCCCGCCCAGTTATATGATTTTCGTACACTATCATGTTCAGACAAGAGCATGATTCTTTACAGAGTTTTCATTCTAAACATTGTTCAAACAGGGGGTTTCACTATACGATGTTCAGACTAGGAATAATTGAATTACTTATCTAATAGCTGTACGAGACTCTTATAGCTATACGATGAATGCTGGTAGTCTGGGTTAGTGTCTTGACAGCATTGGGAATACATGTAAATACCGCAAAATTTAGAAGTGGCTGTTATTACACAACACAAGAAAACCACAGTTACCAAACTATTACCATTTCACATTAAACATTCCATGAATGATTGGAAGCCTTCCAAGTAAACAGTCCTAAAGATGGGGGCAGTAGCGAAGAAGAAAATGCAGGAGCATGCAGGCATAGATTCGACTCTGGAAAGCTCTAAAACATTATGAAAAAGTAAACTTAAAAAGTGTTCTTGAAAATAAATAACATGTAAACAAATTTTATTGTTTCAATCGCCAATCCCTACAGCAGACCTGCCAACCTCTGGAATTCAAAAACTGTATTCTTTAATCCCAAAAGTTGTACTTTACTGAAAAAAATTGTATTAAAAACAAAACACACGGATTGATACTCGGATCAAGAGCTGCCATCCCCAACTGAACAAAAATCCTATTCTTTTCCCCAAAAAATCCTTTCTCACCACGAACATGTGGTGTTTTTTTTCTCACTGCCACCGAGTTTTGAACCAATGAACATCCCCAAATTGCCGATGTGAGATGCTTGTAAGATACTTTACAGGAGAGAATGGGCTATTTGCCACTGAAAATGACACACACACACACACACACACACACAAAAAAAAAATTGTATTGTATTGAGGAAAAATCGTCGTATTTACTTCTAAAAATGGTTGGCACATCTGCTACAGTGCTCCAGGGAACAAAAACAAATATATGATTTTTACGATTGGGGGGTCCTAAAGATGATACCTAGTCACTGTCCAGAAATCAGTCAGTGACAGGTTCAAAACCCCTCTTGGTTCACCCATTTTTGTTTTATTTCTTCATTTAAAAACAGATCATGTGCTAATTTTTTAATATGGGGATCAGGATTCTCCATAGACAGAAGCAATGATACATACTTCACCATTGGCTAACATGATCAACTCTTCTGGTAATTAAGCCTCCAAAAAAAAAATTAAGAACCCTTTTCAGCATCTATCTGATCCTGTCATCTGCTGAATATAGCAAACTCCAAAGTTGAGAAAGAGAGCAATTTCTAACAGAGACTCTGCTTGAGAGTCTGATCCTGTCATCTGCTGAATATTACAAGCTCCAAAACTGAGAAAGAGAGCAATTTCTACTAGAACCTCTGCTTGACAAACCACACACAGCATCATCAGAAACCTGCAGAAAACTGAACATATTCCATAAATAAATCCATATAGATTGCTCAATTATATCAACGTGAGAAAACCTGCATGACTTCAACTTTCCTGACAATACCTGAAGCAAAACCTGAACTCCACTCCAAGAGTTCATGTCCTTGGGCTTTTCCCCTTGCAATCATACACAACATAATGTTTCTTTCCCCCAATTCCATATTCCATGAATTCATGGCTAATAAAATGTCAATATATTCTCCACACTCTGTACAAAAGAGTCAATTTCAAATGCTGCAGTCTAGAGAAAATCCTAATTTGAAACTCAACTTGCCAAATCCATGCTGTCACGCGAATACACATTTTTTCTTCCGTCAATATTGGATATTTTCTAAACATTTATTAATAAAAAGATCATAGAATATTTCAAATAAAGGCGAGAAATTCCATAGTTTATCAAATAAGTTACTTCTGCAGCTCCAGTTTTTCTACAGAAAATCTTGCTTTCGAATCTCAACTTGCCAAATCCATACGGTCACGCAGATCCACTGGTACATGAATGATTTCCTCTTTTCAATATTTCATATTTTCAATGATTCATAGCTAACAAACTGCCAAAAATATCTTACAAGTAGGCACGAAATTCCACAATATGTCAAAAAGGGGACCATTCCAGATGCTCAAGTTTTCCGCTTCGATGTAAATGAAGGACATCGAGGGAGAAGCAACTTCATAACGTGACTCAAGAGAAGCAGAGAGTGAGGGCAATGAACAGCTTGCAGAGTTGTGTCAATACAGCTCCGCAGAGTTTGAGAAAGCTGAAGGAGTACATATATCTTTGGGAAAATCTCCATCTGGATGCACGCAAGAAGTGCAACCCGTGGCCGCCACATGTGACCCTCTAGTCTAGTTTAAAAGCATGAATAAGCAAAGGATATGCACAGGAATTTGCACAGGAGGTTCAACAAACCCTTGTAAATCGTTACGTGCAATCAAGTGTCTGAACTGTTAGACTATGCAGACGATAAGGTCTACTGGACACCATAGGCTTTGTACTTAAGCTGCTCCAGAGATTGAGACAGGCAGAGCTAGGCTCAGCTCTCGAGGCTAAATGAAATTGTGTGTAAGTTTCATACTTGAGTCTGTATCTGCAAACTACATACCGGTAGAGGTAGTAAGGGATTTAGCTCTTAAAAGCTCAAAGAGAGCTCTGGAAAACTTAGAAATAGCTCTGGTTAAAAAAAAATAATGACATATATAAACAGTTTTTTAAATCTCATTTCCTTACTAGAAAATCCAAAGGAGCTCCCATGAACAGTAATATATTATATTTTACAGTGGCAGAAAACACCTTTTCAATCATTATAGGGTCTGAAATGTCTCTGCTCTAGACTAATTCAGACTATGCACAAGTTGGTGTTGAATTTGGTTAAAGTGTCAAAAATCAAAATAGAGTCTGTGTTTTCAGACTAACAATAGTCTGTCTTCAAGGCATGTAGAGTATTCATTTCAAAGTAAATAGTGCCCAGCCAGGGGCTGCACTATGTACTGATACATAGTATACTATACAGCGTCACACTTAATTTGGCTACAGCTCTTCTATGGACCAGCGATATAATATATACATGCATGAGACTGCACTGGGAGAGGCAAGAATGGGTCAAAATGCTAGAAATCAGTATTTACCTTTCAAGTGCCTTCTTCTATACAGCCCTGTGTTCTGAGATACCTAAGGAGAATGCAATAACCTAATTTTTTTTTATTAAAGCATTTTGGACTACTAATCTCTTGTTTATATAAACCTATAATATTAAAGGTAAAGGCCAGTTTTGGAAACGCCCCTCTCTCAAAAAAATGAAATGGAAGCTCTCATTACCAATCATGTGAAAGAATATGTTTTGATTAATACGTGATGATACAAATTTTGCCAGGAAAGTCGGGAAACCGCCTACTAATTGATATATTTGGGAAATTATTATATCTATTGGGACCAAATAGATATCGCGCACGTGGTCGCGTAGTCCCATATACATCTTTCTGTGTACAGTGCTTGTAACTTTACCAAGACTGGGCCAAATTTCTTATCATTTTGATGATTCCAGAACCTTGCAGTACACACCAATACTTATATGCTAGATGGTCAACCTTTTCTGATCGATTCCACAACGTTTCTTTCACAATGCAATCGCATGACCAGAACTGGTCTTTATCTTTAAGATGTTTCTAATCTTATGGATTCCAAATCTCACTCTCATGAGTCAATATCACCATGTAGCTATGTTTCAGCTTATCATCTCAACATACACTAAACTCGCCTTACTGTCAGTAAGTAGGTATGGGTTACAAGACTAAGTGTAAGCATTAATTACATCAAATGTGATTAAGCACTGACCCATATACATATCAATATTTATGGCATCAACAGTGCTTCATGTAATAAATAACACTTGTCATAGATAATTATGACATGGAGATGTGTGTTAAAATAATCACAAGTTGTACTGAAAAGGGTGCGCTGACCCATCCATAAAAGTCATATAATGGGGCTGAAGGAAGAGACTGCTGATGAATATTAATTGCATCACATACTGTCTTTCGTCTCCGATCTGCAGATTATATATAGAGATATTGTATTTGTAACAACATATAACGACCAGCAAAGCACTGAACCAACAGTGACAATCAGAGTGAGTCTGAGAGAAAAGACTACAAATTAATATTAATTGTGTCAACAGTGATTAAGCCTACTCACAGGTCAGACAAAGTACATTAATATTGCCCAGATGCTCAGCATGTAGGCTTCATTATCCAGTCATCCTTCAAAGTCCAAGGACCATTCACACAAGGGATCATAGTGTGTACAAAGAGACGTAAAAAGAAACGTGCAATAAAAAGAAATAAAAAGTAGAAAGAAAAGTCCAAGGGCCATTCACACAAGGGATCATATTGTACAGAGAGACGTAAAAAGAAACGTGCAATATTCATCTACTGCGAGCCAAAATGGCATTAGCTCTGTGTTAGATACATGCAGTCAACACGATTAATCTCCAAGTTAAAAGATGTGAGTTAACACCCTTCTGGCTCTAAGTAGATAATATGTATTACAAAATGGGTCCAAACATATGATAAAGTATTGCATAAAGGAAGTGTAACAATGAACAAAAAATGGAATGATAGAAACATAATACTTGTTTACTTCACATGGTGTTTCTTTAGCTCTGCAGGTCATTTCACATTGCTTTCGAAGTCTGCTCAGTGCTCACACTATGGTAATGTCTCGTCATAGAATGCTCACATGATACATGTTTACATGGCACATCATCTGGGATTGTTAATAAAAATTTCTGATGAAATGCTAAAAACCACTCTTTATACAGTTTGTCATTCACATCAGAGCACTTTCATGATGAATGCATATGGAGTCATTATACAAAACGCTGTATAATTTCCCTCGTCTAAACAGGGGGTCAGCCACGCAGCAAGAGAACGATGATGTGGGGGATGTGGGAACACAAACAAAGGACATCTCCTCATCTCAGGACAATGCACTCAAGATTCTTCTGTCACTGAACATTTCTCAGCACCGATTGAGAACAAAAATACACCAGTTCAGAAAGATATGTAGTATGATAATAACAATTATATACCTCACTTTAGAAATCTAGCCATCTGATTGGTCGAAATTGGAGTCGTGATTTCAAGCCATGCCCCACTCACACCCACTCACAGGGAATAGCTAGAGCCCACAGGGAATAGTTAAAAGTTTCTACCCTCATCCTGATCCTCCTGCGATCCCCATTGGTTTACTTATAGTTTGTGCGGGGCGCGCGCGGCATTCCATACATTTGTTGTGCGATTAATTTGGGTTCTACAAACACAGCACAGACGACCGCCTAGATCTACATGTAATGACGAGATGACGCCCCTTTGTAAATATAGAGATAGACCTGCGCTTTCATATGACGCCTCATTTTCTTAGTATCACCTTCAGGATCACAAGCAATGAAGGTTTGATTCTGGATTTTTAATTTATTACTTCCACCAATTTGGCATGATCGCACAATGCACGTAAACTGCATAGGGTTATAATTAGTGTTGTAACATCACGGATATTTCCAATTCCGTTTAACCGCTAGTCAAAACCGGACGGTTTTCGGTTAAACGAAAATTACTCACTTTTGCCAAGGTCGCCGCTGATTGTAAGAATAGTGGTCGGCACTGGGCGGGCGCGGCCCGACCAGCGCGGATTTTCGCCCACCACTTCTGATGAAAAACACTGCTTTCGACCGGCACTAATTTCACATAAAAACGTAACTATTCGTCAAGAAAAATATTACTTACATTCCTATTTCCGTCTTTACTTGTGTTTTATTTGCAATTGTACAAGAATCATGATTTCAATTTGACATAAACTGATTATTTTTAAAGATTTGCCGAGTGTTGTTGTCTAAAGTTGCGATTCATGAAGGCTGCCATATTGAATGTACCGATGTACATGTTATAATACACAGAGATAGCAGCTCAGGCTCGTTCCATTACTGTTGTTATAAATGTTTATTTTCAATAAGCTAAATTTTTTTCTCGTAATTTTCCGGAATAAATAAATTAAAATACTGTAAGATATATTTATTCTATTATTTATATTGTAAAATTTGTCCGAAATTTTTACAAAAAAAAAAAAAAAAAAAAAATTGGGTAAACGAAACCGTCACATTCAAAACGGATAGTGCCATGGACGGTCGGATACCGGACGGTTAAACGTTTGATCACAGCACTAGTTATAATGCGTGCAATGTCAATGGCCAACTGAGTTACCTAGTACCTGCAACAGTTCAAGTTTATCAACACAGATTTGATTACCATGATTGACCTTGTATTCTATGACCCTGTTTTCAGTATATAAAAGTTATAATGACTGCTTTAATATTCGAGGCATAGTTGTTTTTTTGGCTCTCGGGGAGGTTACATCGTGCTATCACCCCTCGGCACGCCTCGGGGTGATAGCACGATGTAACCTCCCCTTGAGCAATACAAACAACTATGCCTCTCATAGCAGTCATTATTACTATAATATAATCATGAGAAGTTAGTTAAATATAGCTTATAATTGATTCTAATTTTCTGTCCTTGAATCAAAAGGATCAAATCATCTCTTTGGAGCAGATGGGCATTAACTCTGTTTAAAATTGTAAGAGATAATGGCCTTTCAGCTTTCAAACGAATCTGAACAATTACCTCCTAAAGGTACCAGCTTTGAGGCTTATCAATCTAAGGAAATTGACAAACAGATTTCCAAATAATTTAGGTCATAGAATAAAGAATTACAAATCAATTTTAGGCATAAATCCAGCTATGAATACCTAATTTTCTTGAGCTGTATAGGGCAACTTCGTTCAAGGGACAAAATACAGATATGGCACTTTTCATATCTTTTCAAGAAAAGTTTACTAAGGGGTAAGGGGGAGTTAGAGAGAAGGGGGAGTTAGAGAGAAGGGGGACAGAAAGAGCCTTGCATCTAATAGAATGAGGGTTCAATGACCATCTTTGATAATTATATTAGGAAAGGCATCCTGTAATTGCTTTTTAAATGTCTGTAAAATCAATATAATCCAGAAGCAATAACATTCCTTGAATATGTAGGTTATGCTTTGATCAAATATGACAGCTCTTCCAGAGAACGTCGGTAATTTGCTCCGTGAAATATATCAAAAAGATACAGTTTACTTTTCTTGTATTGTGAGAGGAAATGAAGACATCGTGATGATAAAATATTGAAAGAAATTGAATAAGGGCATCCAAGGGAGAATAAATTTTAATCATGGCATCTTTCTTTTATTATTAAAGAAGTAATTAAAGGGATAGTTGAGTTTTGGTATAAAGGGTGCTACACTAAATAATTTTTTTGTGAGATAATGAAAAACTGAGTGTCAAATTTGAAAGAGCATACAATTTATATGACAAAATCATTCAAATCATCAAAATCCTCCCCCTCCTTCTCTCACATGGTGCAACCGTAAGCCTACTGTATAAAATCACCTTTGTTTGATCAAAATCGATTCAGAGATGGCCGAAATATCCATAAATATAACCATTTTTAATATTTGTGGGAACCCACAAATATTCAATAATTTTGAACCAGCCGTTGAAAAAACAAGATAGCGCCTTATACGTTTTATTCCAGTCAATGCCAATGTTTGCTTTTCGTTGCCTTTTTCATGTCTGTTATAATATGCACAACCAGCTGGACCGTGTATTGTTATTATTATTAAATTAACTGTCACCATATTTTTGTTAAAGTGGAGCTGAATTGGTATGATTGGATTTAATCTAAGTTTCACACATTTTGGGGTCTAATATAACCTTCATAGCAATTTTAGGTCCTAAAAGGAGACTAGAAATGTCATAAATAAGAATAAGAGCAATAACCATGCACTTTGAAGGCATTTGCGATCTTAAACAAGAACTCAACTGTCCCTTTAAGGGTATTACAAAGTCAGGGTCTGCAATCTCTGAAGCAAGTTCAATATCTTTTGTAGGGTAAACTTGCTGACATGAACTTCATTTATACAAATTTTCTATTGAGAGCCAGAAGGGCATTAAAACATATACTTTAACACAGAGTTAACGCCCTCCTGGCTTTGAACAGATAAAATGAAAAGCATATTGGGATCAGTGTATCTGTTGAAGCCATGCATGTACTTTTTCTTGCTGTAAACGACATAATCATATTATATGCCTTGTCCATGCCATCTCGCAATATAAACTTCAAGATGGAGACATCGATACATGGTAAACTCAACCCAATAATGATGTTACCTGGGAATTCTTAAAATAGATTAAACGTCTTTCTGAGAAGACAGCCTTCGGATCAATCAATGATTGAGGTGAAATGAAGTTGAATGTTTAAGAAGAACAATGAAAGAAAGCCAATATGAAAAGAAAGAATGAAAGTTAACCTTAAAGAGGGGAAAACCAGGATGGAAAAATTCAAACACACTATTACTGATAAAAAGGAGAAGAACAGAGAACTGTTCCAAGAACAAACATAGAATCCAAAGTAGTATTAGCTTACACCAATAGGATATCCTGATTTCTCCTGAAATCTCTTTCACTTTTGTTTTCAAAACAGAAATCGACTTTTGCTTGCACGCAAAATCCCAAGGATAATCACATTATAACATCTCCATGAGGTATCATGGTATCGTTTGTTGGATAACTGATCCTCAAGAAGATACAAAACAGCTCTACGATCAGATGATTGCAGGCAAAACTTTCCAGCTTTCAAAATCAGATCAAGAATATGAACAAATTTCCAAAGGGCAATTGCAGCGATCCTCTTCCAAATCCAACCCTACATTCTTATCTTGGAAATGAATGGAAAGATTTTCCAACTGCAGTCTCAAAAATTAAATCATCCATATCGGTTAGCACTGATACACTATAGTGTTTCAAGAAACATTGAAGATCGAACCAACCGTATTGCTTCTTTCTGAGACACTGTCTTAAGAAATACAGAAGGTCAAGCCAGCCATCTGATGCGACAAGGCTAAGAGATGCTTCTTGGTAGAGCCGATGTTTTGGTACGATGACTACAAGTAAAACCAGATGATAAGGCTACACTGTCCGGTATCTACAGCAATCGATGGGTCATAAAGGTTGCGCGGCCCATTACTTAGATTATACGCTCCCTCCCTCTCTTTAAGTTGTTTTTAATTGCTAGACTTCTCTCTCCTATCATAGCCGGGCCTCTTTGTCGATGAATGACTCAAAAGTGTTACCCCGCTAGCGTGATGGAATATGCTATATGCATGAAGATCATATAGCTTCATAGAATTCTGCTATAAATATCACTTTTCAATGTCGATGATACTTTGTCATGCCCACACGGTGGGGTAGACAGGAATGAGACTAAAACAGAAAGCCTGGGATTTATGAAATCAAGACATTATGAGGCAACCTAAACAAAGGGATAGGGCTGGTTTCGAGAAAAACATGGGGGTATTACATGACGGGGGAGTGATGAAGTTACTGTTCACTACATCTTGGTGAAACCCATGGGGTAAAGAGGGGCATTCTCACCCCTGTAGTGATATATAGGGATAATTAGCATTGTTACCATGGTACTTTTCTTTAATTTCTTGTCAAACCTGATGAATCGTTGAAACAGATCTGGAAGATTCCGTTTATTGTTTATGGAAGTTTGCAGTCAATTTGGAGTCGGGTTGGCAGTGTGACTGAGTTATCAAGCTGCTAAGTGTGTTCACATGATAAAAAAGAGACTCCTGCGTGATTATCAAATCCTTAAAAGCAATCTCCTTCTTCCCTAGATTTCAAACTTAATTCCAAAGATCTATCAAAGGTGATAGTGGATATAATAAAATAGATTCATGATCCAGGAAGCAAAGAAAGGATTTCTTCAGATTTTTGTTGAGATGTAGCAATACTTTTCTATCTAATTTCATCATCATTATATTAACCTCATACCAATCAATATATTTCCTTATCATGTGGTGTGGAGCCAATATCTTGTGGTCGTCTCTTTTTGGTACCTGGGAATAGTGAGCAATGGAAATACCTGGGTTGTTTGTTACATGTAGCAAAGTCTGCTATTGTAATTCAATTACTTCAAAAACACATCTAGACTCAATATACACAGTATGTGAGAAAGAAAAAAATAGATACATGATTGTCAACATTGGAATAAAGCCAAGAAAATTGACCCAGATGTTAAAGAATGTTAACATGTTATAAAATCATTTAACATCTAAATGGTGGCATGAACCAGTTTGAGCAAACTCGTCGCGAACTTGTAACAAAATGGTCCATATATGTTATTCTACATTAACAGTTGATCCAAAGAATGGTTTTCTAAAAAATAGAAAGCATGCTGTTTTTTTTTTCTTCACTTCATCTCATACAAACAAAGTGCTCTCCAGAATTTGCAAGATTTTCCTTTAAAAAAATGTACACTCTACCTAGAGTGGATGCAGAGCATTATCCATAAGATATCAATCTGTTATCAATGCAGATGGGACTCATGAGATTCTTTTGTGTCCATCGTGGGCTACTCGGAGCCCCTACAGTGACCTCAAGCTTCATCCCAATTATTGAATCTCTATGATGGATGATGGTATTACCATGGCAACCATTTGGGATGCCCTCCCGATTCCAATCTCCGTCCAATCCATTCTCCCCCTCGCCCATTAAGACGGAGGGGAGCCCCATCTTCGGACAAAAAGCTTTTCATCTTTGATTCACTCTCCATAATCTCCTATATTTGATAGTGCTCCGACCTAAACCACAGATATGATGTCTGCTGATAGCCAGAAGGGCGCAAGCCCAATGTAAAATGATGAGTAAACGTCCCTCTGGCTCGAAGCAGACGATAAGCTCTCAGTGCGACACAGATGATGAACGATCCCATCACCATAGCAACAGATTAAATCCATATCCCGAATTTCAATGTCTATCCCCTCCCCCTATCAATCTAAATTCACTGCGGACTTTTCTCATCCCATTCCAAACAAAAGCAGCATCGGTCTTTAAGAGAGCACGATGGAGTATCATATTGAGATGGACAAATATCATGTTAAGCTCAGCGAGTAATCGTATACACCGATGAAACAAAAAACCTGATGATCATTGTGAAGGGAAACACTACACAACGACAGATTAAAGAAAATTATTAATATAACTTGAGACATTTCTCCATTTTCCTTTGTCTCGTTTCGAACAGTCAGGTTCTTTCTAATCCTCGGAGACGAAGTAACAAAGCATCATCTATGAATGTTTAAGTGGAGAGAGAAAATACGGCGGCAAATATTGAAAGAGTGATTCACAATGAGGGCTCCCACACTAAACAGTAGCAGACTACACGTGACGAGATTAGTCTTCACACCCAGACCCTACGATAATCACAATGTACAATATAACATTTTGCACATAATCATGGAAAAGCTTTTATCAATCTTTCTTTAGTGCCTTGTTTCCAAAATTTCTTTTATCTAGAATTTATGTGATAGAGACATATTTGTTTTCATAAAAGGGCGACAAATCCACTTTATTTTGATTCAATATCTCAAAGGGTCTGATATTGAAGGCTGGTGCCAAGTTTGTCTGTTTACTCACACAAATGTGAACATGATGCGCTAGAAACCTCTCTCTCTCTCTCTCTCTCTCTCTTTCTCTTTCTCTCTCTCTCTCTATCTTTCTTCCTCTCACTCTCTCTCTCTCTCTCTATCTCCCTCCCTACCCAACGACGGGTGCGTTTATGCTCAACTTTTTCTGGCCAGAATGAGGCTTTTGTTACGTGGTTAGTTCAAAACACCGTTGCGTCCTTTCTCATTTTCATAGAATCACCGATAAACGGCGATCGTAAACTCACAAAAAGGTGTGTTTACGATCGGCGAATTTCCAAAAAGACGGTTTCTAGGGAAGCATAAACGCACAATCATTTGTAAACACGTTTAAATGACGTTTCCGGGGTCAACGTAACATGCGCAGTGCAGGTTTGCGAATCCAGCTGCAGAGCCTGAATTTGCTTGGAGGAGCCGGAGAAGGGGAGCATAAACAGTACACCTACGATGAGCGTTTACGATGAGCGTTTACGATGAGCGTTTCAAATTGCTCATTCTGCCTTAAAAAGGGAGCATAAACGCATGCTATGTTGAACCAACTGTTTATCTATAAATGGCTATTGTTATGAAATATATCTGCCTCTTCTTCCAATACATCTATTGTACCAGGTGATTCTGCAACTAGCAGCTGCTCTGTAACAAACCTTACCCGTCCCCTTATGCCACCTACCCCCCAAGATAATATCCAAAATGCTTCCACCTTGAAAACTATAGTGGCACAACTACAAACAGGATTCAGCTCATTAATAACTAATAAAAATAACAAAAAGTATCTATATCTAAGCCCACTTTAAATGTCTGGTGAATAAAAGCAAAAATATCCTCTTGGGTTTCCTTTTTTATACACAAATCACGGCAGCCTAAATGTCTGCCAAGGGCCACAAGGACATGGCTTGGAACCGCTTGGTGGATTAAGGCTCGTTCAGACATGACACGGTAAATCGTTGCAAAAAAAAAATGCATCGGTTTTATAACGTGAAAATGAATGGCAGCTGGGCGTAACACTGAGCTCTTATTAGATATAAGATAAGAAGCGTATTAAATATTACGTCATCATAAAAAATATACTGCGGTTTTGCCTGGTCATGTCTGAACGGGCCTTAATTGTATGATTGTATTCAGATTGGCGAACGATCGTATAAACCAATAAAACAACAAACCTAATGAGCGTTAACACCCTGCTGGCCTGATTTTTACCTCTCTGCTTGCTCTTGGTATATATTGAACCCTAAACCTTATCACTGATTCATGCCATTCCTCTCTACAGGGATACCTGACCACTATACCTCCATTTCTGCTGCAAAAAAACCCTCAAACAAGCAACAAAAGAGCCAACGCATTTCCTGGGCAAACTCAAGTAACTGAGTAGTATACTGCATTCATGTGTAATCCATTGTATTCCAGACTGCAGGTATTGTGATGCTGTGTAACTGGAAAAAGGCTATTTATGAAATACCTTTGGATTGGATCCAGAAAAACAATAAAAATACTCCAATGCCCAACCATATCATCATCATGTGATGGCCACATAGACAAGATTCTGATTATTTCACAACACTTCTTAAATTAGATTCCACTCTGTTTACAAGATACATGCACTATCTGCCATATAGTACATTCTCACAATTTATTCCACTTTCCGCTGTGTAAATCTTTGATATTCCGCATAAAAAGAATGACTACATCAAGTGAAGATCACACACAACATGAGATTGCTCCACAACGATTCTTGAAGATTCCAACTGATATAGATGATGCACATACATGCACATACAGCCATATGATTTCCACTAGTAAATCACATTTTTCACTGCTTCTGTGCAAATCTTGGATATTCCACATGAAATGAATCACTACAAGAGTTCACCATCTGAAATACAGCATCCAATAACTCCGATATGAAGGGAGATGAAAACATACAATCCAGAGAGGCAGTCGAAGGCAACTGATGATGGTTAGATGATTCTTGCCTATGGTTCCGTTTCGGAGAGCATACAGGTTGCCCACGCTGCTGAGCCCTAATCATCCAAAGGAGAATATGATCAGAAGGTACATGTGCTTCCCACCAGCTAGCTAGCTACAGCATCTCAGCAAGAGAGAGAGAGAGAGAGAGAGAGAGAGAGAGAGAGAGATAGGGAGACCTTTCCCTCCTACGCAGCACCAGCGCTATTACCCACGTTACACAGCAAGACAGCTTCGAGGAGCCGATAAGAGTACAATGAAAGGATCTACCCCACCCCCTCAACTCAACAATTGCTGACACAACACGGGAGAAAAGAAAAACACGGCAACCAAAGGAGAGGGCCAACTGCTAAACCCATCAAACTTTGGATCAGGGGTAGAAAAAAAGAAAGGAGGCTCGGAAGAAAAGGAGAAATATAGGTGAGGGACTCTGAATCCCCAAGTTCAAGCATTCAAGTGACCGGCCGTGTCCCTAAGGCCCTGGGGTAACAAACGGTGGTAATTGCGGTAGTTTCCACTCCAAAACCCCTTTGTGTGTTTTTGCAGCCATCCGATATCTTCCTAGGTTCTAGACCAGGCGACCTGTGACTTACATTTGTACAATCACCCCAAGCAATGGCCCCATTGTCCTAGCGAGCATTTATTGTTTGTGCAGTTTTCATTCACTCATTTTCAAAATCTCTGATTTTCACAGATTAGGGGTATTGACGTCTACCTCACAGGCTACAAAGCGTAGCTCATTTTCATACCACTCAACTCTGTAATGGTTCAAACAATGTACTTCAAATCCACTTGAGACAGCAGGCAGTATCCCATTTGCAAATCGCGTACCCTATGAGAATGAATATACATGTATCTATTCTAATTAACAATACTTTTACCATAAAAGCCACCTACATCAATAGGAAAGGGGCTTAACATAAGATTATATTTCACGAATTTGTATGCTTCATTTTTTTTCCCAGTTAGATTATTTTGTATTTTCACTTTCACTTTCTAACAATTTATTGTTAAAAAAACACTTTTTGTATAAAGCATTATAGAAATGCAATCTATTATTATCATTTTCTTACTTCTGGGGAAAAATAAGATTTCATGGGGGGGGGGCTACATTCTAATATACTGTAAATCCCATTTACACAGCCCCAAAACCATTTTTAAAAAAAATCCTTTTTTTGACTGCCATTTTAATCCACAACTGGCAAAACCCATAAGAAACCGTCAGTGTTTGATAATTCTATGGGTTTTTCTTTTTTTTGGGGAGGGGGTGAGCTGTTTGCATGGGCCACTTGTTGCTTCACACTAAGTTTTATTTGGAAGGGGGTACAGATGTAACTTTTTAGAGTCTGAACGCGCCCTAATTAAAAATTTCAAAATTTGGGGGTCTGGACATAGATTTTAAGTGCCCATGTTTCCCGAGTGCCTCTTAGCATCGAGCCCTGTTATACATAACAACCATCACCAGCTTTTTCTACAGGTGTTTTTCGTTTCATAAGTGTAATGGGACAATATGAACCGAGTCTATAAATTTGTTATTTATTTATGATCAGTGTCATCAATATTTGAAAAAGAAACTCCAATTTTTTCTCCAGTTTTGGGGCACTGTATTTTCATTTCCTGGTTCACACTAAATATTATTTCTTAGTAACAAAAACAATTTGCTTGACTGTCCAGAAGGAAGAATCAACTATGACTGGCTTATTTTGTTTTGATACCTGCCTACACATTACTCATACTGAAAGTTTAAAAAATACTAAATCATGTTGTTATTATTTCCTTAACTAAAACCAGAAGAACAAACGTAACATCCTGAAGCTGATTATCAGCCCCTGCAGGAATATGATATAAATTTTCATCAAACTGCATCAAAGTGATCTAATATTTTCATAGATAACAACGTTAGATTATAGAGCAGGGGGGTGTTTCACAAAGACTAAGATCGACTTTAAGTTGGACTTAAGTATAGCAGGCCGTTCATGCCATTGTTTGCTATCATTATTTACTGGCATTGGTCTCTCAAGGGACGTACAAATCATGGTAAAAATCGACAAAACTTACATTTTTTGATAATTCATTATTGAAGGAAAAAATATTATCTATAGATCATAATTGAGAGACCAATGGTGAGAGCAAACAATGGCACGAACGGCCTGTTATACTTAAGTCCAACTTAAAGTCAATCTTAGTCTTTGTGAAACACCCCCCTGGTATACATACATAGATGCACTACTTCGATGGAGCTTTATATTATCTAAACTTTCATTCACATAATGCCAAAAGGAAACTTTTAATTCATCGACATCATACACTATTACCCCTTTCAAGTTCTGGATGTGTCTTTTCATGCCATTTTCATTGCACCTGCCTGCAAGAAGGCCATAGAGCTATCAATGGCAGCATTAAACAGCCGACGGAATACTATGTGAGGAATAAGAGATCTTGTTAGACAAGTCTAAGATTTGGGCACATCAACCTAAAACGTTAAGGGAAGCTCCTTATGGCCTAGTAAGAATGGATGCCTCAGAAGTGAAACGCACCCCTGAAAAACAAGTGTAAATGACATCAAAGGATCGCTCAACTGGTCTCCATTACAGGGGCATGTTCACACAGTCAAATCTTGTATCATCGACCAGGTTTCTCTCAGACAAAATTGAACACGAATCTTTCCTTCACATCAGATAATTCTGCTCAAATGAACTTTAAAATTCTGCCTTGACTTTGATGTAGGTGAGTTATTGAGTTTGCAGTGTACATGGTGTAGTCTGTTTGGATTCAGAAGGGCCCTAGCTCATATACTACAACACGCAATCAATGCCCTTCTCACTTTGAGAGGACGTCCGACGATATCAACAAAACATGAGACATTACCCAGATTATAGAGTGTTAAGAAAAATCTGAGCTTTTTTTTTTCATTAAAAAAAATATGACTCACAGGAAAATCACTTAAAGTGTACCAATCATCTAAAAAAAAAAATTGTGTACAGCTATAATATATGAAATCAACCTCAAAAATTAACCTGGCATTCTATGGGTTTCCAAGTGAAGAAGTCTGAACAAAAAAGGATAACATAAATCCTGACGAACTTGGGTTGCGTGCATGCCCTATTCTACTGCGAATACACATAAGTCTGTCTACTCACAAGTTGCTTTTGTGTTTTGGTTTTATCTGTTTTGGTTTCATTTTCCGTATAAAAAAACATATATACATACAAAATTTTTATAAATATAAAGAAATAATGATCGTTATTTAAAAACAATACGGATGGATCGCTCTATTCAGAGCCAATAATTTAATGGCTCTGTTCTTCCTATAGAGGTCCAGAAGAAAGAAACAAGTAAAGAGAGAAGAAAAGAATTAAACAGGCATGAGCATAACACAAAATATGGAATAAACATAAACATTATACATCAGTTCTATATATAGATGTATAATGTTTATCGAGAGTGTACCTGATCTTGTGATATCTCTTCATACAAGTTAAATTTGAAGCTCATATTTGATTATAGATCAACTTGGAACCCCTAAACATACAGAGGAGACTATTTTCTGGTGACTGGCACACTCTAGTATTGACTTTCATTTTCCACGATTGAAACAGGTTTGAAGTGAGGTACTTGTCAATGCAAACTCTCCTATTGATTGTAATGTAAGGAATACCCATCATAGGAAGAAAAAAAAGACAGGGCTTTAATAGTCCAAGGTCAAGGGGAAACTGCTTTTTCTATTGAGAGACATTAAAGGGAAAAATTATTTGCCCACTTCACACTTAAGTAATAAGCCATTGTATTTGACAAAACAATAACTGAAGTGCATGTCTGAAAGAAATAGTAAAAAATGTAAAAAATAAATACTTTAGGCATCCCGTTGATAATTTTTTATGAAACTGCAAACATTTCTAAGGCTGCATGGACATAAAAATTATCGACATAACTACAAAGTTACTTTACACAGGTCCTGTTCATTTCAAAACAAAATGAAATTGCATTACGAGAGAGTTATTGACTTTCATGTTGGATATGCAATTTCGCTTATTGCAATGTTTTATGGTTTATTGCGCCATTTAAGCATGCATCAAAATTTCCTCCAGTGTCAACAAATTGTAAGAGAAAGAAAGGGATGGGGAGAAAGGGAAGACAATGTATTAAAGAGGTAGAGAATTTGTAGTATGCAGCAAATAAAGGGGTGAAGAGAAGTCAGAGTAATGGGGATGCAGAAGGAATGAGCAAGGGGGTAGGGAGACATAGACAGGTAAGATAGAAGAAAAAAAAAGAACTATCCAAAGAGAAAGTGAAACAGGATGATAGAAAGAAATGAAGGTAGGAAATTTGAAACGATGTTTATCAACCATAGAGAAGTAGAAATGGAAGTATGGGGAATTAAAAAAAAATTATAGCAACTATCTTGTCACATGTGAAGAGGGACGATAGAATGAAGAATCAGACTCACACTACCGATCTCCTACTAATCAAGTTAAAAATGAAAGTTGCTACCCCCTCCAAAAAAAAGAGGAAGAAATAAATAGAAGGACCAGGAGAAAAGAATCTGGTAAAGATATTAGAAGGCTTGATTTGAGTCACTTTCCCCGATGCTGTGAGATAAATTCAAACACTGACTGTTATATTTAGTGAACTTGTAAAAGTATTCCATCTTCTAGCAAACCATGAGATGATACCAACATGCACCCCATGAACCCCTAACAAAGTTGGTTCAGGGATTAAGAATATGAATATTATATATGATAACAAGGATTTGTGAAATTATACCTGCATTATACCTGCATCTACCTGTCCAAAATGCATCTAGTCAAACGCGATGGCTCAGTGATATACCAGTGGTTTCTTAACTGGAAGGTCCCTGGTTCGAAACCAAGTCAATGTGCTTGTGCCCTTTGGTAAGGCTTTAATCCTCATTACCAAGTCCCTTGGAGAGGACTTAATGCCTGGTTGGTTACTTACAAGCATATACATGCTTTCTTAGCAGTCAGGTAAAGAAATCCTCAAAATACAGCCACACTAATGAAATCGATCCCAGAATGATAACTCAGCAAACGAAAATTAGCCAAACTATACAGAATGACAAAGAATATCTGTCAGTTATAGTCCGTTTTGCGATTAGACTTATTCTCTTAAATGTTTTTGATTTAAGGCAAATGAAGTAACCTCTTTCATTTCTCAAATGTGATGAAGAGAACGTGTACCTTCAGGGTGGGCGACGCCCTTTTCTTCCGTTCAACCTGGTATCGCAAGGGCATGGTTCTTTGAATACCAACCAACACAGGAACGTCTTTGTTTTGAAGCCAGAAGGGAGTTAACGCATATACTTTAACACAGAGTTAATACCCTTCTGACTTTGAACAGACAATATAGACCAATTCACCCTGACATCAAGTGGAATTCATGGAAACTTTATTCAAACAGGAAAGAATGCACACCACAAAATGACCCAAAATTTTGCAAAATCATCTGCGGAAATGTACTACACAAGAGCCATTTACGGAGCAATAAGTGTTGTAGAGGTGTTGTGGTCTAGTGGATAAGTCACCAAACTGCAGATCACAAGATATGGGGTTCAAGTCCCACTGCGGCACTAATGTCCTATCGGTAAGACGTCAATCCACATTTGCCACTCTCCACCTAGGTGTTAAATGGGTACCCGGTAGGATGCGAAAGTTGATATGGTTGGATGAGCAAGTGTGCACTTGTAAAATGGCGCCTGGTTGGAATGCTCCCCAGGGAGTGGAGAATGTGCATTCATTGTGTATGGGTAAGCTTGAATCCGATGACCGGGGGTAATAATATATCTGTAAAGCGCTTAGACACATCATAGATGTATTAAGCGCTATCCAAAAGCGGAATATCATTAAGTGATATTAAATTTTTGTTTAAACTGTGATAAAACCTTTTTTTTTTTGTCTCACCAAAAAGCTCACTTACTTGTGAGAATCTGGTATTAGTTTGATTCAAACTGTTACTCCTTTTTGGGGGTAAATGACAAGATTATTTGATGAGCACACTGCGTTACAACCAAATGAGATTTTTTTTTTTTTTTTTAAAGATCCCATGTGCTAACAGGCACAAGAAAACTGGGGGTTTCTTGTATAAGAATTACTACATGCACATATCTGTCAGACTTCACTCCTGGCGCTCCGCAATTATTACCCCGGCTTTAGCATGGTTGCCATTACGGCGCTCTAGCATTTCAAGGAATTAATTCCTGCCAGGTACCCATTTACATCACCTGGGTCAAGTGTGGCAAATGTAGATTAATATTTTGCCAAAGGACATTAGTGCTGCAGCGGGACTCGAATTGCGGACCTTGAGATCCACAGTCCGGTGACGTATCAACTGCTCTACATTAAGAAGAAAAAAAACCACCTTATTGCAGATCAGTCTATTTTTGCAAAAGACACATTTGATGGCAAGAATTAGTCTGTAGATATCCAATGAGATTAACAAAATTAAAAAAATTAAAACTGAGAATTAAAATAAATCATCTACACCAGTGTGAGCAAAATCACTAGTACTGATCCAAATAAAAGTTGTTATATCTATTAAAAAAATTAGAAACCTTCCTCTTTGTCTAATATACATAAATCAATATCAGAATTTAGGAAGTAACAAACAACCTACTTGTACATATACAGTACTGAAAGAGCTGAAAGTGTACACAATATGAATTATTTTCCCAGATATGGATTTAAATGTGTCAAGGGCGTTGTATGGGTGTGATTATGTACTCGCTAGAGACATTCATGGTCGTTGGGCCGTGGAAACAATCAGACATCTGGCATGACAGCTTTCCAGCAACCCACGACACCCTCCAATCACGAATACATACACGTAGGGGACAAGTGCAGCATCACACCCGGCCTTTTTTACGATCTTGATTCCTTTCATGAGTATCATTTGAGCTTTGTTACACATGGATTGCTTCGCATTCTCTTTCCATTTCCCCTTTTCTCCCTATCTCTCTCTCTCTCTCTCCCTCCCTCCCCCTCTCTCTCTCTCCCTCCCCCTCTCTCTCTCTCTCTCTTTCACTATCTCTCCCCACCCTATTTCTCTCACACCTTCTTTCTTTCTCTTTCTCTACCTCCCTCCATACCTCTTTATATCTTTCACTTTCTCTCGCTATATCTCTCTTAAATTCTTTCTCTCTCTCTCTCTCTTACTATCTCTCCCTATTCTTTTTTTTGGTTTCTCTCTCTCTCTCTCTTTGTTTCTCTTTCTTTTTCTTTCTCTACCTCCCTCCATACCTATCTCTCCCTTTCTCTCCCTAAATCTCTTTTTCACTCACTCTCTCTCTCTCTCTGTTTCTATTCTCCAATCTCTTCCTTATACCCCAGTCTCACCAACAAGACCGGAATAAGACCAAGATCAGACCGACAATTGGCCAAGTCAAGTCAAATACAGTCAAACCAGGGCCCCGCCTATATAAAGAGTTGATATCAATCGCAACTTATGTACATAAGAGATAGGAGACTGCAAACTTGGAGGACTTAATAATATAATAATATTCGGTACTTGTATAGCGCATATCACATTCAAACGTCTCTATGTGATTGATTCGGATCAAACACAACTCTTTATAAGTCAATTAACCTGTCTGTTAAGGTCACCCCAGAGAAACATAAAAAGTATCCACTGTAGACAAGTGCCCTTTCTAGACAGGTTTCTTCCTATAGAGGGAGGCAATGAAGGTGACCACTACAGACAGATGGCCTGTATACAGAGGTGGCTGCTAAGACAGGTTTGACTGTATTACATTATCCCTAACAGTCAATAATTAGTTAAATCATAACTGATTTTATTATTTACTATATAAATCTATGTATCTACCTATTATTGCTTAGTCCTCCAGACAAAGCAGTCATCGAAAATAAAAAGTCACAGTTGTGCATACCCCACCCCGATATACCCTTCAGTCACGCGCACTCTACGTCCGCATACAAACTTCCTCTCACGCAGTCCCAGAGACAGACCAGGGACATGTTGTAAACAAGGAGAGGGGCCGGAGGGAGGGACATAGGTAGATACATAGATTTATATAGTAAATAATAAAATCAGTTATGATTTAACTAATTTACCACAATAAATCATATGTATCTACCTATTATTGCTTAGACCAACACAGATGAAAGCGGGAGGCATGTCCCAAACAAAAGGGTTAACGGGAACTAACGAAGAAGAAGCCGCCAGCAAGGAGGTAGTAGCGAAACGTTCCTCACTTGCCGGAATATCTTTGAGATAACATGAAATAAAGGTATTTGGCGACAACCAAAAGGCAGCCTTCATAATATCATGAAGGGCGACACCATGAAACAAAGCCCAGGAGGTACTAATACCCTGGTGTCATGCGCCCGAGGAGGCACACCTTCCGAGAGAGCCTCAGGACCTGCGGCCTGAACCGCCTCAATGATCCATCTAGAGATGGACTCCTTAGACGCAGGAGAGAAGGGTTCCCGCGTAATCAGGAATAACTGCTCATTCTTCCGAACACCTTTAGTCTTGTCCAAATACCACTTCAGAGCCCTAACCGGACACCAGACTTTGTCTTCCTCGACTGAGGAGACACTGGACAAAGGACAAAGGAAAATCTCCACTGGACCCGATGAGACAGTTTGATTCTTTGCTAGGAAAGAAGGCTTGGGAATAAGTCTCACACCCTTTCTCTCCCAGCGAATGTGGCCCGGAGAAAGGCAAAGGGCGTGAAGCGTGCCTCTCCTCTGCCCGGACGCAATCGCAATTAAAAACAAAGTCTTGATTGTGAGACAGTGCAGAGAAGCCTTGGCAGGGTTCAAAAGGAGGCTTAGATAAAGCCTCCAAAACCTTGGGCAGACTCCAGGGAGGAGCCAGCTTCTGTTGGGGCGGTCTCTCCAGAAAGAAGGACCGCAACAACATTGCCAGTCGAGGGGAGTTAGACACACTCGAGCCATCTGGGAAACCTGCATGGATAGCAGCGATGGCCGAACGATACCCACGCAACGTGGACAGAGATCTACCCTTGTCAAATAAAGAGATAAGAAAATCGGCTATGACACCAATAGACGCCATCCTGGGTACCACGTCAAGCCCTCACACCACTGGTGGAAGGCCTCTAACCGAGAGTTATACAACACTCGTCGAAACTCGGCGGCTCCTGGTCAAAAACTGAGAGGCCCTTTCCGAGAGGCCCTCAGCTCTTGCAACCTCCCGATAACGGCCAAGCGGTCAAATGGAGGACCGCTGGCCGCGGATGAAGTATCCCTGAGAGAGGCTGAGCCACCAAGTCCTCCTTCAGCGGAAGACAAAGCGGTTGACCCGCTAACAAATCCAGGAGGTCCGGAAACCACGACCTCCTCGGCCAACGAGGGGCGATCAATAGAACCCAAGCCCTGTCCGATCTGATTTTCCTCAAGACCTGAGGAATCAAACCGAATGGGGGAAACGCATAACCCCGGAGAGACCCCAATGGAACGAGAAGGCGTCCAGCGCCCAAGCCTCCGGGTCTCGTACTGAGAACAATACATCGGAAGCCGATGATTGAACGGGGATGCGAACAGGTCGATCTCCAAAGGAGACCAGACCGAGAGGAGAAGGTCGAACACTTGCCGATGGAGGGCCCACTCCGAAGGGAGGCACCTCCCTCTGGACACAGACGAGCAGCTAAGTCGTCCAGGCTGGACGACCTCGTGCCGCCCTGCCGATTTATGTAGGAGGCCACAGTTGTATTGTCCGTGAGCAGTAGAACCGTGCGACCAAACAACAACTGTCTGAAATGGTGAAGCGAAGCGAACGCCGCCATCATTTCCAAAACATTGATGTGCGGAAGGACGGAAAATCCCAAGTCCCCGACACCATGTTGCCCAAACAGTGACCCCCCCACCCCAGGTGGGAGGCGTCCGTCGACAGAGAGATCGAAGGCAGGGGCACGCGAAAGGGCTTGCCCCGAGTCAAGAAAGCGCCGTCCAACCAAGGGGCCAACAGAAGCTTGATCTCCTTTGGTAAAGGAATCCTGACTGAAAGGGAATCTACACTCGGTCTGTAGAACCTCAGAAGATGCCTTTGAAAGGGCCTCATGAGAAGCCGAGCATCCTGAAAACATCGACCAGGCTGGCCAAAAAACCCAGCCACTGGAGCCACTGCTTGGCCGGCACTCTGCGGGCACGCCGCAGGGACCGGGCCGCCTTGGTAATGGACCGAACTCTGTCCCCACTGGGACGGGCCAACTGCGCCGGCAAATCCAACTCCGCACCCAGGTAAACCAACCTGCGGGCGGGAACCAACTCGGATTTGTCCCAGTTCACCAGGAACCCTAGTCCCTGTGTGACCTGCAGTAGAAGACTCAACTGCTCCCGAAGGCGAGACTCTGAACTTGCCACCGTGAGGGCCGAAACCACTCGGGTAAAAACCCGAGGTGCTGGCCTCAGGCCGAAAGGGAGGGCCTTGAATCTGTAGGTCTCTCCTCGAAAGGCGAACCCCAGAAGATCCCTTGAAAGTGGATGGATGGGAATATGGAAGTAGGCATCCTTGAGGTCCAAGGAAACCGCTAAATCCTCCGGACCTAATGAAGGGAGGATAGTAGCCAGATGTTCCATGCGAAAATGCATGGGAGCTATGTGCAGGTTGATCCTTTTCATGTTGAGGATCATCCTCAACTTCCCGAGCGCTGGGGATGACAAAACCGGAGAGAGACTCAGACCAGGGTGGTCCGAGACTCTCTCTATGGCGCCCTTCTCCAGCAACATGAGAATCTCGTTCGAGATGTGTTGCTGGAAAGGGGCGGACAACGGAGGCGGACGAACTCGAATGGCGCCGCTCGGAAGGGGCTCTACCAGCTCTATGTAGAAGCCCTCTCGCACGACTGAGAGCACGACAGTGTCTTCGGTGATAGCTTCCCAAGAGGGAAGGAACTCCCGGAGTCGTCCGCCGACCCGGTCTACAAGCGCCGGGCGAACCTTCAAAAGTGCCGCTTGGATGGAGGGAAGGACTTGGCCGAAGACTTCGACCACTCCAACCTCTAGACGAACCCTGCCACGGCCCGAACGGGCCTGGGGGTAAATGGGGCCCGAGCTGGGGCCGGAGCCCGACGAGGATCTGAAAGGGAGGCCGAAGAGGAGCCTGAGAAGGAGTAAAATGACGTGAACCCACGCCAGTCGACCTAGACGGAGGTCTTGAACGACCCCTGGTTAAAGGTTGCGAGCGGAAATGCCGCGCCAAATCAGCGGCCTGTTTACGCCTATCAATCTCCTTCTGCAGCATAGCTGTGAACTGACCACCACAAAGGAACTGTTCCGACGAAGGAATATCCCGCTCCAACACCCCCAGCTCCGACAGCGCCAGCTGACGGCGCTGAGAGGTCACCGCGATAGAAGTGCAAGAAATTGACGACCACAAGAGGCCCGACAGTAACAAAAGGATATTCTGAAGTACTAACAAATCATCCGCCGAATTCCCAATTCGTCAGCTCTTGCCAAGAGACTGACCAGAGAACCCATATAGGCAGAGAGCCGAAGGAAATCCCCGTCAGAGATGAAATCACCTCCAGGGGCTTATCTCGATCCTTGTACGACTTCTTCTTGAGATTAACTCCCAAACGAAGCGCTACATTAACAAGATCAGGCAAAGTTTCTTCGCAACAAAAAGTTGCGAGTAACCTCCGTAATGAAGGAAAAGCAGAGCTTTGAGATCTCACATCCCGAGAAACCCCGATAGGGTCAGCTGCAATCCTATCAAATTCAGTCTTGAATTCCTCAGGCAGGGGAATAGAATCCTGAGATGAACGCTGTTTAAACAGCGAAGACGGAACACCAGCCCCAGTGCTGGGACGAGAAAAAGTATCAGGCAGATACTTTTCTAACAAAGCCCTCGCATCGGAGCCCAAACTCGAAAATTGTCCCGGTGCTGAGTCCAGCTGCGAATCCTCCGAGACAATGGAGACAGAATCCCAATCACACTGACGATCCATAGTGACCGAATCATACGGCTGAGGTAAAACCCCCACCGAGGCCAACGACTCCTCGCCGGCGGAGCGCCGAGAGCAGCAGGCGCCGGGAGACAAAACCCTGTCGAGAGACGACAGTACGAGGTAACGATTCTGACGCCAAAACAGCGGCAGCCGAAAATTCAGAACAAGAATCCGAATCAGAAGACAAAGAGGCGGGCTCCGCGACCACACTAGCCGGGCACGGGGACGGTAGGTACCGAACCCGCTGACATACCAGGTGACGAAATTGACGCCAAAGTATGTGCACTCGACACAGCTGAGGAGCTCAGCTGATTGAACATTTGTTCCATGAGAACTCTGAGCTCTGCCTGCGCAGAACTCGAAAAGGAAGACACAGGCGTCGATTCCTTTGTCTTCTTTGTCTTCTTTGTTTGCGATCCAGCCGAGGCAAGGACGCTCACACTCTTCCGTTTCTTCCCGTCGCAACGGGGAGGAAGGAGGCTTCTTGGCCCTGCTAGCTCTCTTCCGCTTAGCACCAATGCCAGATAAACTCAGGCCGTCTCGCCTCACTGATTCTAAAGAAACGTGAGCGAGATCTGCACGGTCAGTGTGACCGGGGCTCACGCTGAAATGCTCCTGAGAAGCTACAGCGAAACCACTACGGAGAGTGAGACCGAGGCCTGCTCGCTGCAAAGTTTCGTGAGAAACACCAGCGAGGTGTGACCAGGGCCTGCTCGCTTCAAAGCGAGGAGTGACCGGGCCTGCTCGCTTCAGTGCTTCGTGAGAAGCCTCAGCGAGCTCGAGACCTTGGCGTTCCACTGGCGTGATTATTATCAGGCACCCCAAATGTGGACGCAGGAATACTGCCGAAATGAATCGGGTGCGTAAACCGGGTCTCCTTCATGCTTGAATGCATGGCTCGTGCTTTGCACGGCTGTTGCCTCGCAACAGAGCCCCGGGCCGTGAAGCCCGGGCCTCTACCGGACGGACAGACCCACGAGGGGGAAAGCCACCAGTAGGAGTCTCTATATTCTAGCTGAGCTGAATTTATAGACCTCGACATACAGGCGCCGGAGCACAGCCCGCTGGCTGGCCCGGACGCGGTATCCGTCGGTAACTTACTACAGGGCAAAACTCCCGAAACACTCGGCAAAAATACCCAGTGCGTGGAGTAACCTGCCCCGAGCCTGTACTGGGGGTGCCCTTACCCCCTACCTGCCGCACCAAACTCACTCGCTAGTGAGGCGGTACCGACAACCGAAACTGGGGGGGAGTGAATCCACTCCAAATCCAGACTCCTTGTCCATTAGAAACCTGTGGATAAGACAAAACAAACTTTCCAAGGAAAGCGATAACAACAAAAGAAAAGCAACAGTTACTACAACCAAACAATCGACGAACTAAACAAGCGTCGACTAAAACACGCAACAAACAGCGTCGCTTCAAACAGTTTAATTAAACTCTTAAACAAAGCTAAACAAACAGTCCTAGCGTAGCTAAACAAAAGAGCTACGAACGAAGAACGCTAAACTAAGCGTCAACAAAGGGCTAAGAAAGGAAGAACGCCTATCTTAGCGTCAACAAAAGAAATTAACACACAGCGCTCAACCATAGAGCCGCACCGTAAACTATACTAGAGGTATGCACAAAGAAATCCCTTAACAAAAACACTAGTGAAAAAGCCCCGGTACACAAATTACTGTGTCCGGGACTGAACTCAAAAAGGGAAGTTCGGTCGGCAAAAGTGAACACTAATTACTGCCAAAATAAAGTGACTTATGGTTAAAAACCGAACCAAAATGTATAAAACAAATTGGAACTGGAAATGACAGAAAGAAAGCACTCAAAACGCTGCGAGGAGCAAAAACTCCAAATTTAGCGCTAGAGACTTATCTGTACTCCTTAACGAATGACTGCAAAAAGAGAGAGGAAGTTTGTATGCGGACGTAGAGTGCGCGTGACTGAAGGGTATATTGGGGTGGGGTATGCACAACTGTGACTTTTTTTATTTTCGATGACTGCTTTGTCTGGAGGACTAAGCAATAATAGGTAGATACATATGATTTATTGTGGTAAATCAAACAGTTTCGACTTGGTTAAACGGTGTGACCAAGGTACAGCTATTTTCAAACACTACTCAAAGGAAACCAAAGAAGTCTTTACAGACAGGTGGTCTGTCTGTAAAGGTGGTTGCTAATGCAAGTTTGACTGTATAACATTATCCATAATAGTCAAGATTCAATCAGTTTGGGGTCGGTTTACCGGCGTGACCAAGGTACAGCTATTTCAAACACTACTCAAAGGAAACCAAAGAAGTCTTTATAGACAGGTGGTCTTTCTGTAAAGGTGGTTGCTAGAGCAGGTTTGACTGTATTACATTATCCCTAACAGTCAAGATTCAATCATCAGTTCGGGGTCGGTTCGGTATGACCAAGGTACAGCTATTTTCAAACACTACTCAAAGGAAACCAAAGAAGTCTTTATAGACAGGTGGTCTTTCTGTGGTTGCTAAAGCAGGTTAGACTGTATAGCTTACATGTATACTTGAAACCATTCGTAATGGTCAATAATTTTATAAACCTAAATCCACTGAGGGTGACTATTTCAAGGGCACACACTAGAACCATTCTGTTTCTACCGTTGACAAAAATTGGACTGAAAGAATACCAGTCAGGTCTTTAAAGGTAAAGACCAGTTTTGGAAACGCCCCTCTCTCAAAAAAAATGAAATGGAAGCTCTCATTACCAATCATGTGAAAGAATATGTTTTGACTAATACGTGGTGATACAAATTTTGCCGGGAAAGTCGGAAACCGCCTACTAATTGATATATTTGGTAAATTATTATATCTATTGGGACCAAATAGATATCGCGCACATGGTCGCGTAGTCCCATATACATCTTTCTGTGTACAGTGCTTGTAACTTTACCAAGACTGGGCCAAATTTCTTATCATTTTCATGATTCCATAACCTTGCAGTACACACCAATACTTATATGCTAGATGATCAACCTTTTCTGATCGATTCCACACCGTTTCTTTCACAATGCAATCGCATGACCAGAACTGGTCTTTATCTTTAAATACCATATAAATGCACTCAGTCAACCTGAACTTGAATATCTAAAGATATCCTTTCGTAATAATAATAGGTTTCCCTACGTAGAAGTAGTGTGCGAGTTAATCATGTCTAAAAAAGGGTGTTTTTATTACAGCTCGATAGTGATAAATCAAATTAGCATGCTACTTGATAGTTGCCTTTTAATGACCCCCCAAGAAACTAGCTTTAGATCACTTGAGTAGTGAATTAGAGAAATAGCTATGTATACAATCACTGCCAAAACCTTACAAATTAATAATAGCATGTATGAAATATGGTACCAAAGGGTGTATAGATCTAAAGTGCCTTTCTGCTATTGTCTTGATATGGGTGATATGTGTTGCAAAGGACCACAGAAGATAATGGAAAATATTCAATGAAAATAATACGGCAATACAAAATAACAAGGCAGAATGAAAAAATGAACCTTGGATGATCGCTACTATACTATTTGAATAGCTATTCTGGAATGTAGAATATATGTAAAATAGACTTCTTACTTTATAAATGCTATGTAAGATCTGGGCTCAATAACACAAAGGTTTGAAAATCAATTGCAAATTTGAAACAATGATTCTGATTGGTTCATGGTTAGTCTTTTCAACAATATGTGCATGCAACGGTGATCTTGATTAGCCATTGCCATTTTGTGATTACGAGGCCCTGATGCATGTTGCTATCATACCTCACATAGATTAAAATTTATAAATGGACAAAGTTTAAAGTCCCCCCTCCCTTCTCATTCACAACTATACCGTCCACAATGATCATATCATCTAAATCAATACAACATTGTAAAAACCACAGCATGGCTACCACAATACTCTCAAATCCTGCTACCTCACAAAATCTCCTTTCAATTTCAAGCACAAAACTTTCCAGGATGCTCTACCTGATCCAAACTCAGCAGAAGAAAAGTGATCCAAACAAGAATCCTAGCAAACCACGGTCCCAGTCAACACTCAAATTATCCTTCAAGATCTGCCTAGACATCCCTTAAGATTTCCAAAGACATCTTGGTGTGAGAATCGCTCTTTTGTCCACTTCCAATGTAAACAGAAACATCGTCAAACAAAGCAATTGATGCACTCTCAGAGTCCTTGAAGTGCATGACTTGTCTTCAGCAACAAGGAAGTACGTTAGCTGTAAATCCAAATTGAACTTCCAACTTACATGCAGCCAAGCAATCTGGTAAGGTTGAGTCCAAGTATCCTATACAACCTTTTCCTGGTGTGTACTTGATTCTGATCAACAGGATCAATCGATTCCGGAGCTCACAAAAAAAAAGGAAAAGGAAAGGTACAAACTGATGTAACAGGATGTGTAGGGATCCGCAGTCTTTGCCAACTTTCCTTTCCTTCATATAACAATAGGTATACACTGTATACTTTGGATTGGAAATTGTGAAATGGCCTGGAAATAAAACTGCTCAAAACAGATAATCAATTTCTTTTTTAAGAGGAACCAACTAAGTAATTCATCCTTGGATTGGACTTAATACTGAATAATGAATTCATTTTTCATGTTAGTGTTGTAGCCAATATAGACCTAAAATGTGCCATTTCATTGTGGCTTAAAAAATGAATTATTCATATACAAACAAATAACATATACAAACACAACGACAATGTTATCTTTTTATGTTTAATAGCAAAAACGATGTTAATTTGTCCTAACAAATCAAAATTAGGACAAGTAATTGAGTAAAGACTGTGCAAAACTTGCTGCATTCACGTAAATTTAATAGAGACATCTGCACAAGTATCAATTGTAAGTGTCAGTTGCATGCAATTCGAGTAACATCATTTGCCCCAACAGGACAGATAACATCATTTTCTTCGCATAACGCTTAGAGACTCCGGTGGAAAGAAAGCGCTTTATAAGCACTGTTTTATTATTATTTATTATTATTTTCAAAATACTGACCCTGTTCTATCGGTTGCATTGTGCATGTATGCCTAAATCCAGTAAACACAGGCCCAAGCTATTCAATCATAAATTAACATTAAGTGTGCAAAAGAGAGAAAAGCTACTTGTTCATTTTCAACAACCTAATAAAAAAAGTCCCAAACCTCATAACTCATGCACAATTATGCTCTACCGTATATCAATCATTAAGTTTCTGACATTTGAAACTAAGCCTTCGACAGAGCTAACAATTTGCTTTCTATGAAACAACGATGGCTAACAAAAAATAATGTTTATAACAATCTTTCAAGCTTCCAGTTTTGTAAATATCTGAAAAAACAAATATTGTAAACGATCAGATACATATGATCTACCTGATCACATAGGGAAAGACAGGTTGATGTATGAAGCTACCAAAAAAGAGATTTTTCACTCGGCCGGGCTGGACTCGACCTACAGGAAAGGCAAGCGGAAATCGTAGTTCTCTCATATCAATCATGGGTTAACAGTAGAGGGATGTGCGAGGATATCGACTATCAATGTCTGACCTTTCAGAGGGACATTGTAAAACTTTTCCCACCTCAGCTCGTGGAGATCATTTTACAATTATAATTTATTTTTATATTCTGTTGTATTATGAGTATGTCTTATTGTCTATTACTGTACTCTCGGATGCCTAGTAATAGAATGCCTTAAAAGTAATCTTTAAAAGTAATATTTACTTCTATAATAGTATTTACTACTAAATTTATTTACTTCCTGAAAGGTAATATTCAAAGGTACTATTAATACGTACTATATTAACTATCTTAGTAGACGTACTAGTTATCGATACAAATTATTTGCTTCCTTACAGGTAATATTCAAAGACACTATTTACATTCCAACTTAACTACTATTTACAACATTAAAGGTACTATTAACTATCTTACCTTGCTACTGTCACTTTCTATCTATATACTGCATTAAAGGTACTATCTACCATCATATTGATATTTATCACCTTACAGGCACTATTTTTGAAAATGCATGTTGATATATCGGTCCGAAAGGTGAGAAGAAGCAGGAGCATATGAGTCGCAGAAATAAGGTTTATGAAATTTAAAATCACTTGGGGGATGTGTTCTACCCTCAAAGGGTGTATCAAAAACTTGTTAAAAATAGAAATGTATTTTTTGACACCTTTGTGCATTGGGATCTTTGTCCACTAACTCATAAAGTCTTGGTTTCAACAATTTTCATATGATAGTGATTAAGATTAAAGGTAATACAAAGTTTTGGTATGGGGTCATGAATTTGGTTCAATTGAACATATTGGAAGCGATTTTACAATATTCAATGATCGTTGTCGTGGTTGAAATCGAGTCTAAAGTGATGAAATTGTAAATAATAAACTCTTTATGTTGTATAGCTCCCTCTCAAGACTGATATTACTTTAGCTTTAAAACAATGTTTCTTGACTACAATCGACCGATTTGTTATTCCCGTTAGGCGCTATTTGAATATTTGAAACATACCGGGAGCACGGGTAAATTTTGATTATTCAATTTTCTCGAAAGCAGTAGTGTTTTAGGGGCTAAATTTTCTAGTGCTTATAATACATCTACAGGGGTATCCAAATATATCAACATTTTAAAGAATTACTATCCATCCAATTTTCAAACTTTCCCAAAACTTTGCATTACCTTTAACATGAGATTATTTACGAAAATGATCTGAGTATTTTCAATTAGTAACACTCCAATAGACTTTCTATTTAACCTTCAGTGCTATGGAATGGCACACTAACAATGGAACTATGAATACTTGTGTAAACAAAGCTGCAAGGAGAAATATCAAAAGAATAATTGAACAGGTTGACTATAGCTGCCTTTTCACACAAGGCCTGACCTCATCAGCCCCAGTTGGCCAAATAGCCTGCTATTTCTGATCCGGGAAATTAGCCAGATCACGAAATAGCGGGCTATTTGGCAGGTGAAGACGCAAATAGCAGGCTATTTGCTTGGGAAATCTTCCCAAGATATTTGTTTGGGAAATCTTCCCAAGATATCTTGGGCTAGTTTGCAAAATAGCGCGCTATTTGTGGTCCATCTCCACTAGCCCGAAGATTCAGGAAGATTTCTCAATCCCGGCATGCCTGTTGATATCCTACTGTGTCCGGTTTCCGGCGCTAGTTCTTTTATGCATGATCGAATGCTTCACGTGCGATCAGCTGTTAGCTAGAAAATCTGTGTGTATACACTGCTGTTAATTGCTGCGTGCGGACTTTAAATAAATCATAGTAAATGATTCATCATTTTATCAAAGATATACCATTTAATTCTTTGTTATTCCGGATTCTGTTTAATTATTTGAAGTTGTACGTGTTAGTGTTGAATTGTGTTGTATCAGGCTTTATTTTAGAATACCCCACCAAAACGTAGTACTAGTATGCCGTTGGTTGTCCAAAGCACCATTTATTGTAGTCCCGCCCATTAGCATTCGTGACCAGTTTACGAATTTGCCAACTCATCAACCAGAGAATGTTATTTTTATGTTTTTACTACTTGCTCTTGTCTCCCACACATCCAACTATCTTTTTTTTTTTTAGTGTGTTAAATATGAACACACGTTTGTTCTTATGATTTACCCTTGAAATCGCTTGAAAATCGATTTCTGTCGGAAATTACGAATAACTTAAAGGTTGAGTCGGGAACTTATGGTGTCCTCTAATTGGCAAATAAAGATATACAAGAAGGGTCCATCTCGCACTACGCATGCGCGAACACTGAGCAAATTTCTCGAGCTCGAGTTTCGAGCTGATGAAGACGCGATTTGTAACTTCGGGCTAATTTCTTGGATCACATAATAGCGGGCTATTTGGCCAACTCGGGCTGATGAAGCCAGACTTACAAAAGCAATTTTTTTTTTATTGTTTACTCTAAAATTGCAAGTTCTAGACTGAAGGTCAATCACAAATTTCTGGGTCATCTTCCAGTCATATTTAAGGAATAAAATTATAAAATCAAGAAGATAGACTATTGTATATATATGAAATGTTTAAGGCATAACTTTGAAAAAAAAGATATTGATGGTAAAATCTAGCAGAGTAGAAAATACATACCGGTATTGTTGCACAGAAATTTCAGGTATGATGATAAAATTTAGCATAGTAGAAAATGCAGATATTGATGAGCAGAAATTTTGGGTAACCTTCATACACTATATTTCTTGGGCAACTAAGGTCCTGCATTGACCACAAGCTATGCGACTCTGAGCAGCGATGTTATGCAGTTTTGATTATCTTTAAGATTTGCTAGTACCAACAATTCAAGTAGTTTCTATCATCAATAATCAAAACAAAAATGTTTAAACAATATGATGATTAATAATGTGAACACAGCATTGGTAGAAAATGAAACTTGATTTCATGAAGAAGTTCTGTTGTTCTCTTCAAGGTGTATGTATACCTGTTGTCCCAAGTTAAACTAAACAAACTTGATTTAGGATTGTGAGGTCATATATAAGCTATACAACAATGGTTATGAGAAGTGGTTGATAGTAAACAATAGATACAAAATAGGCCTAGACATCATATATTTCTATTTTAAGAATGATGTTTATTTCAACTTTAAGTTAAATCTTGAGTTGTAGATGGTAAAAAAGAAAGCAAGATGAAAGAAATTGCTTCATATTATAGTGTACATTTTTTAACATACCCGGTACATTTTGTCAATGAGCAGTGAGCATGCGCAGTAGTGCGTTGGAAGAAAATATCAAATAGAGCATGTGCAGTTCTGCCCATGAAAAAATAGTACAAAATAATTGGAGCTCTAGCAGAGATTTTTTATTTTATAGTGAAATTATATTTTATCACGTGATCATCAATTGACCAATCATGCATTTAGAATACTCATGAATATTCATAGAAGGGATATAAACAAAACTATCCCCCCTCAACAACAACAAGTTGGAAAAGAATTACAAAATTAAGATTACAAAACTGTTACAATATGTGAAAGAAGAAACTATTGCGTGCATGAAATATTCACGAATTTTTGAATGGTTTAATAGGAATCAAGAATATTTCATGACGCAAAAAACAACAGAATCATAATGGACACAACACTTAATTTTGCAATTCACAAAAGTTTCTGGCCGTGGAAATCACTGTAATTTACAATTCACAAGAGTTTCATGCCACAAAAGTTGATTTTACTGTGCAAGACTTTCATAATTTACATTCACTAGCAAATCCATATGTGGGACGATACCCACAAACATAAATATATTCTAATGCTCAACACATGATCACTAACTCAACTGTTCTTTTCTCAATTCTCCTCTGTTATATATTTTCTACCACTCATCATTGATATCATAAATATGTAATCTTGAGTAGTTCTGTGAACAGGTCTATTCATTCATCTAATCGGTGAAATACTACTAGCCGTTTGTTTCCATAAAGACAAAGAACATTTGTTTCAGTCAAAGAGCAACTATAAAACCATTATTGTGGTTTCACAATCTAATTTTAAAACTATATTGTGGATGTATGATATGAGTCATCAAAAGTACTGGTGACTAATATAGTCCGGTGAAATTGAAAGTCCTAATTAAGCATAAGTTTGTCTTAAACGACTTAAGAATTTGAAGCTATCAAGCAAATTGATTTTAAAGGGAGTGTAGACTGACGAGACTATGTGTCTTTCCGTGGCCTGACTCGGGGCCTATCGGGTATAATATGACTACAGACGACGCAACCGCAGCAATCACATGCGTGCAACATGCGCAAAACCAAAGCGTAAGGAGAACTTTGGTCTGTTTCGCGAACACTGACCATGTAGAGATTAAGTCGCTGACTACCGTTAATCAAGTCCATTCGTTTACGTGCAGTTGTCCAAAAGAAGACGTAGATGGTGTTAACCAGTATTTGCCAAGCTACACAGCCTTTAAGCTTGCCTGTACTAGGTTTTTGTAAGTTGTTTTTGCTTAAATATACATGTAAGGGAAATGTCCACATAAAAATTGCCATAGCATAATTATCAAAATTATTTTGTTGATCACCATTTGTATTTCCTGGTTATCTTACTGCTTGTAGCACTTTAGATTTGACCGCATAGGATTGGATGAATAGTTGACTTACCAATACGGATCTGACATCTGTACATCGAGGAAGGCTTGCATAGAATAAACCTGGCTTGTTAACTTCTCGTCTCCACCACATCTATACAGTATCATTTGCAATTTTATCTTTGCCTTTTCCTGGCCTGGTGGTTAGCCTGAAATTATACCCCTCCAGGTATTGAACTTTGTACACGATATGTAAAGTAACTCTATTTGAAGCAGAACTGCCTCCTTTCTTTAATGAATCTGACCACTTCTAGTGTGAGCTTTTCATTTGAAGAAATGACACCAGTCTGCTCTTGTGATGAGAAATCTTGATGACATTCATGTATCTACCAGCACATCCCTGAATGTCTCGAGATGTAGTTCAAGCGAGACAAGCTGATTCACTTTCGTTGAAATCTTGCCAAGATAGATATGAGGAAACGATGTTTATAAAATTATTTTTGTGTTGAACTTCTCTTGTTGACACAGAAATAAATTTCTAACTCAAGAATTCAAGCTGTGATCTGCAATTGATTAAAAGGATCCCATCTAACACCATCTAAAGTTATTTGAATGCATGATAGATGACACAGCTTCCAGAGTGAATATCTGAAAAGTTCAAAGATATACTTTCCTAGTCAGTAAGTCTCCAAATACATAATAACTATTTCAAAATTTTGAAAGAAGAAATAGCTGAGTGTTACATTCGCAAGGATAAAAATGTCAAATTTAACCCTACTAGATCAGGTGGTTGTGAAATTAAACTGAAGAAACTATTCTTATGCAACTTTGCTTTAGATAATCATGTTTCAAAGTCATTTCTCCTTTGCTAAACTTTGACAAATATAAAAATTTGCTATATGTAAAAGGAATGTGTTACAGAAATAGTCACTAGTTTACTTTGCTCCAATTTAAATTCCGAAGAAATATCCAGATATTGTTTCAAAATTCTCATGATTAATCTGAATGTTACGGTCAATTCCTCCACGAAGATTGCGAAACTTTGAAAAGTAAGTAGCAGCGCTGATACAATGAGATGGACTAAATTTCAGCAGTATACCCACTAGTTCAATTGTCTCCAAACTAAACCGATGAAACACACAGCTACTTCAAACTTTCCTTGATTAATCCATGAGTTTGTAGTCCCACAAGGTTTAAACCTTTGCTCCTTAAAACCTGAGATGAAGATACCAGCACTGAGATATTAAGACGGACATCCCAAATATTGGATATTCCTCTGCTACTTCAATCAGCTGCAAGTTAAACTCTGAAGGTCTACAATCTGACAGTTTCCTTAGTAAATCAGTTGCTTCTCCCTTGTTCCTACAAGACCATATCTTCCAGTGATGTCGAGTTTATCAATGGCCATACCAGATATCACCTGCTCATGCACAGCCAGAAGGGCGTTCATTCATATAATTCAATACAAAGTTATAGCCCATCTGGCTCTCCACAGATGTTGTCTTTTTGGAGACAGAAGGGGGTTTACTCCTATCATTTAATACAGAGTTAACGCCCTTCTGGCTCCAAACAGATGATGACTCTTGTTCCTCTAGAGGGCTATGAGAGCGGATGGAGAAGAGCATCACCTTAACTGACCCTTCTTACATAGACACCACCCTCACCTTCCTATCTTAACCCATCAAACACCATTTTCATTTCCATCTCTTGTTCATTTGAAGGTACTAACAGAGACTGAGACTGAGACTTTGAATCTTGCATCATACACACTATAAACTTAAAATGGCTATTTTTCTGAAAGAGAAACCGTGAAATGTGTTCCACGGAAGATATTTTTAAAATACATTTACCAATTAAAAAGCACTTACGACGCTAACTTTGAAAGATTTACAATTATACAAATCCATAATTAAAGACATCTGCACATAGTGAATGAATCGAACAGTCTGTAGGAGAAATTTCCTTACATTTCAGGTAGACTTTCAGCGTGACCACACACAAAACAATTTATCCCGAAACTCTATAACGATACGTCGTATAAAGAATCATCGTATAAATTCCAGGGTGTCCACACACAAGAAACGTCGTATAAAGAATCATCGTATAAATTTCAGGGTGTCCACACACAAGAAACGTCGTATAAAGAATCATCGTATAAATTCCAGGGTGTCCACACACACAAGAAAGTAATCCCAAAACTCTACAGCGAAATGTCGATAGGTGCGCAGTTTGCTACTGCGGTCATGAAATGGAAGCGGAAATGAGAGGTCAGGTCTCCTTTCGCGATCCGACGTTAAACCCCGCCCAGTTAGACTAGTTCCGTCCACACACAAAATTTCCGTGATTAAGCGTGATTAGGCGTGATTAGTTATTGAGTTCTAGTTCGAAACGATGCCCAAACCTGCGTTTCGTTATATGACGTTTCGTTATACGACGTATCGTTAGTAAGCGTCCACACACACAATTTCATCATATAACTATCGCGAAACGGTATAACTATCACGAAACGGTATAACTAATCACGCCTAATCAAGGAAAATGTTGTGTGTGGACAGGGGGTATAGCTGCATTTACAGTGCAACCAAAAATCATTGTTTGTTTCTCACATTCCGTGTTTCGCCGGTGGTTGCTATGCAAACACAACCAAAAATATAAATCGAAAAATCCACCTCTGGTGTGTGGTTCTTTTAAATGCCTGCCGAAATTTTCACCTTTTTTTGCAGTGTAAAAGCAAACTTGGGTAAGATAATGAATAATTTGCTCACGTGACTCTCCTCACTTCCGTGCTAACGCATGCAGGGCAATGGCGAGTCGCACATGCCCACTACTCACCCCCAAAATGGTTAAAACAAACTTCAACATTTTTTAATGGGTTTTTCCAGTAGTGTTTTAAATGGTAGACAAACAAAATTGATGATTTTTCAAAATGGTGTTTGGGATGTGTAAATGGGCCTTATATATAGGAACAGCCTTCATGCCATGGTCTCAGGATTAAGAGGAAGAACAACAGGTAACTTTCCTTAAAGATAAAGTTGAGTTCTGGTCATGCGATTGCATTGTGAAAGAAACATTGTGGAATCAATCAGAAAAGGTTGATCATCTAGCATATAAGTATTGGTGTGTACTGCAAGATTCTGGAATCATCAAAATGATAAACTAGATGGAACTTCAACTGCGCGCAGTCGATGATGCCTCCGCCATAGAGAAATTTTACAAACCAAAATGGAAGCAATTTTTAAAATTCAAGTTTGATTGTAATCCATCTGTTGGTTCTAATGATAACGCGATCACGAGCTATTTTAGGATACATAATGAGCCCTGTGACCTTTGACCTCGTGACCCCAAATCTAATCAGTTCATTGGCTCTGCAAGATACATACATGACCCAAGTTTGGCGGTAATCCATCAATCGGTTCTTGAGATAATGTGATCACAAGCTATTTTGCATACATAACGAGCCCTGTGACCTTTGACCTCGTGACCCCAAAATCTAATCAGTTCATTAGCTCTGCAAGATACATACATAACCCAAGTTTGGCGGTAATCCATCAATCGGTTCTTGAGATAACACGATCACGAGCTATTTTTGCATACATAATGAGCCCTGTGACCTTTGACCTTTGACCTCGTGACCCCAAAATCTAATCAGTTCATTAGCTCTGCAAGATACATACATGACCCAAGTTTGGCGGTAATCCATCAATCGGTTCTTGAGATAACGCGATCACAAGCTATTTTTGCATACACAATGAGCCCTGTGACCTTTGACCTTTGACCTCGTGACCCCAAAATCTAATCAGTTCATTAGCTCTGCAAGATACATACATGACCCAAGTTTGGCGGTAATCCATCAATCGGTTCTTGAGATAACGCGATCACGAGCTATTTTTGCATACATAATGAGCCTTGTGACCTTTGACCTTGGACCTCGTGACCCCAAAATCTAATCACTTCATTAGCTCTGCAAGATACATACATGACCCGAGTTTGGCGGTAATCCATCAATTGGTTCTTGAGATAACGCGATCACGAGAACGGGACGTACGTACGTATGTACGTACGTACGTACGGACGGACGGACAACCAGAAAACATAATGCCTCCGGCTACGTTGTAGCGGAGGCATAAAAATTTGGCCTAGTCTCGGTAAAGTTACAAGCACTGTACACAAAAAGATGTATATGGGACTACACGAACATGTGGCATAAAAATCCGTCCCGATTTTTATGATGTTACATGCCATATTAAGAATATTAAGGCATTTGAAGAGCCATGCTTTTCACAGAACATTTTTTATCTGATGTTCTTCCACACTTGCATAATAACAATAATAATGCTCACAAATTATTTTTCACCTCTTCCCAGAACTCAACCTTCTCTTTAAGGGGGCCTCCAAGTGCTAATGTTGAGAAAAACTTTAGTACAACAGTATATTGATAGACTATTAAAGATTGATGTGTATTTTTATATTGATAGATTATTAAAGATTGATGTGTATTTTTATATTGATAGATTATTAAAAATTGATGTGTATTTGTATATTGATAGATTATTAAAGGTAAAGACCAGTTTTAGAAATGCCCCTCTCTCAAAAAACGAAATGGAAGCTCTCATTACCAATCGTGTGAAAGAATCTGTTTTGACTAATACGTGATGATACAAATTTTGCCGGGAAAGTCGGGAAACCGCCTACTAATTTATATATTTGGTAAATTATTTTATCTATTGGGACCAAATAGATATCGCGCACGTGGTCGCGTAGTCCCATATACATCTTTCTGTGTAACTTTACCAAGGCTTGGCCAAATTTCTAATCATTTTGATAATTCCAGCATCTTGCAGTACACACCAATACTTATATGCTAGATGATCAACCTTTTCTGATCGCTTCCACGTTTCTTTCACAATGCAATCGCATGACCAGAACTGGTCTTTATCTTTAAAGATTGATGTGTATGATGATGCTGAATACAACAACATGTCAAAGTATCTTCAAAAGCGTCCCTGTATCATCTGCTGCACTAGGCATAGCTTGATAGCATGGTACAGGGGAAGAACATCACCTAAATCTTCTTTGTAGGGTCTTCAGAAACTACTCTGCAAAAAAACTTTGGTATGAAAGAATGGGGTACAAGCAAAAAAAAGTTGAGTATGATGCTCAATTCAACAGTATACCATTTAACGGTATACCATACCGTATTTGCCGGCGTAAAGGCCGCAGTATTTTCTCTTCCGAAAATATCAAAAAGTCTGGGTGCGGCCAATCCGCAACAACAGTAAAAAATCGGCTGTTAAAACAGCACGTAATTTCGTACATATGGGACTACCAACGGTACAATGACTAGATCTATACCAGTAATGGTACAGGACATTTCTAGATTAACTCCACACATCTTACCGACTATTTCATGTTGCATTGTTGACATGAAGTTTTGTCGATCTCGTGAATAAACTTCATTACCTATTTTTAACAAATTCTACCGGTAGATCTAGATTTAAGTCCGTGCCATTGCATTGCTAAAAGAAGGGACCGTTACAGAGCTACCGCGCAACGCAACTGCACATCCGGACGAAGTCTGTTTTCTCCGTATCCATTTTACGCAATTTCGCAGGTAGGGGTATAAATATGATACCAAAACTGCCTGCGATACAGTACTAACTTCAAAATCAATGAAGATTTGCTAAATTACGATCAATTTTGCGGTAAACTTATTTTTTTACTGTAAATTTTATAAAAATATTGATGAATTTGTTATCAGTTTGTAGAAAAAACAGTTTTCTACAAGAAATTTACGATAATTTTGTTTGGTCTGTTTGGTTTTTTTTTTTTTTTTTTTTTTTTTTTAGTCTATGAAATGTCAAAATCGGGGGTGCGGCCTTATCGCCGGGAAATACGATAAGTGGATTTTCAAATATTTCTGCAGAAAATGCTAGACTGGGAAGAGCTCCACTGCATGCAGGGCATAGCGGAATAACGGATGAACAGCAGCTAAGTTTTCTTTGGAGGCCTCCACACGCCAATCATAAAAAAAAATTAGTAAGAAAGAGGTAGGAGTCTATTAACATAGTTGTGCGCAAGTCAATAGTATGTCTTTCTTTTAGAAACCATTCTATAGAAAATGCTGGGATGGTAACAGCTTGATGAGCAGGGCATTGCGGAAGAAAGACAGGAAATCGAAAAAAGCACACCCATATCACCTTATGATCGGATATACAGAAACTGTGCTCAACAACTGGACTCCATATCCTTCTATAGTCTCACAATTCAGACAGTTCCCTGGTTCAAACTTTGTCACGCTTTCCACACTGTGAGTCAGGTATACTGTGTAACATACAATGTCGAGAATTTACTGTGGTCACACTGCCATAGAGTTCAATACATGCAAAACAATGTATACCACTTTTCAAAGTGTGGTACACTGTGTTTATAAACACAATAACAGTGCGTGTTTACCAATATCACCACAGTGTGGCCACATGTATTAGGGGCATTTTCATACACACTTTTCATAATGTACAACCGTACTTGGAACCCTGTCATACTTCATGAAAAAATGTATGCACACTTTGCAGTGTGGTACACTGTGTCTACAGAGAAAATTACAGTATGTAAACAACTGTTATAAAGAGAAGCCTGCATTTGGGACATCTTCATACAATATAAAATAGTGTGTTCACACTTTCCACACTGTGATACACTATGTCTACCAAATTACTGTATATATGCCATAGTGTGATCATAGACTGTTGGGAAGACATTCATGAGTCTTGACTGAGTGAAAATACTGCATTTGCACACACCTTTCACTCTGTGAGACAGTGTAACATCACTGCAATCACTGCATCACACTTTCAAACCACAGTTTCACCACACTGTAACTCCAGACTCTCTTTGGACTATGTGAGATACACAAGACGACAGTTAAAAAATGGCATATCGTAATCTTTATTCTCTATAAATTCAAGAGTATATTTAAGTCTACCAAAGCAACAAGGAAGGAAATCGCATCTCTCAGACAACCTTCAAGTATTTTAAATTTTAATAGAAGCTGACGTAAAGGAGAAACCATTCAAATGGTTGAAACATTTCTAGACTATTGTATATGATTGCATGAATCCCTACAGTACACTACCCACTTATTTTTTTCTCCTTTTTTTCCTGCTCACATTTTCACAATTTAACGAACTCCTTGATTTTTCTCCCCTCTATTTCTCTCAACCTTAATTTCCCCTTCTCTCTCTCTCTCTACCTCTGTACTGCTCTCTCTCTATCTCTCTCCATCTCTCCCTTCTCCGTCATTCTTGCTGTACCTTCTCCTTTATCTCTCTTCCTTCAACAAACACACACAACCATTTTGCTAGAAAAATTCCAATATATATTTAATCAAACAATTCACTATTCATCCGTGTTTATTTCCATATGGAAATGTAAACAAAGGTGAACACATGCATCCCCATTCCACATTTGTTAGCCTACAATTTCGAAGCACCTTTACAATTCAACCCCAAGAGGATTACAAGGTAGGTCTTGAAAAGGGAAAACCCCTTTGCATCGCATTCCTCTTTAAAGGTATTACTCAATATTGTGACATTTCTTCACAGTGGGTTCAAATTGAAAATTTTAGAGTCTGTCTGGACGGGCTCACTCTTTAAACTTCAACATTTTAGGGGTCCTGAATGGGAAGTTTAGGAGCCCCTGGGCATCAGGCACTGAGTAATGAAAGTAGTTGTATTGTTTATCAATTTGGCTTTGACTACAAATGATAAAAACATGCCTGGAACAGTGGAAGTGACATTGACAATATTAAGGAATTTCACATTCGCTTTCAAAACCACATATTATCTAACCACACCAAATTTCACAAGCGGACATGACAATTTTATGCCAGCTAACGATTGAGTCACAACTAACCACAAAATTGACTTTGTAAAATTTGCGAAAGTTTCATGTCATAAATATATCTGGTTTTACAATGAAAGATATCATCATCTACCGGAGTAATTTCCAAGAATACCATAACACTATCACCATCCCCAATTTTTCAACATTTATTTTCAAAAGTCAAACAGTACCTTTAAATTACATCATTCCAAGAGCCCCGTGAGGACAGAATATCATTGTGCTCACTATAACACAACAATGACCACTCAAAATGAATAAATCTTGGGGAATTATTATAAAAAAGGAGTCCCAAAACACAGTGCTCAAAGATTGTAAAGGTAGGCTGGTACACAATATAGGTCAGCAAACCGCAAGGGTCATTCAATGTCATTCCCTGTAAGAACAGGACAAGCCTACAGGTTTGGCTGTGAATAATGGTACTGTGGTGAAATGTACGAAATATGCTCCAGGACGGTTTCCTTTACCAGAAGAATATCCTAATTTAACCCCAGATCTATCACTTGAACAAACTCTGATACTAAGAACTCCATTGCAACCTTAACCTTTAACCTGGAATTTAGGAGTTGACACTTGGCCTTATATAAATCAGTGTAGTTAAGCCAGGTTTAACTTTTGATAATATGGGCCTAGGAGATCATTATTATGTTTTATAAAGCCGATATTTCAATAGCTGAGACTTGAGAGCATTGGTTTATATTAAAGGAAACCTCACCCCAGAGAATAAGTGTAGTATTCTGAAAAATAAGATGTATTCCTGCCCTCTGATGTACAATATTCCTTATGAAAATGTACAAGAGTTATATAACTGAAGATATTCTTGGCATGATGTAATGCCTTTTATAGCATGACATGGGCGCAGCCATTTTCTTGAAAATGTAATGTACCAGTTGAAGTTATACATGTATCATGCACCAAGCTTTAGTTGAAAAGACTTTTAAATCAATAACAAAACCTTTACTTTTCAATGAGGAAAATCATAGCTGAGAGAGATAGAAATTATATTTGGTGAAAAATATATAACAGGGGAACAATTGTAACTAATTCATTTAAAAATACTAAAATATAGCAGTTGACAAATCTATTTCATTTATGAGAAACCATCACCCCGCAAAACCACCAACTTATTTATGCAATTTGCGATCTGGCAATTGTAGTAAAAAGAATAATAGCAGGTGAATGAAATGCTTCATCACCACACACACCTGGGAAGGAAGCATCCATAAATTTGAAAACATGAACTTGAAAAACTACTTCACATAGTACGTCATGTTATCAAGAAAATGGTGATGCCCATTTCGTGCTGAGAAACTGTACATTATTCTTGCTGTATGCCTCTCTCATACACTTTGGTGGGGAATCTTGTAGATTATTGGGCAAGAATATAATAAATCTCTCAGAATAAGTAAAGTTATTTCTTGGGGTGAGGTTTCCTTTAACTGTATTCACAAGCATCTCACTCAGTACAGAGCCTACATGCATGGACCCAGATTCCGATTTTCTCACCGATTCCCATCGGATCATAAATACAAGCACATAAGCAAAACAAGAGTGGCTTTAGGAAATACTTCCACCTGTACATCAACACTTGAGCAAAAGCCGAGATATGAATGTGAAAATAATATCACGGTGCGTTCAAACATCAAAAAGTATATATAACCTGAATGACTGTATTCAAGTGATCTCATTTTAATACAGATTAATAATTATAATGATTGGATTTATATAGTATCTTTTCCAGAAACTGATTCTACAAAACATACTCTGGCAATGATTTGTCAGTTGTGAGCCAGAAATGTATAGGACTTAGGGTGCGTTCAAATGACACTTTTTCACCCTAGAATCACGGTTTTCAAAGAGTTTAGTTTAAAACACGGTTGCGTTCAAGCGATTTTTCGTTGGTCATAAAAATAAACGTGTTTAAAAACACAAACATGAAACGCTGAAAAAGATGCGTTTTGTATCATGATTCTGCAGAATCACGGTCGCTAAAATTCGCTTGAACGAACAGAGATCTCAATCATGATTCTATGACGTCATTATCTATTATATATATTATCGCTACCTATTTCTATTCTTCCTGGGTGGGCTTAAAAAGAGCGAGAATCAGCGTTGATGGAAAATCGCTGATAATCGCTTGAACGACCTCCCGCAGTAACCGTGTTTTGTATCGGCGTTTTGAATTGTAATTCATGTTTGTGATTCTAGCTTCGAAAAATCGCTTGAACGCACCCTTAATGCCCTTCTATCTTCCAGCAGACCAATTGGTCGTAATTAATTTGTTTACACTAATGAAAGTCCTAACTTCAACCATGGACTACACCATATCCTATCCCTAACCATGAACGTAAACCTTACCTAAATCCCCAATGCCAACCATAATCCTAACCTTTTATGTATGAATATTTATTTTAAAAAGCAAATGTTACAGGAGTGAATATTAACACTTACATGTACACACTCTTTTCACAACTGGAGGCTTTAAGAAGAGAGAATCTTGGAAAGCATTTTTTAAACTAATTCTAATCATTAAAAAAAAGTTGAAAATTTGAAAGAACATGCTAAAAATCATCTTTAGATATTAGATTCTTTAAATAAATTCTGGAAGATGTAACATGCCTGACTAAGACCCCGTTCTCATTCACTTCGTTGGAGCGGTCTAACTAAGACCCGTTCCTCAGGAGCGGTTCTTAGGTGAGTGAGAACGGTCAAAGTGGTCCAGGAAGTGGACTTCTGGACGCTCAGAAGACCACCTCGGGAGGTGGTCTTGAGGAACGGGTCTTATTAAGAGCGGTTTGGAGCGCTCTAACGTGCGAGTGTGAACGGAAGCGTACTTTGAACGGAAGTGAGCTAGTGACGTTCCGCTTAAAACATGTAGTACGGTACATACGCTTAGTATTCTGCGCGCGAAAAAATTTACCCGCTGACCTGAGCTGCCATAGCAACAAGACCACTTTGACTCGTGGAGCGGTTTGAGCCATAAAAAACTGCTCGGAGTGTGAACCCTCGCAAACCGTTCCTCAAGACCCGTTCCTCTGGAGCGGTCTAACTAAGACCACTTTCAAAGTGAGTGAGAACGGGGTCTATCAGTAACAAACTGAAATGAATATATTCTTCTCTTGAATGAAATAAAACATGATTCTCACAAAGAAATCTATCCACATCATTCAATGTCTAACTTTCGTAAAATTAAGGATGGAATGTGATTGGACAACGTTACCAGCAGAAGAGTGGTAACACCCCTTTAATGAGGTAGGTAAACCCTATGCCCCATACCATGGTGGGTTTCCATTACAGTCAAGGGTCAAGTTCTGAGTTCTGTACACCCGACCAGGGTCAAGGGAACAAGCCCCAAGGGGATAGTTAGTCTCAACCCTCAGACTCTATGCAGACTCGAGTTGTAGTGATATTGTTTGCCCATAGCTAGAGGGGGTAAACTCTAGCTAGAAGGGGGTAAACTTTAGCTAGAAGGGGGTAAACTCTAGCTAGAAGGGGGTAAACTCTAGCTAGAAGGGGGTAAACTCTAGCTAGAAGGGGGTAAACTCTAGCTAGAAGGGGGTAAACTCTCTATGCCAATACAAGATTTCAGGCGATGACATAGATGCAGTACAGCCAATCATGATGGAAATCATGAATTATAGGGTTATTGTGTTAGCTCCTTTTAAATTATTATTACATGTACATGTTTTAAAAATGCTAAATAAATAAATAATCATGATGATGATAACATGAACAAAGAAAAATACTCTCCCACCAAACAAACAAAAATGAGACAGGTCTCCTTAATTCATACTGCCATAGATAATGAAAATCTTCTTACATTCATTTTAATTGCCAAATCAAAATCTGTTTACATTGATGAACAGGTAGCCTAATGTAAGTTTGTGCACTTTGGAAAAACTATTTAGAATCATTGAATAACATCATATTTTATTGATACAGTATTCAGCATGATTCTAACTTGATACAAATTTATTCAGTACACAATTGTGAGATACTTATACAATATTACAAATTCCTACAAAATATAAATGCAAACATTTCTGCAGGCTGAATAGATGGACGGTCTATTCTTACTTCCACATCAAATTTCATACCTGGGCCCGCTGGGGGGTGTTTCGTGTTTCACAAAGACTAAGATTGACTTTAAGTTGGACTTATCTATGGCAGGCTGTTCATGCCACTGTTTGCTCTCACCATTTACCGGCATTGGTCTCTCAAGGGACGTACAAAATCATGGTCACAAGTCTAGAGAATTTACATTTTTTGATAATTCATTATTGAAGGAAAACATATTATCTAAAGATCATAATGGTGAGAGCATACGTTGGCATGAACGGCCTGCCATAGTTAAGTCCAACTTAAAGTCGATCTTAGTCTTTGTGAAACACCCCCCAGAATGATGCATTAAGATTTATCTCTAATACACGTTCAAGGAAAGTGCATATTAACACATGTTCTTTGAGCTACACACAGCTTGGATCAACATCATGTGATGATATCAAACTAATAGTTCTTTTTTCATTATATTCAGAGGTTTAGAATTTTAACAATGTATCCAGCCATACAATTGAGCGACCCTATTCAGCTCCAATGGCCTTTCTCACGACTGTCACATTGGACTTTGTAACCCAAACTAAATTTGTTGATCCTCTTTTGTTACAAAAACTTTATACCAAGTATCAAGAACAAGAAGGTATGCCGTGTATGCAGTTGTATATCACACACGGTAAATAGAAATACAATACTTATAATATGTGAGAGGTGTGGACATATTATGTACATGTATGCTTGTAGTTGACCATTCAATAAAAATGAATAGGGTCTGTATTTAAAGCCTAATACCTCTAACAATATCCTCTCTCTCTCTCTCTCATATTTATATAACAATATGAATATCATATAGTAGGGGCAAAAAGTAAGCTATTTACTAGAAATAATCCATTAGTTGTGACAGGTGTATGTTTGTTACAAACTGACCATTCTGACAATTGTTTGGTAATAGGGTCTGTGTTTCAAGCCTATTTCCTACAGAAGTATATCCCTTCAATCTTTGAGCATTTGTAATAATACTTATGGATTCAGAAGGAACACAACAAACAAAAATATAATGGAAATAATCTGTAAGTTATGACAATATTTGGACACGTGGCTAACTGGCTATTAATAATACCAATTGACTATTCAGACAAATTATGTAATAGGGTCTGAGTTTCAAGTCTACAACCAACAGGAACAGTTTCTCCTCAATCTTTCAAGCCTTTATGATAATCCATAGAGATTCAGAAGGGTTGTAACATAATCACCCCTAACCATTCAATGACAACTTTAATCTATTTTTCACCCCATTGATGTAATTATTGGCAAACAGTTACACACCACCAAGGCGAATACATCACCGAGGCCGCCTGCCTTTCTGAAGTTGGACGACTACGTATAGTTTGACCGTGTGATGCTCATATCGACCACAGCGCTTCTTTTGCCATCAACATAATTTGATAAAAAATGTGCAATTTACATGCATGCGCATGTAGGTGTGAATTAATATTGCAGATCTGTTATCCAGGCATACACAAATATTACCTTTTTGTGGTGGTGATTCATCACTGCTTTCAATTATTTAAGCATTTCATTCAACTGCATGCGTGGTAGCAATCAAACATCAATCAATTAAAGGAATTTACAATAATTCATCTGAATGGTTTATTTTACCACAAAACACACATTTATTGTGTAACAAGAATGTGGATTTGCCCAAGTTTGCAAGTTTTCTATATTACATAGCCTAATAGTGACCTACATATGTCAGCAGATATCATTATGATTTTCAACAACAAAATCTTGTTTTCTTACAAATAAAGATAATTAAATAATAGCTTTGAAAATCCTGTCATGTAGCCAAATAGCAAATATAAAAATATCAAATAAAATCTACTGGAATGTTTCAGGTGAAAATGATTGTTTAATGATAATGCTGTTAAAAGAGAACTTCAATAATTTGTTCACTTTGAAATTAAAGAACTATTTGCCAAACAAAAGCAAAAGTGAAAAGAAAAGCTTAAACAAACCAAGGAGGAAATATTCACGAGATGTTTGTTATATTTACTTTTGGTTGAAAATACTTTTCAACTTTCCAGAATAAGTATGAATATGTTTGTTTCAATTTCCTTTCTACTTTTCATAAGTACAAGAAAACACTCCATATATTCAGTGCAGTCAAATTACTATTCATTTCCATCAAGCTCCGGGGAATTTTTCATTTTTCTTATTTACTCTCTCACCACAAAAACAAACACATATTTTTGGCTCATTCTAACATGTATAACATGTACTACGAGCTCACCCCTGAGGTCAAGGCACTTTCAAGCATTCATTATTCTGTGATCCGAGGCTGAGTTTCGCACAGACTTCAAACCGACTCCTCAAATTATGATATTCATGGACTATGGTGGACCGAGTAACTGTCACTTTGGGCATTTGCTATGAGGTGGTCTAAGACAATGTGAAGACTCTATAAGCCCATTCCAATAAAACAAAAACAACAAATTATATGCTTGGACTAAAGTTTCTTTACTGTATTATGGCGACAGAGCTTCTGCGATGGCCTCCCCAACACTCTGGAAATCTCTCCCTCCACACATCCACTCAGCACCAACTACACACGTTCAAAGTTGCCCTCAAGACATATTTGTTTATGTTATAATCAAGATAATTTCCTTTTCCCTTTCTGACAGTAATTCGATACATGTTTTACATGAGCAGAAGTAGGAGCGAGTAGAAGTAAATGAATTGTTCATGGAGTATGTATTTATTTATTGAAATAATATTTTACTTGTCTCTTGTAGTTTTAATAAGGCATTTGTAGTATATAAAATTGTAGTTAAAGATAAAGACCAGTTCTGGTCATGCGATTGCATTGTGAAAGAAACGTTGTGGAATCGATCAGAAAAGGTTGATCATCTAGCATAGAAGTATTGGTGTGTACTGCAAGGTTCTGGAATCATCAAAATGATAAGAAATTTGGCCCAGTCTTGGTAAAGTTACAAGCACTGTACACAGAAAGATGTATATGGGACTACGCGACCACGTGCGCGATATCTATTTGGTCCCAATAGATATAATAATTTACCAAATATATCAATTAGTAGGCGGTTTCCCGACTTTCCCGGCAAAATTTGTATCATCACGTATTAGTCAAAACATATTCTTTCACATGATTGGTAATGAGTGCTTCCATTGATGTCGATTCGGCTGGATCTGCCACTGATAGGTATCGTGCCAACGTAGTATCGACGTCGGCGCGGTGCTTGTTGATAATATTATGTATCATCATTGGAAGACAATGGCATTTTTCTAAGGAACATTTAGCACCTGCCAGACAATGCTATGAGGAATTTTGTTGAATTACTTCTATGATATCTTGACTCTTTGGCAGTAAGTAGAGACTCCGGTCATGTGGTTTTCTTATACTACAGTCCCATTTACTCACTTCCGTGTTACTTGGCAATAACGGCGTACTATGCCCAAATAATGACTACTGTTTGATTCGTACTACGAGTCTCTAGAGGAAATATTTTTCGGGACACACATATCTTAATTTATCACAGCTTTCCTACTCCTGCAGTGCTCTAAGACTAACATTTGCTATACAGTTTAGACTGTGTCTTGTCATCTTATGATCTTCTGTAATTGCTGATTGGTGAAACGCTTTCTGTACCAATGCCCAACATGGCTAACAACACGCGTGGCTCCAAGGTGGATGCAGCTCAACTTGTCCAATCTGTCTTAGCTGATATTGTCGGTGATGACAGGTTTATTGAACTAGTGAAAAACCACATTGATAGCCGGCTGACCGAGATGCAGGTGACCATCGACAGGCAGGAGGCACGGCTTATTGCTATGGAGCAAAAGGCCCACAAGAGCGAGTGCGATCTGAGGGAGGCCATTGACCACCAGGAGGCTAAGATCATGGATCTGCAAACTGGTGCCCAGAGTGCTAGCAAGAAGCTGGAGACCTTGGTTGCTGCTTCATCCCGAAAAGATGAGCAAATTAAGTTGCTGAAGAGAGAGCTTAATGCCCAGGAGCAGTACTCCCGAAGAAACTGCCTTCGTATCTTCGGGATCCCAGAGCGCCAGGATGAGGTCACCGACCAGGCAGTCATTCATCTTGTGAACGATTCACTTGGTGTTTATCTCGAAAAGCATGACATCGAGAGAAGTCATCGTCTGAGAGTCCTGCCGAAACATCCAGGAAAGGCCAATTCACCTGCGCCAATTATTGTAAAATTCCAATCATACAGAAAGAGGAGTGAAGTTCTGGCCAGCAGGCGAAAGCTTGCCGGCACACGAAAGTCGATTCAAGAGGACTTGACTAAAGAAAACGCGAGGCTGCTAAAGGCGACCCGGGACAATAAAGAGGTCAAGGCTGCGTGGACCAGAGATGGGCGAGTTATTGCCCTTGTCCCTGCCACAAACGGCAAAGAACTAAAAGGTCGATCAACTGTCTCGAAGACTTGAACAATTAACAGTGAACTTACTAGTTACTACATTGTCTTGCCATGGTCAGATAACCATGTCTGGTTTTAAGTGTGCTATTTATGGACAGTTTGTACTTTTTTGACATGCTTTGTTTTTTGTATCTTGTATCTTATATACTTTATGTTTTTTTCATTATGCTTGATGTTACAATTTTCCTTGTTTTTCATTGCCCTTCTTTTCATTCCCCATTTCTGAGTCTGTCCCAGTTTTCTTTTCCCGTTTCCCCTTTTCTCAGTACCCTACATGAATTGTTGAATATGAGTTTATTTCACCTTATGCATTTTTTTTTTGTCACGTTTTCTCCTTTCTTGCATGTTTGTCTGTATTGCCAGCTACCTACCATACAATACTCTCATGTAATGTTGCACATTCAGTATCAATATGGCTCAAATGGATGATGAAATTTGTAGATTTTATGAAGACAATATGAGCAATTTATGTGACGGTTATGATATCCCTAATGTTAATTGTAATTATCATACAGAAGATCAATTTTTTGAAATAGCATCTAAATATAACCATGCGAACAGTGGCTTAACTCTTCTTCATATAAATATGCGTAGTGTTTGTAAGAATTTTGACAAAATGTTAAGATTCATTGATAATATCAATCTAGGACGTGTAATACTTGGTGTCACTGAGACATGGTTTACAAGTGAAGCCGATAGGAGCCTTTTTCTATTTCTGGTTTTAATCTTGTGAACAACAATAGACAAAGTAGACGTGGAGGAGGTGTTGCTTTGTATATTCCTTCCCAAGTAGAATACCAGATACATCACGATCTTGATATAATGTCAGATCATATAGAAACTATCTTTGTTGAGATTGATAACCCTGGTCAAAAGAATCATTTTATAGGAGTTGTATATAGGCCCCAAATGGTAACTTTAATGATTTTGTAAATGAAATTCAGTCCATTTTAGACAATCCACTTTTAGTTGGAAAGTCACTCTATCTTATGGGAGACTTTAATTTGAATTTATTACTTTGTAATAACGATAATCGAATTGATGTTTTTCTAAACATGTTAATGTCTTTCTCATTATTGCCCCTAATCACTAAGCCAACAAGAATAACAGAAGTTTCCAGTACTTTAATTGACAATATTTTTGTAATGTACAACCATATCCACCCTCTGGAATTATAGTATCTGACATGTCTGATCATTTTCCTGTATACTGTATGTTGTCTTCGGTGAAATTGAATTGTGAGCCTAGAGGCCGCTCGTCTGTCCGTAAAGGAACTCCTGAAAATATTGCCAAATTGAGAGAGGCATTAATTGCAACTGATTGGAATGATGTTCTTTCAGACCAAAATGTTGAAAGTGCTTTTGATAATTTCTTTAATAAATTCATGTTGTTGTATGGTGAGAATGTTCCTCTGGTTGAATATAAAAGAAGAATTATAATAAAGTTCCTCGTATGCCATGGATAACTAAATCAATATTAAGGTCAATTACTAAGAAAAATAAGTTGTATTATCAATATAAAAGGAGAAGCTCTGATTTTTTGTGGAGAAAGTATTCTAACTATAGAAATACTCTTACTTCTGTATTGCGTGTTGCTAAGAAAAAATATTACTCTGCTCAATTTCAAATGACATTTAATAATATTAAGAATACATGGAAAGTAATTAGAAGTTTTTTTAAACCATTAGTAAAAACTACAAATATCAAATGTATAAATGTGAATGGTTGTTCTGTAGAAGATAGACAAATTATTGTGAACAATTTTAATGATTATTTTTGTAATGTCGGGTTGAAACTTCAGGACTCTATTCCTAGATGTCAGAAAAGCTTTATTGAGTTTATGCAAGAACCCAATATAGATAGCCTATTTTTAATGCCCACAAATGAAATAGAATTGTTTAAACTTGTGAGCTCGCTTAAAAGTAATAAGAGTCCTGGCTTTGATGGCATAAAAAATGAATTGATTAAGGATATTATACATGGAATTGTGATACCACTTGTTCATATTTTTAATTTATCTTTCTTATCTGGTATTGTACCAGGACAAATGAAAATTGCTAAGGTAGTGCCAATATTTAAAAAGGGTGATCCTCAAACATTAAGTAATTATAGACCCATTTCATTATTGACATCCTTTTCAAAGCTTTTAGAAAAGCTTATATATGATAGAACAGTGATATTTTTAAAAAAGACTAAAATATTTTCAAAATTCCAGTTTGGCTTTCGTGAAAAGCACACCACTATACATGCAATTTTACACTTTGTTGATAAAATAGCTCAAGCACTAGATGATCACCTTCATACAATTGGTATATTTTTGGATTTCTCTAAGGCGTTTGATACGGTTGATCATGAAATTTTAATAAGTAAATTGTCATATTATGGAGTGAGGGGCATCGCTCTTAGCTGGTTCAGGAGCTATTTAACAGGCAGAAAACAATATGTATCATTAAATGGAATTGACTCAAGTCATCAAACTATATCTTGTGGGGTCCCTCAGGGGTCCCTTCTTGGCCCCTTCTTTTTATATTATATATTAATGATTTTTATCTTTCATCTGATGTACTATCTTTCATATTTTTGCAGATGATTCAAGTGTATTTTTTCTCATAAAAACCCTGAAGTTTTATTAGATACAGTTAATATTGAATTAAAGAAAGTTATTTTGTGGATTCATGCAAATAAGTTGTCCTTGAATCTTCAAAAGACAAACTATATGTTTTTTAGTAACTCCCTAAAGGATGTACCTGGAAATGTACTTTTTGATGATGTTAATGTTGTGAGAGTAACTTCCACCAAGTTTCTTGGGCTACATATTGATGAGAAGCTGTCTTGGGCATCTCATTGTACTAATATTTGTAAAGTCGTGTCTAGAAATACTGGTGTAATTTATAAATTAAGTTCTTTTGTCCCACAAGAAATTTTGCTTATTTTGTATTCTACTTTAATTTTGCCTTATCTCAATTATGGAGTGCTGGCATGGGGGAAGTCATTGAAAACACAATTAGATAAGATTTGTGTTGCCCAAAAGAGGGTGGTTAGAGTTGTTTTTAATGCGAGCTATCGTGCTCATACTAATGTTTTGTTCTACAGTAATAAGCTATTGAAGGTTGAAGACATTTACTTTATACAGTTAGGCGCAATTATGTATGGTTTTGAAAACGGTACTCTCCCAAATGTGTTAGTACAAATATTTCGAAAGAACAATCAAATTCATAGCTATAATACAAGGCAGGCAACTGCACTTCATATTCCACGTGTAAGAACAGCTTTTGCTCTGAAGACGCTGGCTTGTACTGGTCCCAAGTTTTGGAACTCACTTCCTATCAATGTAACTAGATCTGTCAGTGTCTTTGTTTTTAAACGCAAATTGAAATTACATTTATTGAGTAACTATGTCGACAATTAACGTAAAAATTATATCACCAGAAATGATAATAAGTAATAATTTATTAGTTGTTATTGATAACGTGCATTATCTTTTGTTTATGTTACGTTTGATTATTCAATATAAATGTCAGCATTTTACATTCTCTCTCTCCCCCTCCTCTCTTCTATTTTCTCTTTCTTTACACCAAATACCATTTTCCCTATATACATATAACTTTCTTCTTTCTCTGTTTTCTCTGTTTTGTTGTTTTTCTCGTTCCAGTTTGCTTTTTCCTTTCGATCCTTTTGTATATATTTTCATCCTCTCCTTTTCAAATTTCAAGCTATCCCTTTTGTAAATATTTCCCCATATTTAATCATGTGTAGTTTTGATAACTTTGAAACATTTTAAAAGTGAAACATTGATGGTTTATGTTATATGGGGACCTTGCTCTTACAAGCCCAGCTTTTCTAAGGTCTCCACTTTCTTTCATTTGGATTATATATCGACTTAAAATTGCACTTGAATTGTTTTTTCTTATGCTGTTTTTTGTTATATTATTATATGTAAAAATGTTGTGAAAGAAAGAAATAAAATGAACCTTGAACCTTGAACCTTGAACCATTTCATTTTTTTGAGAGAGGGGCGTTTCCAAAACTGGTCTTTACCTTTAAGATTGTACTTAAGTTTGTAAAGCGCTTAGGGAACTTTTTTGTTATTAAGCGCTTTAGAAATATTTGTTTATTCTTATTATTATAAATGTTGATCGCTATGCCAGAGGGATGGTGGATGGAAATACAACAAGCTTCAAGCCAACTCCAAAATCTAGGATATGCATGGACTATAATAGCGGTGGTCAATCCAGCAGATGGTTGGTGGACTTTATAATATAGACTCAGGTCACTCAGAGCATTTGTCATTTGGTGCTCTGAGGTTTCAAACTTCAAACCTCGCCACTCCCAAAATGAACATTTCAGCAGTCACAAATAAATAAACAGCCAGTGCCGGATGGAATTGTCCTAATGTACAGAGAGCCCTGGACCTTTCTGGCTAATACCCACTGTATAAAACTAATCACCTCAAACACATGTTTTCTTTTCACATTCTTACTTTCAAACATCAGAAATGATATTTCTTAGTAATCATATTTCTTTTTTACACAAAAAATATCTTTTCACAGTCATGTCATTACTATATAGTAGCTTCATGGTCAGATAAATAAAACCATGAATACTGGTCTTCAAGGGTCACCCCATCAGTAAGAAAAATACATTAGTTTAATATTTGTAATTGTTCTATGTGTAATGTGCAATATAATGCAACAACAAATTTAAAATTGAAGTGGTTGCATTATTTCAAACTCCCATAAGTAGTGTTGCATATAATTCCATGGAGCATCTAGTAATCATAACGAATCTAATTGTCTTAATTAATCAGTTAATCAGGAATAATTCAGAGATAAATCTGGGATGAAACTCAGATAAATAGGGATAACATTATTTAATGGCTTCTATTCCACAGGTAATATCTATTCAACTAATTAATTATAAAAAGATAACACCTAATGGTTTTCTGGGCAGGTCCAAGCTATTTGGATTGTGACGTACGGGACATTCAGAGACTTTAAACAAGAAATAACAACATATGAAATTATTTATATGGCTATCTTTTGGTATGAGTCTGTGGCTATTATGGGCTAGTTCATTTGTGGAAAGTTTTAGCTCTGACCAATTCTTTAATTAATTTTTAATGAATTAAATGTGCTGCGTGACGTACGGGACTGCAGCGTCCGTACGTCACGCAGCACATTTAATTCATTAAAATTAATTAAAGAATTGGTCAGAGCTAAAACTTTCCACAAATGAACTAGCCCATAATAGCCACAGACTCATACCAAAAGATAGCCATATAAATAATTTCATATGTTGTTATTTCTTGTTTAAAGTCTCTGAATGTCCCGTACGTCACAATCCAAATAGCTTGGACCTGCCCTTCTACATCAAAGACACACAGAGTTTAAAGGGAAAGGTCTAATCAGAATTGTCCATTCAGGCCTTCACATCAGCTTTGAAAGCAGGGTATTCTACCGGCACTATTTCAGATTTATGTATACTGCCATCAGCTGCTTACAATGTCCCGTGATGGTACTTGGGTACAGAAACCGGAAATCGCTCTATGCACTTCATGGAGAAAATACAATGCAGGAGTGGTAGTGGTAGCGATGTCGGTGAAAAAAAACCTGCTTTTACAGCCCATAAAACGGGAGAGGGTGTTACCCTAATAAAGTGGTCATATTTTTCTGATTTTAGTTGAGAAAGCATGATACTCAGTTCTAAATATAGGCAAAATTCTTCTCTTTTTTTTTTCTCCATGGAAAATGATAGGTGTTGAAAAATTATTCCTGAAACTTAGCCCTGATAAGTGTCTTTAATAAATTTTGTGTCTTTTCACTTTCGCAGTTTCACACTTGCCAAATAAAACGGTATTTCGGACCAACGGAAGATTTTTTTCTCTGATACGTCTTTAATTATACACCCAAATTTTAGCGTGCTTCTAAAGTTTGGCAACGTATATACTACGGTTAGGTTGCCTCTGGTCTCTACCCAAAACACATCTAAGAGTGCCCCACCCATTTCTTTTAATCATATGATTTCATATCAACATTTGGAGAGTTAAAGATAAGGTTGAGTTCTGGGGAGAGGTGGAAAATAATTTGTGAGGGTTATCATTGTTATTATGCAAGTGTGGAAGAACATCAGAGAAAAATATTCCCTGAAAAGCATAGCTCTTTAAATGCCTTCATATTCTAAATGTGACTAGTAACAGCTTAAAAATGAGGCCCATATTCTTATGCCACATGTTTGTGTAGTCCCATATACATCTTCCGCAACTTTTACAAGTAATAATAAAGAGTTACAGTAGTTTAATTCCTGAAAACAATGTATTAAAATTAAACATGAATTTCTAAATTTGCAAAAATGTCATGCCTAGAAAATGGCCGTTGGTCAAGATTCAGAACATTTTAATATAGCAGAAGTTCCTGATTTTACAGGGATCTCATATTAATTTGTTGTGTTCACTTAAGCTCGTTTCCACTGTTAATGCGTTTCCTGATAACAAACAAAGCGAAAAAGGCAGGTTTTTTTTCTCTTTTTCGCTCATAACTTGATAACCCCATGGTGATTGTACGGGTCAAACAGTTTCAAAATTATATTTCAAGGTCAAGCTAATGGTGGTAGTTGTTTGCATTGTTATTGAAAAAGACACCCCATCAGAATTATTTATTTGAGTGCCGATTCTTCTTGGAGTGTCGGATTCCACCGGGTCGGAAAGAAACAAATAGTCGAGATTACCTTCACTGTGATATATAACCAGTGTTTCGATTAGTTCAGAAAAACCACCATACTTTTGAAGATGAAAAAGTGACCAATGATGATCATCGATTGATATTCTGTCCTTTCGCCAGAGTTCCGTTTAAAAAGTCTTTGAAAAACTGACCATATCTTATATAATGAATGAAGTCCCTTTGTGGTTACATAACGCATTAAGTTTACCCTACTCTGTGAATAAACAGGCAACCCAGAGTCCTTTTATGTTCACATGCACAACTACACAGGGTTTGGGTTAATCCGATTTAACAATCCCAGTGAATGCACAAGAACTAACACGTGAACAAAATAGGGGTCAACAAATTCAGAAGTTTTGTACTTACTCTTCAGAAACACCAGGTAGGATAGCGCACTGTCCGCTGCACAAGTCTCGAGCAGTCTGATCGCAACTGCGTCTTCTACCCCCGGGTGACGGTGACGGTGGCGTCACCTCACTGATGGTCACATTATGATTGAAAGTGTATGATCCAGACATGATTTTAATCCCTCATAAATCCATCCGATAAGAATCAAAATGATCCAAGTTTAATCTAATCCCGATTGTTTCAACGGGGACTCCAACTTTTTTGTGAGAGAGCTTTCCAAAAATGAAGACTTGCTTGTTAATTGCTTCAGTAATTAGTCAGGGATTCAAAGGCAGTCACAAGTAACAAATGTTTTCAAAGAATCAATAGTCATCGATGCAAAAGTCACATTTATTCCAAGCAAGAAGCATTCTTCAACTCCTCAAGTAGACCAACGTAATACAATATTATCCAATTCATCATTCATTTCTGGCAACAGACAAAGTAAATGTTTATGTACATGTAACACTTGATACTCTTCAACGAGAGAAATGGTATACTTGAAGCTGCTCATAAAGCATATCTATTCTATTGATTCAATTTCAGTTTCAGTCCCATTGCCCATGATACATTGTGTGCAAATTTAGCTCCACTAGACTCCCTTATATCCACAGTGCTCAGATCAGCTGCATTTCCAGGTGAACAACTCCAGGATCAACATGTTGATTAGAATTAAAATAATGTAATTTATCGATCCTCCTGTTTCCAAATTCCCCTAAAGAACAGTTGCAGGATGTCGGCGTTCTATGACGATCGAGATCCGTTTCGGCACTCCACGACCAGTGAACAGCGAGCGATCTGGTTCAATAACTTTGTTTGACAAGTTTTGCAATAGTCCCACGCAAGTAGTTCTATGACATAGTCACGTCCATCTACAATACATGGCTGTGGTATACCTTGCACTTTCTGTGCTGGTAACTACTTGATCTAACAAGAGTGCAATCACTACAATAGCATTGCCCACTTACAAAATACAGAGGAATGTCCTTAAAAAAGATTGTATTGTGCAACCACATACGTAGAAAGCCTGCCCTGGATCTTGCTGAGTGAGTGGCAGAAATACGGAGACACCTAGTACTCTCTATCTCTCTCTCTCTCCCACCCTCTATCTCTATCTCTCTCTCCCACCCTCTATCTCTATCTCTCTCTCCCATCCTCTATCTCTATCTCTCTCTCTGTATCTCTCTGTATCTCTATCTCTCTCTCTCTCCCACCCTCTATCTCTCTCTCTCTCTCTCCCACCCTCTATCTCTATCTCTCTCTCCCACCCTCTATCTCTATCTCTCTCTCCCACCCTCTATCTCTATCTCTCTCTCTCTGTATCTCTATCTCTCTATCTCTCTCTCTCCCACCCTCTATCTCTACCTCTCTCTCTCTCTCTCTCTCTCTCTATCTCTCTCTCTCCCACCCTCTATCTATCTGTCTGCCCCCCCTCTCTCTCTCTCTCTCTCTCTATCTTTCGCTCTCTATCAGTTTCAGTTTCAGTTTTATTTTTCATTTCCAGGAGAACAGTGATTTTGACACGAAATCAGATATACAATTCAATATTCAATAATATAATATATTTTTAAATAGAAAGTATACATAAATATCCATTATAATAGTTCTTTTTCATTCTTTTTTATCTCTATCTCTCTCTCTCTCTCTATCTTTCTTTCTCTCTAGCTCTCTCTACCTTGTGAATTATAGCAATTATATCCACACTTGAGTGCATGACAATGGCGGCATTGACCATCATTAAATAGTAATGATAAATTCACTTTGTGTTTATGAAGAAAAAAAATACTATGTCAATATAGCCTGAATTAACAGCAAGAGAATGAGGAAGAGAATCAAACCCCATGTAAATAGAGTACTAGTAATCGGTATAATTTAGAATGATTTTGTAAACACAGGTTCAAGTACTGTATTGATCAGTGTAAGAGGAAGTTCTCATGGTGATATTTAAAGCTAACCCTGATGTCTGGTAATGGAGTCAGGAAATCTGGCTGAAGGGATGGTAAAAATCAACAGCGACTATTTTAAATATATTTGCAACTGATTTTAATCAATCTTTTTGATGAATGTGACTCAAAATGCTGATTTAAACTGCATTTTTAGTGAGGTTAAATCGATTGAGATTAAATCACAAATCCTGGCCTGCTAAAAAGTAATATAGCATAATCTGTCATGTAAGAAATAAATTGTATGGAAAAGTAAATATAAACAAATACATGAAGATCTGCAGTAAATCAGATTCACTGAAAAAGCTCTATATTCCCCTCTCCCTCCCCTTCCCCTCTCTCTCTCTCTCTCTCTCTCTAATATATATATCTTTCTCTCTCTCTCTCTGTCTCTGTCTCTCTCCTTCTCTCACTCTCCTCTCCTCCCCTCTCTCTCTCTCTCTCTCTCTCTCCATGTTTCTCTTTCAACAAAAAGTACACATTCAAGGCACAAAGTGAATGCCAAAGAAGGCAGTTGCTATGCAGACTGTGGACAACATCCTACCAATAGCCGTCAAAAATTTGGACAATTTCCAATAATTACAAGTAAAATATTGATCCACAATACAGAGACCAGTTCGCAAATTAATGGAAGATTTTCGCCTCATATAAAACTCTTGCATTTACATGTACATGTATACAGGTACATGTTACAAAGTGTAATATTGGATTTTATAGCCAGAATACATGTTGCATACAGACATTGTTGCTAAGCAACATAGGATAATTACACACAGCCATTACAGAAAAATGGTATTTATGATACACTTTAATGAATAGTTTTCAACAATCAACAAAGTAACTTAAAGCAATAAAATACTTTTTAAAGAAGACATAATGTAAAGTAAAAAAACAATTGTACTAACACTGAGCATTAAAAAAAAGAAGAACATTATCATAGCTCATAAATAAACAAGACTGATATCTTGACGTGTGACAACCGATATCTTGTTATGAAAATAATATAAGGAAATAATTTTCTCTATATCTATTAGGTTCCTACCCACAGTCATCTTTATCAATGTGCATTTTCCCTTTTCTGCCAAATAATCTTCATATTGTGTACTCTTTTCTTTGCCATGTTTGTCTTAGCACTGGACAGACTGTTTTATACTTTTCCAACATTTTACAGGTGAATGTTTTGCAGTAAATATGTACATTTGGGTATTGTTGAACTGACTCTGATTCCATCCATATTCAGATAGTTAAAGTTATCATTAATAAATAATTACAAGAAAAACATAAGCATACATGTATAACCCTCTTAAGATGCTTTAAAATGCACATTTGGAGAGTTTCAGGAAAAATGATATTCATTTAGTGTGATAAACGGGATGTTTGTCTTTTTTGAATTTTGGAAAGTTATCATCTATACCCAAATAACAGTTGATAAACGTTAGTTTTTATTCTGGTAATCCTGCAGTCTGAACTTTGGATTGATTTGTTTTTCACTGTCTCAAAAAGTGTTCTGAAGAGTGTCTTTAAATCTGCCAAAGTGAGACATATTAGATTATCTTTCCAGCATAGTTTTGACTTTATGGGAGGTCACAGGACTGAAAAGTTTGGTGACCTCAACCTCCCTCATCACATCCTTCAAAACAAAAGGTAGTGACTTCCTTGAACATAGTCTGACTTCTAGCAGAATGATGTCATACTCCCCTCAAAGTAAAAAGGGGAAGTCCACCCTCATATTAAGTTGCTTTTAAAGCCCCTCTGCACTAGTTTGGCCAGGAGGGATTAGAGGGATTAGCATGGTCATTGACAGGTGGTTATCTCATCAACTCAGCTCTCAATTAACATAAGAAAAAGAGGACCATGGGGGACCAACAGGCACCGCTTAGGCATTGTTTTCTATATAGAGGGAGCAAGTAGCTACAAGTAGTACAGTGGGGCTTTAATAGAAGCAGGAAAATGAGAGAAACAGGTCAGTGAACAATGGAGCAAAAACCGATTCAAAACAAGAAAATTAAGAAATTTTGAAGTTGCCATCAATCCAACACAAAGTGGCATCACTGTGATGTATCTTGTGAGCTCCTCTCCAATTTGCTCTGATACAAAAAAATGTCATGAACCTTCATTTTCTTAGTTAAAGATGACGGAATAGATTTGTGTCATTCAGGGGTTGTTGTCAATATTTTCAATAATTATATACAGGGGGAATGTATGATCATCAATTTTCTTAAGGGAAAATATATATTTTGGAAGTTTTTTAATACAGGGAAAATGGGAGGGGACCTCGCAAGATACGTCAGAGTTGCAAATTTGTGTTTGATTGATCGCACCTTTTAAGTGTGCAGACTCATTTCCAGATACCACCTCTTAACCAAGGGCAAGGAAGAGATACAATAGTATAAAAATGAATAAAATAATTAACACTTTCTTGCTCTACCCCCCCCCTCCCCCCCCCCATCCTTTCAAAAGGCAGAAGAAGGGATGGTCCTTATCTCACAATCTTAATTGATTTTCAGAGATTCTGTCTGTTGAGATCATCAACTCGTATCACTTAATAATAGGCCCGTCTTCATCAGCTTGAGATTGCCAAATAACCCGCTATTTTAACTATCCCGATCGCAAATTATCCAGCTAATTTGCGTCTTCATCAGCCTGCAGTTGCAATTAGCGGGATATTTGGTCAAGATAGTCATCCCAAGATATCTTAGGCTAGTTTGCAAACTATCCCGCTATTTGGCAAAATATCCCGCTAATTGTCAGGTGCGTCTTCACCAGCCCGAAGACTTGCACTATGCGCGAACGCTTAGCAAAATATCTCAAGCTAATTTCTCAAGCTCTTGAGCTGATGAAGACGCGATTTGTAACTTTGGGCTTATTTCCCAAATCAGAAATAGCGGGCTATTTGGCAATCTCGAGCTGATGAGGACACACCTATAGAGTTAAGACCCTTCTGGCTCTCAACAGATGGATTATTCTCCAAGAAAAGACGGTTTTCTTGGTTTGAGAAGTCAAGAAATTCTTTCACAGAACCAATGAGTGCTTTTTGGTAGCTCCTTGATATACCTTGATAGAACTACGAAAAGTGGCTATCGCTGTAGACAGTGCAATGTAGTAGAAGCCTTATAGAATGCGTATCATTTAACATAGAGGTACATGTAACACCCTTCTGGCTGTTAAAGGTACTATGTCCCATTTGCAGGCCAAAAAAATGAAAAGGTTAAATTCCAACGGCATTTGAAAGACAATACTTATTTAGAACTTCCCTCAAAACAAAAGGGCTTGAAAATGGCTTTATGTGGGAAAATAAAGACCATTAGTTGTTGAATCAACATAAGTGATTGCAATCACCTAAGTAATAGTCTGATTTTCAGACCCTTGTACCGAATGGTCGTACGTTTTGTGCTGCACAAAGATTCAATCAGTTAAATTTTGGCCATTACAAGTAGTGGGTTATGGATGTTGGCAAATGCTCATGTACCTGTTACAGCTCATTTTATCTATATATTAATACGCAAAATCGTCGCGGGGGGTAAAAACGGTTCATGAAAAACGTCTTTCCTCGACCGCGCCCCCCTTCGCCGAGGCGCGGGAACGGCGACACAATTATACGAGGCATGTCTCCCGTCCCGCGTGCCACGTCGACCCCGCGGTCGCCGTCGATGTCGTTAAAGGTGGTTTCGGGGTCCCGGGAGGACGAGCGGACGAGAGCACGGCCGGCGTTGTCCGTGGAAGAAGGCGACGAACCCGCGAGTGAGGCAGCAAGGCGTGCACCCGCCCTCTGTCTAATCAAGGAGATACACTTTTAAGAGACGATCCACTCTATAATGTGTTGTAGCAGATACACGCTGCAACAGAGCGGGCCTACCCGTGTTAGGCATCTTGCTTATGATATGCTTTGTAGGCACTTTACGGGCATGCCAGAGAAATACACAGCATACGACAATCCACTCAAGTCATGTGGCGTAGCAAGTACAAGGCGCAACGGGTTGGGCCTGTCCGGTGTTAGGCATCTTGCTATATATAGGCCTTTGCAGCAGCCAAACTGACGATCGAGAACGTATTATGTTGGTTCTACGCCCAGGCCACACACACACACAGTTGAGTAATTCGTGCGACAGCTGCGATATATTGGCACAAACCGTCCGATTTTTCGCGTAAAATCTTTACTTTGAAAATATTTATACATATTCTGTGAACCATGTCAACATAATCATAGTCCAAGCTTCTGCTTTATTGGTCTTTTCATGAAAACTACATTAAAATCACAACAACAATAACGCAAATAGATTGTAATTATCGAGACCATATAACTGACGAGAAGGTAAATTCAGCGAGCTCACGTAATATCAAATGCCTCCGCACGGGCAACTCCGCGGTGCCAGTCACGGCGCTCACGCCATGCAATTTACTGTACCCTGTGCGGTAACTGCAGCACTCTACTGCTGTACCTGTAATACTGGCTGTATAGCGTGTCTTTAGATTCTTCAATGTTTCGTGTTTGAGCCGTGCAATGAATTGTTGTTTTCTTTTATTTCTTTATTGAATGTGATGTGAATGTGAGTACGGTACATGCTATTACAGAAGTGTCCAAGGAATGATAGGCCTACAGGTGGAAGGGATATAAAACAATTATACAATGACTCATTCTCGGAACAAGCTAAAACTATTCGCACTCGGGAACAGTACTGTTCTCTCTGGGGCCGCGATCGATGGCCCTCGATCGGGATAATATAATACGATTTGATGTTCCTTCGATGCGAATAGTTTTAGCTAGATCCTCGAGTCACTTCGAGTGTCATTGTATATTTGTATATTATTTTCATTGTAGGACTAAATTAACTTAGCAATGTGTGAAAAAACCAAAATGATAATGGGAGTGTAGTGCATGCTGAGAACAATATTCGTAGGCCTATCAGGGGCGTCAATCCATTATCCTGGGGGCACGGGGACACGTCCCCCACGAATTTTCAGGTGGTGAAATGTCCCCCACGATTTGGGGTTAAAATCTTTCCTTTTTCTTTCTTTCTCTCTTTCTCTCTCCGTTGACTTCGCGGGGACTTTATTCAAACAGTCGAGAACGGTACTATGAAACGTCTTCTTTCTCTAAAAATTTAATGAAACAGGGATTAAGAGTCGAGAACGGTACAACGAATCGTCTTCTTTCTCTAATAATTATGAAACGTCAAAACTTACGCGCTTCGCGCGGGAGGTGGGAAACTGAATTCAGACAAAGATTAAGAGTCGAGAACGGCCGTACAGCAACCAATCGTCTTCTTTCTCTTAAAAATGTAATGAAACGTCAAAGATGAAAAAGACAATAAATGAACCGGTCACCAATGAAAGTACATGCCGTGAAACAGCGTAACTAGAGAGAGAGAGTGACATGTAATTGTGTCCCCCCATGCTCAAACTCGGATTATAATGACGCTCTTGATTCGTATAGATAACGAGAGTGAGGATCCGGGAAAGGGATAGTGAGAATAATAGGAACGAAGTGACGACAATAATCGTAAATAACGAAAGTGAAAACGAAGGTAAAGTCTAAAATATCTGCATCAATTTTATTACAAATTATTGATTTCACTGTTTTCTTCCAGTTTTCAAGTTTTATTACATAATTCAGATAAAAATTCAAAAAATTCAAAACGATACATGATGGGACAGCAAACAAAAGGTTGGTATTCTAACGAGTAAAATATTAATGAAAAGAAGAAGACAAATTATAAAATGATAAAAAGTAGGCCTATACAATGAAAAAAAAAAAAATCAGCTAGCACATAAATATCTCTTTTTTAATATAATAAAAATTATAATTAAAAAATTATTATTGAAAAAAAATCAAAAAAAAAAAAAATCGATAGCACATATCTATTTTAAAGGATTTACAACCCCTTCCCACCCTCCCTAGAATCCCGTGGATTTTCCACGGGCCCTGCTAGTGTATGTTATTACCAAGGAAAAAAAGATGTCAGTCAGTCACTCAATAGTGTCTGACAGTGAAGTCTAGAAGGTAAACGGGTTTCCTTGCATAATTTGAATACTAGGACACTGCTGATGTTTAAATTTCACAGATAGGACATACATGACATATTCATAATTCCTGCAAAGTTCTGCAAAGTTCTGCAAAGTTCTACAGAATTTGATGTTGGCTGCAAAAGGGACACAGTATCTTTAACAGATGGAATATTCTCCAAGAAAAGACAGTACAGGTTTGCTTGCTTGGTTTGATAATTAAGTCAAGAAATTCTTTCATAGAACTAATAAGTGCTTTTTGGTAGCTCCTTAATGAACCTTGATAGAACTATTAAAGAAAAGTGGCTATTGCTATATATAGACGATATCATGTAGTACAAGCCTTTATATGTTGAGCGACAACCACAAGTCTGGATGTGCAAACTAGACTAATTTAGAGTAGCCGGTATCAGACTCCAACTTGATTGAATAATTGATGTCATTTAAGATGATGAGTGAATGTATCTACCATTCTCACTAGCTTCTCTGTGTCCCAGGCTGGGCAAGCCCAGAATGCTTGGCGCTGAGACATCTATTACAAGTCCCTGCTTGAAGCATCTGCCTGAATTTAGATCTTAAAGCAACACACTCGTCTGTTTCCAGGTGCGTTGCATCATAATTCGCTGACACAAGATTTGGTTGGTAGCTCAAGCTATATAACCCCTGTGTGTATAAACAGGTCTACCAGAGAAACTGTGACCCATCGGAAACTTACTCCTACTTGCCTACAAATCCTGAGAGTCAGGGAGAATTGAATTTTGTCTCATAATTAGAACATGACCTTTCAAACAGATGAGCGCTACCCTGATCAAATGATGCTTTTATTCTACTAATCAACTTAAGTCTACATAACAAATATCTTAATTAACATCCTTCATTCTTTAGGCGCCCTGCCCTCCATGTTAGTATCTCCTCCTCCTCCAGAGATCTCTCTACACCTTCCTTATTCTAACTTCACTCTATCCAGTTATCATCCTATTTTCTTCTCTTCCCTTTCTGTTTAAAGCCCCTCGGCACTAGTTTGGCCAGGAGGGATTAGAGGGATTAGAGGGATTAGCATGGTCACTGACAGGTGGTAATCTCAATTAACATAAGAAAAAGAGGATCATGGGGGACCAACGGGCACCGCTTAGGCATTGTTTTCTATATAGAGGGAGGAAGTAGCTACAAGTAGTACAATGGGGCTTTAAAAGAATGGGGATATTAAGGGACATCCCCCAAATATTTTGGGCATGTAAGACTTCACCTTAATTCCAGTGTGCCAAAAAGGAAGACAGGTTAAGCTATCACCCCTAGCAAACTTTAGTCTACTTAATTCAGTGGGCTAATTCCCCAGTGGAAATGCACTCTAACTATATATTGGATGTGCATGGTCTGTAGCTCATGCAAATTCCTCTGCGAGCGAGCAGGGATTGTTCAACTCCTGCTATTGCTAATGGAGTTTCAAACTTAGACTTTTTTTCTTGTGAAGAATACTTTTCTGTTTTTGTATACAGAGTATATCACATTAGATAATATGCCTATGGCCCTTCCGAAGTGCTTTGGAAATCATTACCTCGGCTTGATCTCCCACAACCATTATCCGCGCAGTGCATTTCAAGGAACGATCCTAGCGAGTATCTACTTACAAAACCCCGGGTTGTGCATGGCAAGTGTGGATTAATGTCTTACATTGGATATCAATGCCGTGGTAGGGATTTGAACCCTGTATCTTGTGATCTACAGTCTAGGGACAAACATCCAAATGACCACAACACCTGTAAACTAGAGCACTAGACCTCTACACAGTTTGGTCTGATATATTCAGTTCAAGCTTCCTCGGGCTTAGTCTGCATGCAGACTCTAATTTGACACTTAAACACAATTCCATAAAGTCTAGATTCGAGCTTAAAGTACAAGTCCACTCCAAAAATAACTTGCCTTTAATAGAACCAGAAAAATCAGACAAACCAATCAAAAAAAGTTTGAGCAAAATCAGATAACTAATAAGAAAGTTATGAATTTTTGAAAAAGTTTGTAAAACTAAAACACAATGGAAATCACTACACAAATTGCCAATTTGGTTATCAGTTTGTGACGTCATGTCCTCACTATTTGTCAATTGCTTTATATAGTTTAATCCCATCAATTTCCCTTTTTATCCCCAAAACTTGATTTTCCCATGCCTTTGCCCAGGTTATATGATTTGTATCATATTGCTTGCATGACATTTCACAAAATTTATTATGAACTTTGAAGAATTGATGCTATTTTCTGAATATTGTATATTCATAATTATTGATTTTTTTATAAATAGTTTACAAAATTCACATTTTTCATGATTTAACTGGAGAGAAAAATTACTCTATATTAGTGCATCCACACAAAAACATATTACTAATACTATCAATCTAACTTGGATGCTGGTGTGAAGAAATAAGATTCTTAGGGGGAAAACAGGAAATTTATATTATCAATATAAAGAAAATAATTGGTGGATAGTGAGGACCATACGTCACAGACTCATGAGTGAGTTGCCAATTTGTGTAGTGATTTTCAAAGTTTTTCATGTCATTAAAAATTCATAACTTTCTTATTAGTTATCTGATTTTGCTCAAACTTTTTTTGATTGGTTTGTCTGATTTTTCTGGTTCTATTGAAAGTAAGTTTTTTTGGAGTGGACTTGGCCTTTAACTCTGTCAGTCTCTGGCTGTGTCAGGAGCAGCTACAGTACAAAGCCTATGGGGTACAGTAGACCATGCAGTCCAGTCGGATAGTCTCACAGTTGAGACATTTTGTTCCCCACCATGGCTGACAAGGGTGTGTGCCTGCCCAATTTGACACTTGAACACAATTAGATAAAATCTAGAGTTGAGCCTAACTCTGTCAGTCTCTGGCTGTGTCAGGAGCAGCTACAGTACATGCAGTCAGCATAGTCGCACAGTTGAGACACTTTGTTCCCTACCATGGCTGACAAGGGTCTGTGCCTTTAAACTACCTCTAATGAAGATGCTCTGGAAAAAAAAGTAAAGCTGACATGTTTATTGTCCAAGAGGGACTTGAACAGTGCGCTCTCAGGAAACTTGAATCCCATTGGTTGAATGACCCCCTGACTCAAACATAAGAAAGACTGTACTTATTTCTCCCATGATGAGTGCAATGTCAAGGTTATGGCCCTTATCTTGAAAAAACAGGCCTCAGCTCATTTCTGCTGATGTCATGGTTTGACCAAATCAAACACATTCCATTCATTAGCTTTTTTTCTGTTTGATTGCGTTTTCAATTTTTCTGCTAGAGCCTGGAGTTTCTCGGATTTGCAAAGCAGCAAGAACAGGCAAGACAGCATTTGGCAGAATATCTTCCAACTTTCTCATGTCCCTACAATATACATGTACAAGTACTTACCTCTGACTGTGTCTCTGTATCTGTTTCTCTCTTTTCATCTCTATTTTTATTTGTGTGTGTGTGTGTGTGTGTGTGTGTGTGTATCTCTCTTGCTCTATCTCTTTCTTAAAGCCTATCTGCACTAGTTTGGCCAGGAGGGATTAGACCTCCATGCGTGGTCACTGACAGGTGGTTAATATCTCATCAAATCAGCTCTCAATTACCATAAGAAAAGGGGGATCATGGGGGACCAACGGGTACCGCTTAGGCATTGTTTGCTATATAAAGGGCGCAAGAAGCTACAAGTAGCGCAGTCCCGCTTTAAGGTCTCTTTTTCTCTCATCCCCCTCTCTCTCTCTCTCTCTCTCTCTCTCACTATAGAAACACACATGTTACATAAAAGCGCGTATTCTACTTGATGTGAACTCTCCTGCAATCTTATCACTCATCATCAACAGCTAAAAGTTATAAAGAAGAACAAAAAGAGAAAAATGCTGAATATTTCATGAAAAAGAAATGTCAGTGACTTACTCTGAGGAGTTATTTCCGTCGTCGGTAGAATCTCTGTCGTGATCGGTGACCCGTATCTTAGGGGCGGAGTAGCAGGAGACACTCCTTCCTACCTTAGTGTGTACATTGTTGGTATCTGTTGGAGGGGAGAGAGAAAGAAAGAGAAAGAGCGAATAAAAGAATGAGACGGTGAGAGAATGGGGGAATGGGAGGGAGAGCTTCGGCTCTATGAGACTGAATGATTTCAAGACAAATCCACAAAAGATGGTAACATTTCTTTATCAGTAGTTTAACATCTTAATCAGATATGGTAAGTGAAGAATTCTTACCATTCATGCAGCATCATGGATATACACAAATACCTAATGTTCACATTATAGCCTGGCATGTACATACATTTTTTTTCTTAAAGAAAAGAAAGGAAACAAATGCTTGAACTGGTGCAAAGAATTAAATCAGTCATCAATGAAATAATATATGGACTTAGAGAAATTTAAATATTAATCAATACTGAAAGCAAAAAAAAAAAAATTATGCAAAATAGGCCTACACACACTATTAGTGCCAACTGCAAAATAAAGTCACTAAAAACGACAACAAAACAAGAACTGCATGTACATGAGGTGTCAATTCAAGCAAGCACACAAGTGATTAAACATCAGGTCTCCTCACCAATTTGGAATCAAGTCTGCAAAAGATGCTTCTAACATAACAAATACTTGTATGAATGGTTCTTTTCTAAAACAAACAGAAAATACAAACCACCCAAGGTATATATCTACATTAGCTTACGTTCCAAAAGTAAAGTCAATCATGCATACAAAAGATGATGCACAAAGCTTCCGCATCACTTTGAGGAATATTTTACGCTTGAGCAGTACTACCCCAAGGGGAACTGTTCCACGCACAACAGGTAAAGCGCAGCTCAGTAATGAACATGATAGGAAAAAATGGCCGACTATTAGCTGCTGGGGAAAGTTTGAAGCTGGCAAAAACATTGTTTGCCCTTTCAATTTTTGCACCTATAAATTATCAACATTTAGCATTGGAACCAACTCACAGTCATAGGTCATGTTATTGTTTCCAGGAATGTGGTTGATAAGAAATCATGTGCAGAAATTTGAAAAAGAAAAAAAATTGTATGTTATTAAAGGGATCGTTTAACAGTGTTAAATCTGAGATACACGGCCCTACATGTTATTAGTGTCTGTGATATGGTGTAATAATGAAGCCCTAAAAAAATTGCGCTTCAAAATGATCAAGAAGTGCCTCAAAAAAGTAAAAATCTTTGATTGACCGGTTTTACCATACTCGTTTCCCTAATAGACTATAGTGTTATGAAAACCATCAGGCGAACGGTTTTCAAAATTTGTAATTCCAATCATAAATATCTTGATAATCAGACAGGCGATCAGCTTGTAAAATTCATGGGGTTCCTGACTGACCTAAAGGTTTATGATTATCATTGCATCATGAGCTAAATCCAGAATTTTGTTTCAGAATCTGAGACAAAGTTACCGGATCCCTTTAAAGGAGATATAGAAAATTCAGTTGGGCATGGGGGTGGGTTTCTAAAGTGATGACGATGAAGACGATGATGTTGGTGATGATGATGATAATGATGATGATGATGATGATGATGATGATGATGATGATGATAATGATGGTGGTGATGTTGTTGGTGATGATGATAATGATGACGACGATGATGATGATGATGGTGATAGTGATGATGATGACGATGATGATGATGACGATGATGATGATGATTGATGGACGATGATAGTATGATAACGATGATGATGATGAGGAGGATAACGATTGATGGATGATGATGATGATGATGATATGATGATGATGATGATGATGATGATGATGATGATGATGATGATGATGATGGTGATAGTGATGATGATGATGACGATGATGATGACGATGATGATGATGATTGATGGACGATGATAGTATGATAACGATGATGATGATGAGGAGGATAACGATTGATGGATAATGATGATGAAGATGATATGATGATGGTGATGATGATGATGATTATGATGATGATCATTGATGGACGATGATGATGAGGAAGATGATGATGACAGTAATGATACTCATACTATCCTCTCTGTCAAGGAAAAAATGCATGGGAAATAAAACAGGAATAATAACAACACACATGTTCAAATAGGCCTCCACGCATAACATACATAGACATACATGTACACTTACATACAAGCATGGAACTGGGGGCAAAAAAAATTATCAGAGAAGGAAATAGAAACAATTGTACTTCAAAATATGAGTAAGATAAGCACTTGAAAAAAACCACAACATTGTTGGCAGGAAGCCACAAGGACATTAACTAGTATTAAATAACGGAGCAAGGGCAAGTCCAGGAGATTGTAAAAGGGGGATTTTCTGATGGACAAAAGATTTTTTAAAGGGTTTTCACACTTGTTCAGATGCTTTAAGGTCATAAATTTGAAAATAGGGCACATTTCTACAGTTGTTTACCAAAGGTATGACATCTGGTTCTCCAACAGGGGAACAGGCCAGTGGTGCCCCCCATCCACCAGTTTAAATGGTTCTAATGGGTCTAAAGAGACATGTATTGCAGAACCAGAAACTGTCACCAACTCTCAAATTTTGCATCGTACTCTTTATGTGCATGTCAATAACAGAGCAAAAGTTTACATTGATTGGACCTTCTGTCAAATTGACCTCCCCGTCAAAAGTTGCTCTCTAAAAGCCTAGCCAGAATAGGTTTGACAATATCAAGAAATACTTCTGATCCTAAAGTAGCAGATTTCCTATTGGTTGCACAGTACAATCAAAAGTTATTTACAATGATTAACAATGATATTACAAAACTGAAAGCTACTTAATATGCGAATTATAAAAAGTCAATATTATTTAAAGTCAATCACAGCAATAAAACATCAAAGTGTTCACAGTTTCATGCAAACTAATAAAGAAAGATGAAGTTGATCATGCAAAATCACTTGAACAAAATTATGGGAAAGCTATTTATAAGTACAAGCAAATTTTACTCAAGTACCGGTAGGGTCAAATTTCTCTACACGTACATGTAGTACCAAACATAATTGAGGGATTCAAAGTGTACTTGGGTAAACAAAAATTGATACAAAAACAATAAATATTACACAACACCTTGATAAATAAAACAATTTGGTATCCAATCACATTTGGCTCTGCACAGCAACAATGAAAATTTTCACTATAAAATAAACCATTTTGTACATTAAACATCAAGTTTACCTGTATTTTGATGTGATAGTTACAATATTAAACTCCTTCTGATGGCTATGTGAAAAGATGGGGAAATTAACAACAGAGTAAGAAAAATGAATACCTAATGTTATGTAATACATGTACCACTCCTATCTCCCTCCCAGTCATTCACCCCTCACCCTTCCATGAACTAAAACAGAACCCCATTATTCCTAGACAAATTCCCCATTACTCTTATTATAAACAACGGACCACTAATGACCACCCCAGAGTAATAGCTTCAAGGATCGAACCACATTCCAAGAACTATGACTCACAGGCCCAAACCCCAGTCACCTGCACCTCTCCATTGCCACTCCCCATAATACCATAGCAACCCTTACCATTGACCAATCATAAGCATCTTAAGTCACCCATCCCAACACTGTATCTCTCCCCAAAACTTTCCTGATTGTAAAGTTTCCTAATCTAGAGGACTTGTATTTTGAACCATCAACCTGACAAGACATACGAACTGTAACCTCGATGTCATTGTATAAATATAATAAACACTTTTGAATTGTATATAAAACTTGCATTGAGTTGCTTCATTTAAGTCTCACGATCATCATATCCGATCCCAACACAACATGGTGGAGAACCCGGTTTTTGTGAGATAATTCCTTCTACTTATTGTGAGGAGGACCAGCAACTACAGTGAACATTTCTGGAGGCTGAAACCGAAAACCCGTTATCGCCAAGCAAAATGATGTAAACTGCTTCAACAATGCTCCTGAACTTTTGAGAATGATATATTCTCCTCGACATGACAGTGACGACCTGACAATACAACACAAACTGCGAAGAATCCAGCTCCGATGGTTCCAGCTCATTAGCCGAACACGATTCAACTGCCTCTTACAATAGACGGACGAGCAGACGGAAGGACAGACGGACGGCCAGACGGAGGACCAGAAGGATGCTCTGAGCCATTTAGATGTAATTTCGACAACCGACGGCCGACAGGACAGACGCGGACATCACCCATTCTCGACAAAGGACACAGCACTCAGCAGCAAAATTTAAATGACTTTTAGAAGAACTGTAGCTTAAGAAAATAATTATCGTCTATTTGATATACTTCGGATTTCTTGCACATCTGGAAATCGATTCTGGTGGTAAGTGAAACACATTATTTTCTGCCTGGATATAAGCGAGAGAGAGAGTGTGTGTGGCCTTATATATGCATTAAGTTTAATTCCGTAATTCTCGATCGTGTTCTTCGGTAATTTTCCATATAGGCCTAGTTGTTTTGTAATTCCTTCATTTTGTTTGACACTTTCATTTGTAAAAGAAACCCCAGTATAATGCCTGTTGATACTACCATGACTACCCCGAGACCTACCCCTGCCCTACGACAAACCGACTTCCTACCGAATCGGTTCTCTGGGGACAAAATTGACCGTGACCTCTGCACGGCCCACTTTTTAACATTCGAGGACTATCTTGATGCCCACGACTACACCCCGACGGACAACACCCAGTTCCAAGATATCCTCAAAATATTTAAAAGAAGCCTCCAAAGCCAGGCTAGACTTTGGATAGAAGGACAGACTTTTGACAACTTTGACAGACTAAAATCCTCATTTATAGGACGGTTTAGTGGAACAAAATCGTCTTACGCATACGTTAGGGAATTTAATGACCTAACTATGACTATGGACGAAAGCGCAGAAATTTATTTGCAGCGCGTTAAACAAGCAGCTGCACGAATAGGCTACAGTGAAGCACAAATAAGAGACAAGATCTTATCCACGCTTCCGCCGAAATGTCGATCTGCTATATTAATGTCTCTGCCTGAGACTGCGACCAGCGACCAAATTGCGACTAAAGCGCAATGTTTTATGGACTTAGATCGCGACAACTCTACGCGAACCGAGGTGTCCTTTTCGACACAAGACGAAATTTCCCAACTTAGAGACGAGATACACTCCCTCAGAATACAGCATGACAACAATGACCAGCGACACCGTGCTCGAAGCCGAGATCGCAATCCCGCACCGCAAACATGGCAACGCAGCAGTCGCAGTCACGAACGCAGCGCTAGTGCTGGACGTAGCCCATATCGATATAAAGGCCGACGCCCGACCAACATCCCACTCAATATGAAAGACGACGGACGGCAGTATGTAACTACTGTTCGGTTCCGGGACATTTCTGGCGAGTATGCCGAAAAGACAAAGGGACCTAGAAGACAAACAAAGGAGATATAGGCCTACCTATGACCGACAACAACAGGATTTTTAGAACGGGAGGCTAGTAACAGCGCTCACTACTCATCCCCCCCGACATCTAAACAAAAATCTAGACCCGACCCTGACCCGACTCAGGAATCTAAATACTTAGGAACGGACGAGGTGGACTTAAAGCTAAACGGACGTAACTTTGTAAAAGGACATTTGCCCAGTGGAAGGAATCTATTTATACTTTTTGATAGTGGTGCTTCTAGGACTATCATTTCTTTAAACTATGTTAAATCTTGTAAATACCTGTCCACTCTCCCCACTACCAAAGTCAACCCTGTAAGATTTAGGATAGGGAATGGACAATATCTCATTGCTAGGTCAGTAGTTAAATTTCAAGTAACGGTACAAGGACACAAATTTGAAATTACAGCATTAATTGTCGACAATCTAGTAGGTGTTGACTTAATTTTAGGCCAGAATACTCTTTATGATCTAAATGGCACTCTAAACTTTCGTGACAATAGGTTCAAGATCAAGCCTAAGAAAGTAACATTGGCTCCAGTGAACAAGGTAATAATAAACCCAGGTGAGACAAGACATGTGACATTGCAAGGAAAGACACCTGCTTATGTACGAAACTCGGAAGTTACCATCCATGCCAGCCGGTATCTTGGTAAACATTGCCCCAACACAATGATTGTAACACTACAGAGAGGTAGGACTCAGATCCTTGTAACTAATCGCACTAATAAGCCCATACACCTAACTAAAGGTAGGCCGGTTGCCTCACTAGACTTAGGGAACCTCATTAACACCACTGAACCCCTCCCAGTAGATGATATGTTTGTGACACTAAAAGACAATGGACGAAAATCAAATGATGTGCAATCTCGGAATCTTGAGAAGTATCCCCACCTCGACCCTGATGACCCATTAAGTAAAATGACGGAAGAAGAAATAATCAGAAAACAAATCAATCTAACAGATAGTGTACTTTCACGTGACGAACAAGATAGTATGTATGAATTGCTGAAGGAAAACAGGGAAGCATTTTCTTTGTATGGAGAACTTTCCAGTTGCCCAAATTTTGAAGTAGACATAGAACTTGCGAATGACGATCCATTTTTCATACGCCCCTACTTTGCTACCGAAAATGACAAGAAGAGGATAGAATATGAACTCAATAAATTGGTTAAACTAGGAATACTTGAAGTAGGACACCAGGCTTACACCTCTCCAGTTCTTCTCATATCCAAGAAGGATACGGCAGAGAAGAGAGTAGTGACAGATTTTCGATACTTAAATTCTCGTATTAGACGCATTAATCACCCCTTTCCCTTGCTCGCTGAGACATTGAAACGAATAGGAAATGCTAACACTAAGGTCATGAGTGTTATTGACTTGAAATCAGCTTTTCATTGCATCCCCCGCTCTAAGAAAGCACAGAAATACACAGGTATTGCATCATATCATGGAGGTAAACATTACTATTACAAGAGACTAGCTCAAGGACTGAACGTCTCACCAGGTATATTTCAGGCTAAGATAGATGATATTTTGGGTACTATACCAAATTCTAGGACGTTTTGCATTGCCCATCATGATGACATCATACTATTTAGCCATGACAAGATGACTCACAAACGACAGTTAGGACTTGTACTCCAAACACTTACTGAGAACGGACTGAAAATCAGCCCCAAGAAATGCAAACTTTTCAGGGATGACGTCACATACATGGGACATAGAATAACAATTGACAAGTTTGGCGACCCATGCATCCAACCGATGACTGATAGATGTAAGGCAATTAGGATTTACCCAAGCCCAAGACCCCAAAACAAGTAAGGAGACTCGTGGGAGCAGCAAATTATGTCTCCAGTTTCTTTCCCAACATTCAGACAGTTTTACGACCACTTCACCAACTGACCAGGAAAAAGAACAAATTTGTCTGGACTGATGAACATGAACAAGCATTTGAGAACGTTAAAGAATTGATGACTAATCCACCTGTACTTCACATGCCACAGGAATTTGGTAGATTTTCCTTGTATAGTGATACTTCTAGAACTGCAACAGGTTCATATTTGACTCAAACTGTTCAAGGCAATGAGAGAATTCTTGGGTATTATTCCAAAGTCTTACCAAATGCATGCCAAAGATACAGTGTTACGGAATTGGAATTGTTTGGACTTTTGATAAACGTCACCGCCTTTAAGCATCTACTCAAAGGCTGTGAATTTGATGCGTTTGTCGATCACAGCTCAATAGTACAAATCTTGAAATCGAAAGAAGAACCATGCACTAAACGCTTACAAAAACTAGTACTCAAATTGTCAGAATATTCATTCAAGATTGGATACAAAAAGGGATCAGAACTAGTATTGGCAGATTTTCTATCTCGTGCACCGCGCGAAGATGACACAGAGATTGACAAAGTAATTCCAATGGCATATAGTCTCTTTTCAGAAGAAGACTTGATTGATAGTGAGGACTCACTTAACCCTGTACAACCCGCAGAGCGAACTGTAACTAGGGCTTATGCCAAGAAGATGGGAATTTCTGTCCCGGATTTGCATCCCAAGAAACTTTCAAACACAGAGCAGTGTAAACAGACTCCGATAGACCTCAAGCAAACACCCCAGCAAGCCTCAAATGGGCCATTACCAATCACTAGGGATTTGCCTACATCTCAGTATGACATTCCATATGGTCAGACTGATTTGAACCGAACTAACACTGATAGTGACCCACCTGTTCAACCCAGGACCGGTAGACAAAATAATGTTCAAGTCGAACCCAGACTAGTTGACAAGAAAAGGGAATCTTCTTTAGGTGACAATTATAGGGACGTACCACAAGACTTGTACACACCTCCTAGACCCCTTACTACTAATGTAAACAACGTAGTAGCCGGACACATCCCCAAACAACAAGAACTAGACAAAATCATGGACGTGATCAAGAGAAAGATAATTAGGGACTACAATCTGTCAGTAGACATGAGAACTTTGAAGACTGAACAAGAAACATCACCCTTTATAAGCCAGTCTATGACTATTTGGCTTATGATATATTGCCAAGTGACAAGAAAGCAGCTAGAGCTGTACAACTCAAGTCAGAGCAATACATTTTGTGTGATGGTGTTTTGTTTCGCTTATTCTTTCATGACAATGACGATGGTTACACCCTACAACTTGCTATCCCAGAATCTTTGACCGACAGGATCATATCACAATACCATGACAATCTCCTTAGTAATCATCAAGGAACTATGCGTACATACCTGACTATCAGACGTAATTTTTATTTTCCCAATATGTTTGAGAGGATCGGCAATTACGTTAAGGCATGCCTTAGATGTCAACAGTTCCGTGGTAAACCAGACAAAGTCAGACCCTTTCACGCTAGAGTCCCAGATTCTTACCGCCCCTTTGCTAGGATTAGCTTAGACTTCAAATCTATGCCTACTTCCATCACAGGTTACAAACATTTGATGGTAGTATGTGATGAAATCACTAGATTTGTAATTTGTGCACCATTGAAGACTCTAGATGCAGAAACTATCTGTGAAGCTTTGATTCAGAAAGTTATCTGTGTATTTGGACCGCCCTCTTGCCTCGTAACTGATGCCGCTGCATCATTAACAGGAAAGTTGTTGACATTGTTGTGTGATACACTTCAGATAGAGAAGAAGGTAATTAGCGTAGAGAACCATGGTAGTTTACATGTTGAAAGACATATCCGTACACTTTCTCAGTTCTTGAAAGTGAACTTGAACCAATTTGGAAATGATTGGGTGAGATATATCTCCACTACATGCTATGCCTACAATTCCTTCTCCTCAGCTCAATTAGGGAATCATAGCCCTTATGAGTTAGTGTTCGGACGGGAACCCCCCACCTTGACTAACTTGACTTTTAATCCTATGAAAGGATTATCCCAGACCTACGAGGAATATGTAGATCATCTCAAGAAGAAATTTCAACAAATCTCCCGAACCATGCTTTCACTTCAAAGGAAGCAACAAGACAGACAAAACACAAACATTTCACAGAGGCTAAGCAAAAGCCCAATCTACTCAGTTGGACAATTAGTCTATTTGTACAAGCCAAGCTCTTCCTCCCTTACAGCAAACTCTAAGAAGATTGCTGCCGAATGGTGTGGACCTCTAGTAATTCACGAGGTACTGGACAGAACTCATTATATTCTGGCCACCCTCAAGGGTGCAATCCTAAGAGATGTGTTCAATTACAATAGACTGAAACCCTGCTTCGTAAGAGCGTCCAATGAAAGGAAAAACATCACTCACATCCAAAAGCTGAAACAAGCATTAGGTGAGAACAACCAAACACAGAATGGCCAAGATAGCTCTGATAAAGAGACAGTACAATTCATCAGTGAAAGTGATGAAGACTTGCCAGTGTTTGATTGTGAACAAATCATGTGCTATCAACGAGTAGAACCAATTGATGAGAGCCTTTATACCTCATCTATAACAGATAATCAAGGTATAGCCACCCCTAAGAAACTGACACAGGACGAGTTAAAGAATCAAATTGACTTATTATTGACTGCCCCGACCAATGACACAATGACTATTCATAGAGGACGATTTCAGTCAGGACACTTGCAGATTCTGCTTTCCTTTGACAAACCACAAGCTGACAAACCTTGCAGACAAATACATTTCTGGTGGAATATAGCCATGTACCCAGGTCATGAACAGTTGATTCATGACATTTTATTTAATAAGGTTATTCCTGTAACAGGCACTCCCAAGAGGATGCTGCAGAATTTGTTTATGTAGTTTGATTACTTAGATGAATTGTGATTGAATTATGAAGGTTCATATATCATGTCTTTGCATTAGAGTTTTTGCTCTTATTAATTAACATACAAGTGTATTTATTAGTATGTATCATGACATTGATAAGTTGGCAAATATGATAATTTGCTTTTAGATCGTTTGTAATGATTGTAAACAAGTTTGAATGCACTTGTAAGAGAACCATCTTGAGAATTTATGACGTAGGAAATTTTTTTGTCTTATGACTTTAACATAAACGGGTAGATTTGGGTTATACAATATTCTGTGTTTACACTTCTTTCTTGTGAAGTAGAATGGATCTAGATTTGCATAGAGTATATATCCAATATCTTGAGCGCCCTCGTTTCTTTCCGAAATCATAGATTCAGAAATTTTACTTGTAATATTGGAAGACTAATGATATGGTGTTCTAATTCCTTTATTAGTAATAGAGGAATGTATATGAAATTTGAATCCTTTAATATGATTGTTGATTATTACTCAGTATACTTTTGAGTAATTTATTTGTTTGATCATGATAGTGATGATTCATTTGAAGGATTACTTCCTTTGTGTATGTTAACGTTCAATGTTTTCTGTAAGATAAATTTGTTTCTGTAAATATGTATAACTGTGTTTCAAGAACGAAACAGTGCATAAGTCTGCACAGGCCTAGAGCCGATCATTGATTTCTTTGGTAAGTTGTATAGTTACATAAGTAATATTTAACATTTGTAATTGATGCATTAATGTGTGAGAGTTGTGAAAAGGAGGAGGCAGAAAGTAATTGTGAAGTTTCACTAAGTAGAGTAATTTGTATTTGTTTTAATTGTTTGTTTTAACAAATGTGGAAAGCCACATTTTCTAACGAAAGGGGATGTTATGTAATACATGTACCACTCCTATCTCCCTCCCAGTCATTCACCCCTCACCCTTCCATGAACTAAAACAGAACCCCATTATTCCTAGACAAATTCCCATTACTCTTATTATAAACAACGGACCACTAATGACCACCCCAGAGTAATAGCTTCAAGGATCGAACCACATTCCAAGAACTATGACTCACAGGCCCAAACCCCAGTCACCTGCACCTCTCCATTGCCACTCCCCATAATACCATAGCAACCCTTACCATTGACCAATCATAAGCATCTTAAGTCACCCATCCCAACACTGTATCTCTCCCCAAAACTTTCCTGATTGTAAAGTTTCCTAATCTAGAGGACTTGTATTTTGAACCATCAACCTGACAAGACATACGAACTGTAACCTCGATGTCATTGTATAAATATAATAAACACTTTTGAATTGTATATAAAACTTGCATTGAGTTGCTTCATTTAAGTCTCACGATCATCATATCCGATCCCAACACAACACTAAATATGATAGAAAAACTCTTCAAATCATGTAATACAATTTATACAACGACCATGTTACAAAGAGCTTACACATAATATTGTTATACATGTAAGTAAGAAGAAATATTTAAAGCAAATCACTGTCATGAATGTAATAAATGCAAAATGAAAGTGACATTGTATGATTATACACATGAATGTAGAGTCAAGAATAGGTTCTACCAAGTGGAGAAGGTGCACATAATACTTGTATGGAGGTTATCAAAACTTTACAGAACATATCCAGTTTGCTTATCTAGCATCCAGCCAGCCACCAATTTGTTATTATAAGCCCAATCGATTCTATTATTTTAAAAAGAGAATACTATAAAATTAAATGTTTTTTGTTGTTGTGTGTATGTGTGTTGTGATACAAAGACTTCCAGCTTTGGAAGTCATTAAATAATTCTGGAAAACTTAACTAGAACTTATGTAAACTCCAAATGAACAAACAACTATGCTCACAATCACCTCATTAAAATGTAACTCTTACTATAAATCGACTTTAATAGAGATCAAGAGAACAAAAACATGATATCTGATATCTGATAACTGATAATCGATAGTGTTTGCTACAGGTAAATGGTGTTGGATTTCATGTAAAGAATCCAGTTGGCACAAATGCTTTAACTGTGTTATCTCTTCTACATGACTCGAGCAATCTAGCTGGAGGCTTTTACAACAGCTCCCTCTGTAGTCAAATACTTTGTATTGTACTGGATAATGTATTATGAATGGTTTTAAGTGAACACTGTTTTCATTGTTTATGTTTTCAATCCAATTCAATTCAATTCTATTTTCCATTAAAATACATTGGAAGGACCCCTAAGAAAGCGAAGCTTATTAGGACGGGCCCTGTACAAATGTTAAAGTTAAATGGCACAAACAACCAAGTTTTCATCAGAAATAATACAATTGAAATGGGGCACATATTCAAGGCCACATAACATCACACCGATATCATTTAAAGTTACATTTTACCATCAATTTCTAGTACTCAAAGAAATGAGTTATTTCGTGGAAATGTTTTCAAATCTCATTGTGAATTATTATCCCAATTTACATGTAATTTTGGTGTGTGTGAATTGTTATCATCAGATCAAATTAAATCAAATAAAATCTTCCTCAATACTCAATCCTAGATATTTAGAAATTATTTGGTGGCAAATTCAACATTTTGCATACTGTCAACACATTTAATAGGCTGAGCTTATTATCCCTGTTCAATTCATGACCAATCTCGCTTGAGCTAAATGTACTCTAACAAGGAATTCCTGCAAATTACTTTACTGTTCAGCTCTCGAAAAACAATCTGGAAAAACAAATTCCTGAATGTATACACTTTGACAACTGGTCATTTTTATGTATTGACATAATAGTCATTACAACCACTAAAAGGCCACACAGTCATTCCAATACATTTAGATCAAGTTTGGAAACTTTGGAAACGTCAAAATCTGTCTCGTCATCATCAATGGTTGCCAGGCAAGTATTGTATGACTAATAATACTAAAAGAAAGCCTGAAAAATAGCACACACATTGGATGTTTTTTTTTTAATATGACAACTTCTTTACTGTACACCTCTAGACCATTGAAAGACAAATTCCTGGGTGTAAAAAAGGAAACAGATGACTTTAACTGGTCATTCTTTAAATATTGACATAAAAGTCATTAATACCCCCATTACAAGCACCCAAAGACCACAGTCTTTTCAATTGTAATTCTAGTCCCAAATTTTGAAAGTACCGGTAGGTAAATGTAGAAATATATCTCATCACTACCAATGGTTGCTCGGCAAGTATTGTATGGCTACAGTACAAATATTAAAGCAAACATCCACCACAAACGATGGATACCAATTTTTAAAAATCATGATATCTCCTCTGCTGTACAGCTCTAGAATGTCAGAACACGAGTTCTCCCACATTTCCAGGTGAAGATAATTTTGACAACTAGCCATTCTTCAAATATTGACATAACAGTCATTGAAACCACATTACAAGCAACCAAATACCACAGAGTCATTACAATAACAGCTCAGATCCATCTTAAAACATCTTCGTTAAGGTAGAGGGTAAATATTTTCAGATCACATTAAGATAAGACAATAGATGGCCTGCTGGTGAGTCAGGTCATAAAATGTCTCCCCTCTGTAATTGTTGTTGTTGATGTTTGTTGTTTTTATTTATTTCAATTTGGTGATTTAAAAAAACCTGCTTTCAGCCACAAGGCTGTTTTTAAGCAAGTCTATATACAAAAGAAGACAACATTACAAAAAATAATATAAATATTATTTACTAATTACTTACAAAGAATAAATGCAAATTACAAAAAGTATTGTAAGTTATACAAATTTAAAAGAGAAAAATCTATGGTAGAGAGAGAGTAGGGAAAATAGAAGAAGACAAACAATATTGACAAACAGCAAGTATCATGATCCAAATCTTGGTCACTATTTTGTATTTGTAAATATTTTGTTCTCCTTTTCAAAACACAGTAGGTTCATTTCTCAATAAAGTTTTTTTCATTATAAATCTCCTTTTCACTAGCATCTACACATTCCTGAAAAAAACTCAATTTATATGAAAACGGAATGTGTTCGCTTGTTTCATAAGGTGCTGATTGTACAACACTTGCTCCTACATGTATGAAAATTGCTCCCCATCAATCTTCTACACTGACTGAATTCTTACCTTCAACCCTGCACCCAACACTATACCTTACCATAAGCCTAACTCTAAACCTAACCTACATGTAAAACCCCATTGCAACTCTAACCCTACATGTATATATATACATGTATACCTTTGACAAACTAAAGCATGAAGTAATTGTTGCTTGAGCAAATGTTGGATCACTAAGGTGTTTCATAATTAAGTTTCTGTTTACAATGGTTTAAAGGTACTATGTCCCATTTGCAGGCGAAAAAATTTGTTAAAGGTTAAATTCCAACGGCATTTGAAAGACAATACTAATTTAGAACTTTCCTACAAAAATGGGGGCTTGAAAATGTCTTTAAGTGGGAAAATAACGACTATTAGTTGTCGAATCGACTTAGGAGCTATAGAGCCAGTAAGTAATAGTCTGATTTTTCAGACCATTGTACCGAATGGTCGTACGTTTTATGCTGCGCAAATATTCAATCAGTTTAATTTTGGCCATTACAAGAAGTGGGTTATTGATGTAGACAAATGCTCATGTACCCTTTACAGCTCATTTTATGTATGTTATTACCAAAGATGAAAAAAGCCAGTCAGTCACTCAATAGTGTCTGACAGTGAAGTCTAGCAAGTAAACAGGTTTCCTTGCATAATTTGAATATTAGGACACTGCTAACGTTTAAATTTCTACATGACATATTCATAATTCCTGCAAAGTTCTACAGAATTTGATGTTGGCTGCAAAAGGGACATAGTATCTTTAAAGGTCTGAAAATGTTTGGAAAGTATCATTTTGCTTCTAGTCTTTATCAAATATCCAAATTTCAAGATATTGGATTCTGTGTCAATTCATCTCAATCTAAATACTGAAGTTAAGACTAAATTTAATTGTCTTTGTAAAGTGTAAACACACAAGAGCAATAAACCAGACAAATGTAAACACAGGGTACTATGTTATCAAAGTTTCCTGGTACTAATTCTTTCCTGTACTCATTTTGTGCCAATTTTTTTGTTTAAAATTGCTAGTTTTGGTGAAGTCAAAGAATATCTTAAGTTCTAACATTTAAATTGCATTGCTGAAGGATTCATGCTCATGTTGTCACACCTGCTTTAGTGACTACCTGTATAAAAAAGACAATCTGTCTTTTTGTTTTTGTTTCCCTTGAACAGAGTTTCTCATTAAGATGTGTATTAAAGGAACTTATACATGTACATGTATATACATGTACCACCTGCGAATAAAGACCACCTGCTAATAAAGACCGCTTTTCTTGTCTCCTCTGAGTGGTCTTGACAAACAGGTTTCACTAAATTGTCAAATTCAAGAAGTTTCAGATTTCCTAATCTTATTTCCTAATCTTATTTCCAGCTTATATATCTTGGGCGTCATCATTGATGGGTTTATCATTCTGAGTAGAGGGTGTATGCAGGTTCTTACAAAAGGAAGGAGCACTTCATGAAGAGTGCATGTAGGAGGAGGGCCAACCACCCGTCTGACTGTCCTCTCCACCCCCCTCTTGCTGTAAGGAGTTTTTAACTTTAGGGTGATAAAAATTGACATTGTAATTTTTGAAAGGGGGGACATGTTCTCCTGTCCCCTACCCTTGTTCGGGGTCAATGCCCATTCCACACGAGTTTGAGATGTACTTGTCGGCCCATTAGAATACTTGCTTTCTAATACACAACTTATAACATTCTCTCAAACTACCTCTCCAAATTAAATGTTCCTAACCATTAACGGACCGTCTTCCTTTCCTTTGAGAGACACTTTTCTCAATCTCAGATGTTTATCTCCCCTTCTGACAATTGCTCTTTGGGTAATCTAATTTCTTCCTCGACATTTCCTCCATTTGTCTTCGCTATCGTCGACTAAATCTAATTCCCGAAGCCTTGCGTTGGCGTCCTACCTAGCCCTAGCCCCTCGATGGAGAAGGAAATGAGATGGGGATGAGGTGCAGAGTTTCTGCTCCGGGCAAGGAAATGGTCTTTTGGGTGCCAATTTGAAGCCCGTTTGTTCTCATTTCCTTGTGTGTATATGATTGACAAATTTGTCGTCCTTCTCCCGATCAGACATAATTAGCTTTTATTGTGTATTACAGCATGAAGCTTCAGTAGTGTGGCACATTCTTTTATCATCATAAAAAATATTTTATTAATAGCCAAGTACGAATACTGATGATAACAATAAGATAATAGGAGGCATGGTGGCTCAATGGTAAAGCAGTTGTCTCGTAATGGGGAGGTACAGGGTTCAAAACCATGTCGATGCACTAGTACCCTTTGGTAACTCATTACCAGGTCCCCTGGTTGCTCACTTTCAAGCACACATATGCTTTCTTTAATAGCAGTCAGGTAAAAAACAAACCAACGAACCAACCAGCAATATTTACACATGCACAGTGCTCAATAAACACTCTACACAATTTTAATTCTCCAGTCAATGAATTCATTTGCTATTCCTCACATAATGTACACTATCTTTATTTCGTTAGGGTGCATTCTGGCAGGCCTATCGTCTGTTTGGAGCAAGAAGGGCATTAACTCTGTTTTAAGAGTATAAGAGTTGATAGTTTAAGAGTTGATGCCTTTCTGGCTCCAAGCAGACAATAAGCTGGTTAAAAAACAAATAACCTTTGCATCCTACCAGGTACCCATTTATTCATCTGGGTGGAGAGAGTCAATATAAAGCCAGTATCAAACTCAAATTGATAGATACATTTTTGATCAACGCTAGAAAGCAAGAAACACAAGATTTTGATATACTCCGAGTGGAATATGTTTTGAAATGTGGGAACCTGAGTTAATTTGATTCTTTCAATTTACTACACTATAAAGAGCTTTTAAGAGTTATTTTGAGTGAGGGGGTGGAAATGTGTTAAAGAGTGAGGGGGTGGAAATGTTTTAAAGTGTGAGGGGGTGGAAATCTCAAGAATATTTGCAGATATATTTTATATTGCTAAACTCTACCGAGCTTACAACATAGAGCACAGAAGTTTGACTGAGTGCAACAACAACAAAAAGCTGACATGTTCTTGTCTCCTTCATTCCCATAATTCCCTGCAGCCATAGCATGCACTCTCTATCTGTCTGTGTACGGAGCCCTCAATGGACCAGAAGACAAACAACACACTCGACAAGTAGACTAACTTCAGGCATATTTCTTCAACTGTCTTTCAGGTTGGGACACTGGCCAATAAAGTGACATACTCTGTATGAACAAATAAAAGTACAAAGCATTAACTGAAAATGTATTTCAAATGGTCTATATTTCACCACCTTCAAATTGATCTTATCGCTTCCTTTTTAATATTTGTAGATTATTTCTCCAAGAGACCAAATCTTATAGAAATAAAGAAAGTTTTGAATATCATAGTTGCACTGTCATTCAAAGGGGAAAATACAAGCTGTTCAAATGAATTTGCTGTTATTAAAGAGCGTGGCTGCTGCTTTTCGTAATAGCCATAATGCAAGAGCAAAGGTGGATAATATTCATCTATTCATCTATTCATCTATTCATTTCATTCATTCATTCATTCATTCATTCATTCATTCATTCATTCATTCATTCATTCATTCATTCATTCATTCATTCATTCATTCTTAAATATTTATTTATTTATTCATTAATAATGATCAATTTCTCACTTTTATACAAGGTAAGACATACATTGTTATTATCAATAGCAGCAGTCATCCATTTGGGTATAGTCTAAAGAGATGGATAAAAAAGCCCAAGAAACAACGAAAGAAAGAGATAAAAAGAAAGAGAGACTAAGCGGTAAACAGCAACATAATAAAAGTTTCTGATGGTGTCCTATTAATCTTTCTTTCTCAGACAAAATATTGTCTGCCCAGGGCTGAAAGAGCATTAACCCACACACTTATAAAATCACCTAAATGCTTTTCTGACTCTTACCAGACGATGTGTGCGATCTGAAATTTACCAAAGTGCATTTCGGTGTTTGCAGAGCCACAGATGCATATTTCACAAATGCAGGATGGTGAAGAGGGGTTGAATATCCTTCCACTATTTGCCCTTTCTATCGTGGTCTGTTCCACAAATAGCACCTAGATTTTCCACCACAACATCACGACCGCAGGGGAGAGAAAAACACGTGGCATTTCGCTCCCGTTTTCTGTTTCTCCCCGTTTACCTACGACAACCCTAGAAAGCAGTAAACTCAGGTTACATGGCGGTCTTTTGTCATGCGATCTCCTTTATACCTCTTTGAATAGCTTAAAATAGATTAGCTGGAAGATCGACCAGCCTCCGACAACCATGAGCATCATGTCTTCGTCTGGCATCCCATGTACCATGCAGAGCAGCTCTTAACCTCAATATTCCATTGTACATCTCAGTATCACATTGCATGAGAAGATGAATGATTTTATCAAATAAAACTGGTGTGTGATGACATTTTAACTCAGTTATTGTCAATACCTCTTGACCTTTCTTAAACACTCCTACAATAGCTGCATTAACACTGCACAACCAAAACTCGTTGATTTTTCTCGCATTCCGGTGTTTCGTTGGTAGTTGCAAAGCGATAACAACTACCGGCAAACATGACAAAAAAATCAAATTGAAAAAAATTATATCTGGAGTGTGGGTTTTTTTTAAACACCTGCCGACATTTCACATTTTTTGGAGTGTAAAAGCAAACTCCGGTAAGAAACCGGTTTTTGCTCACATGACTCTCCTCGCTTCTGTGCTAACGCAAGCAGGGCACCGGCGAGTCGTGCATGCGTACTACTCACCAAAACATCAGTATGAGCAAACTTCGACCATCAATACTCGCTGTTTCACCGCCTGTGTCAAAGCACATGAGCACCTATAGAGACCACAAATCTAAAAGACTGATTTCTATTTCTGTTTGCTTACGTTAGTGGTATCTCTCTACAGGCTCAAGTAAATAATTTTCAATCGTAATTAATGAAACTTTTCATCAACCATGATTACTACATGTAATAAATGTATATCTTAGTAATATTTACATTTAAAACGAAATGCATTACACCATAACAAAAACTCCCCCACAAATTAGAAATTGATTAGATTTTCTGCTAAAAATTCCCTAAGCCTGAACATTTAATCTCAAGATGTGGAGCTTAATTCAATTTAAATCCAATAGTCTAGAGCACATCCTTCTAACAGTCCAAGACTTCCCTTCTTGAGGCTTGCACTGCTATCATTAGGGGAAGTGTATCTCGACTGCTGAGAGCTAAAAGGGAGTTAACTCTATCTAAAGTGATACCAGTCAACGTTCTTCTGGCTCTGAGTAGTCAATCTTAAACATTCTCCATAAGCAACATGACTTTAAAAGCTTTTACTGAGACTTGATTATATGACATCTGTTGAACGATGGCCTTGTCTCCAGTTTCATTTACTGAAAAGCCTTGAAAAGTGGTAATGCAATAAAAAGTTTTTAACAAAATTCATAAGTACTCTTTATCGGGTAAGGGTATTTCAGATGAAAACAATAGACTGTTTCATCCTAACATAGCAACATATTCTACATGAAATTGTTAAGGAAGGCTATCGAGCACAGATAAATGTATGATAAATTATGTCTATTATCCATGTAAATGAGGTCAACTGTACTAGAAAAACAGATCAAAAGAACACATGGAATTTTTATTCTGTATTAGCCTCTGTTTGGAAAGTAGACCCTGGATTTTATTAATGAATTTATTTTTAAACAAAATGACAACATTTTCGTACAAATAGAAGTTTTCCATATTGACTGAGGGTACTACAGACTTTTAAAAGCCAAGCAGTCAAGTTTTTTCTTGGTAGATGACCAGTCTAGATATACAAAAGTATGTACAACAGATTTGACAATGGTATTTTGCTGGTAGTTTTTGGCTTCCTGTTTTTTTCAAGTCATTCTGTTGCTCTTGAACGGTGGCTAAAACTTGAACCCAGTCTGATTCACAGGTGTGACCGCAAGCACGAGGTCGATTATCATCGGTGAGTGTACGCTGAGAGATCGCATGTCATCGATGATACGCCGCGACAATACGAGGGAACCCGGGTCGACGCTAAGATACATAATGTGAGTCAAATTGATTTAGAGATGCGTTACTCAGTGTGCTTGAAAGAGCAATGCTCCATCATGGGTTTAATGTTAAACGATCTCAAGGTTTTCTCAACGACGCCCACTCGTCGATTTCATGCGCGTTATGAGGAAGCAATTACGTGAACCAGAAACTTGTAAGGTCTGAAAGGTCTCATAAACTTGGGACAATCAATGTCTCTTTCTCAGTTCAATTACAATCATCATGATCTTCTGTGGTTTTTAAAAAGCAATACATTAAAGTAGGACGACATGGTCATGCAAATAAAAGGATAAACATTTTAATCTCATCCTGGTCTTAATCCAATACATGCCTTTTATCATCAGTTCAAAGCCAAAAGGGCGTTAACTCTGTGCTAAAGTGTTTTAGATAATGCCTTTCTGGCTGCAACGAGATGTTATATCAAATCATTGCAATTTTACTTTGGCATGATATGAGAGTGAGCTGATCTGGGCATAACATGCAATGTGATACACAAGCATGGTTTTAAATCTTAAAAGTTGTTCTATGTATTACTCTTGTCTGACTTCTCTTTTCTTACTCCGCACCATTCCATTTTCCATATCTTTTAATTTTTGCCTGTAGTTATGCTTCTCCCCCTCTCCTCAAATTTTGTTTTTCTCTCTCCTTTCCAATTCACCTTCCCCCCCCCTCCTATACTGTCTGAATATTTCTTTAAGTTTGTCTCTTTCTCTCTATCTGACAAGATATATTTTGTTTATCTTTCCCTTATTGTTAAATTTATTCCCCTCCCTAGCTCCCCTTCTCCTGTTTTCTATCAGCCTCTCCTATCACCCTTCCTTACCCTTTTACTGTAAATTCAAATTTAGTTGTATTTAAAATCTACCATTCTCCCTTACCCCTCCCCTCTATTGTCCTTACCCGTTGCCCTCCCCCTCCCTTACCTCCCCTCTCCTTTCTCAAATAATAACTAGCTAGATAAATAGACTTCGCTAAAATACAAACATAAAAAAGAGAGGCAATAAAATGTTGTACTACAAGACATGTCAATGGTTTGATTGAAAAGAATTTGCTGTCTTTCTATTTCACTTTTCTTCCCATCATTCTCCTTCACCCCCCACCACCCCCTCTCCATTACCCCTACTCCCTTCCACAAACACAAACACACACAAACCATCTCTCTCTCTCCTTGAATACCAGTACTAGCTCAATGAATAGATTTAGTCATGCTCCTGAATAGTAATATCCCACATAGATGCAATAAAACAGAGTAGTACAGGTACCATGTCAGCAGAGTGATTGAAGACTATTTGCTGTCTCGAGTAGATGTCAACCTACTTTCTTTCAATTTTCCCGGCATCAATTTATCTCTTCACTTTGTAATAAAATCCTTTCACATAATTCTCATTGGAGTCTGGTTGTGTTATCTTATCATGCTTATTATGTTACTTCTCCTTTCTAACATCTTCCTTCTTCTCATTGTTCATCTCCTTCTCTTCCTCCTCATCATCCACCACCTCCTCCTCAATCTCTTTTTATATGTATAATCACATACACCATAGATGCCTCACCTCCTCTTTCTTACTGAATCCTTCTCTCTCTCTCTCTCTCTCTCTCTCTGGGCCTCTGTCTGTCTGTCTCTATCTCCCTCCCTTTTATCTATCTTTCTGTTATTTCTTTCATCTCTTCCTCCTTTTCAGCTTCCTCTTCTTCATCCTTATTTGCCTTCTAACTCAGAACCCATCCTCCTTTTGCTGTTGCTGCTTCTGCTCCTCCTCTTCCTCCTCCTCTTCCTCCTCCTTCTTCTTGTTCTTCTTCTCGTTCTTCCTTTCCTTACTCTTCTTCTTCTTCTTCAATCTTCTATTGTGTCTTCCTTTTCTTTTTCTTTCCTTTGCTTCTTTATTTCTTTCTTTTCTTCCCCTCTTCGGCTTCCTCTTCCTCTTCCTCTTCTTCTTCCTCTCCACATCTTCTTCTTCCTCCTCCATCATATTTTTGTCTTTCTCTTTTATTCTTCTTCCTTCCTGGAGCATCTGGCTAACAGACATTCTGAATAAATGGACTATTTATGAGGTCTAACAAGAACTTTTACAAAAATGGAACTTTGAAACTGGAAAATATGCTTCAGTCTCTTTCACACATTATAGCATGTAGGGGACGCACAAGAATATAAGGGCTTGATTTGCTTGCAATTTTCGAAAAATTCATGTATTCGTCTTCTTTGCCGCTCTCAATCAATTTTCCTCAGGCAGTGGGGATATTAATAATATTCCTGAGTATATATGATAACCTTGTCATCTATGCACTGAGCATGAGTGCTCACAAAGTAGAAAATATTCATATTTGAAAATTGATGTACAGCATACATGTATGCTGCAGTGACATTAGCTCTGCAGTCCATTTCCTAAGATTACCAAATTCCTTACTTCAACCCTTGACCAAACACTATCCTAAGCCTTAAGCCTAAACCTTAACTAAAACTTCATTCTGACCCTAACCCTAATCCAACAACTGTGGCAAAATAAAGTCTAAAACAATTGTCAAAAAAGCACCTCATAAAATTACTTATTACAATGTACATCTTTGATTATTTTCAGCATTGCACCGCCTTTGGATGAATCCATGATTAATGTAAAATTCAGTGCCCCACAATCTACATCTGTATACAATGTAGGTGTATTTCTGGTTGTGTATACCGAGTGATTAAAACTGCTGATGAATTTTTAAAAAATCAGCAAAGCTGAAATTAGTGCTTGCCCTACTGGACAATTGAATATTAGCCTTGTTGGCCAGGTGGAAATTTGAAAAATCTCGTCAAATGAAATGAAAGTCGTAACAACTGTCTATAGGTTTCCAAACTGGCAACCAAGGTAAAAAGTTTGGCATAAGAGTAGGCAGTAAAATAGAGGTGAAAATACATGTTGGTGATCTGGGCCCTTTTCATAAAAATTGATATCAATGACAAGATACAGCAATTGTTATTTATAAGCTACTGAAATTGTGGCATTTGATTGGCTGAGAGCAAATTTGTCATAGAAATTTAGCATTTGTTATTGATAACAAGTTTTATGAGACAGGGCCCTGATCTTTGCTCTAGTGACAATTGCTCTGGGCCTTATCTTGTCAAATATATATGGTTATATGGTTATATTGCATTCAGAAAAGGAAAATAGAATACACACAAACAAAAGTGGAGACCTCTAATTTGATTTGATATTTAATTAATTCTTTTACATGTTCATTTGTTTACTTTGAATTGTATTGTATTTGTTATGCAGATCGAATGTTATAATGAACAACGATTGTAAATATTTTTGATTTGAAGCAATAAAAATAATTTTTAAAATATATATATATATATATATATATATATGGTTATATATATATATTAGAGTTAGAGTAAATGTTGTATGTGGGTTGACATTGTAGGTTTGGTTTGGGATTAGGATAGTCCAGAATCTGGCTGATTTTTATTTTAAAGGTAAAGACCAGTTTTGGAAACGCCCCTCTCTCAAAAAAATGAAATGGAAGCTCTCATTACCAATCATGTGAAAGAATATGTTTTGACTAATACGTGATGATACAAATTTTGCCGGGAAGTCGGAAACCGCCTACTAATTGATATATTTGGTAAATTATTATATCTATTGGGACCAAATAGATATCGCGCACGTGGTCGCGTAGTCCCATATACATGTACATCTTTCTGTGTACAGTGCTTGTACCAATCATGTGAAAGAATATGTTTTGACTAATACGTGATGATACAAATTTTGCCGGGAAAGTCGGGAAACCGCCTACTAATTGATATATTTGGTAAATTATTATATCTATTGGGACCAAATAGATATCGCGCACGTGGTCGCGTAGTCCCATATACATGTACATCTTTCTGTGTACAGTGCTTGTAACTTTACCAAGATTGGGCCAAATTTCTTATCGTTTTGATGATCCCAGAACCTTGCAGTACATACCAATACTTATATGCTAGATGATCAACCTTTTCTGATCGATTCCACAATGTTTCTTTCACAATGCAATCGCATGACCAGAATTGGTCTTTATCTTTAAGAGCAATCTCCCTAAAAGATACACAATCTTTCCCTACCTGCTGTCAGCCAGCTGAAGATGGAATTATCCTGAATTCTTACACAAGGCCATCATGGGGCTGATCATATGAATTTGTGGATCACTTCGTGGATCACGCATTCCATCTTTAGCTATAGGAACAGGTACATGTAGGAGAGAGAGATCGCAAAACCAGCTAGATTGTAGAATAAGTGTTGGTAGATTTGTTTTACCTGACTGCTAATAAAGCATGTGTATGCGATAGCTTTATGTCCTCTCTGAGGAACTTGGTAATGAGAAAAAATGCCTTACCAAAGGGCACTAGAGCATAAAATTGGTTTCAAATCCAGAACCTCCGGGTTACGAGACCACTACTCTACCACTGAGCCATCGCGCCTCACTCACATGGTTAGGGCTGTGTTGTAATGTTGGGTCCAGGGTTGAAGACAGGAAATAGGTTAGTGCTTGGAATTGACTGTGGGGCCATTATCGCAGGAGCATGTGCCGTACAACCTACCTGTCAACAGTGCAGAAGCAACCTGATCCCGTTTTCAGTTTAGAAAAGCAATTCATGGAAAGGTCTCTTTCCTTTCTATTGCCTTTTGTAACCTCCAATTACTGCACAAAAGGAAATCAATTATCCAGAGTGTCGATGATGCTAATTAACACACTAAGAGACTGTAGTTACTGGCTGAACAAGTCGATAACAGTGATGATATTGGGTATTACGAACCTAAGCTTTTTATGATTCCTTGCTCTACAGATTGATCCTACAGATACATGTAACCATCTATCTGATCACTTAAAGGTATAATCCATCTTATTGTATTTAATTTCTTTGTATTTCTATGCATCTGTATTACTCTTTCCTTTAAATTTTGCTTTTCTCTAGAGTAGTTTGCTATCAAGGTTGAATTTCCCTTTAATATTGTGATCCTGACACTATTGCACAACACTGCATCATTTTGAATTTTAGAAAGGATTATCAATTCCTTTAAATGAAGAGCTCAATTCAGTCAATAAGCTCCATAATCCTACAGGATTTTGAGATCAGCTCACAGAGAAACATGGAGAATGCTATCACAAATGTTTAGATAGAATGCATAAAATGGTTGCACGTGTTTCTAAGAAAAACAGTAATGCCTCAGTTTTGGCTTGCGTATTGCTGCGTATTAATGGCAAGCCGTTTTAACATTTATTCCTCTTTCTTGATATCAAGAAATGAATTCTTGATACCAAGAAATGATTTTCAGTTGTAAAGCAATGGTTTTCTTGATATCAAGAATTCGATTTCTTGATATCAAGAATTCATTTCTTGATATCAAGAAATACAAATAAAAGTTAAAACGGCTTGCCATAAATATGCAGCAATACGCAAGCCAAATACGCAAAGGTGTGACTGAGGCATAAACCCTGTTGAAACAATACATATGTACATGTAGGCCCATTTAAACAGCCCAAACATATAGAAAAATTGTCAATTTTTGGACTGCCATTTACACTACTGGAAAAAATCCATTAAAAAAATGGATGGTGTTTGCTCATTCCGTTTTTGGAGTGAGTAGTGCGCATCGCTCGACTCGCCGCCGCTGCTGTACATGCGATCGCACGGACGGGAGCAGAGTCACATGACCAAAAACCGGAATCATTCACTGTGAAATTTCTGCTGGCATTTCAAATAACCACCCACGCTCCGGAGGTGGATTTTTCAATTTCAGTTTTTCTTAGTGTTTGTGGGTAGTTGCTTGGCAACTACTAACGAAACACTGAAATAAGAGAAAAATCAATGATTTTCGCTTGCAGTGTAAATGAAGCTATAGACATCAAACAGATCACAATTTATAATGTCTATCTTGAGATGCAATTAAGTTGCCAATGAGTATATGTTTGAGCGAGTATGATAGATCATGGAGTGTTTTGCACTGAGGGGTGGGGAGCGTAATATATAGAGGGTGTGTGTTCCCTTATATGTATGTAGTGAACATATAATGGTATGTGGTAATATACGATTGTATGAGTAGGCTTAGTGGACATTTAGAATGATTTACCATTGCAAGTTTCAAACAAGAATCGATTTGCTCAAAATTAAAAAAATTAAAAAACTGTTTTCATAGACTGCAGCAAATCAAATTATATTAATCAAGTTTCTTTCCACAGTAGTTTTGTTTACAAGGATATCACATTCTCGTGATAGCCAATTCATTTTTTTTTAAAGAACAGCTATTCAATGATTTGAACCTAAAATTTAACTAGAGTTTATAAAGTCAATTTAAACTAGAATTCAAGTTACTTTTAACAGTGAAGATTCAAACTATCAAAAATAATTATTTAAATATGAATAGATTCTCGTACATTTGTCAGAGTCTCTCGTCCCCCTTACAAGTTTTCCATTCAAGGTTGAATAGATTCTTTCCAAATTTGAATAGATTCTTTCCAAATCTCAATAGATTCTTTTCAAATTTGAATAGATTCTATTCATATTTGAATAGATTCTATGCATATTTGAATACATATTTTTGAGAATGCATTCAGCTTGAAATATCTTACAAATCAAGCATACTCAATATGTACACAAGAGCTCAATTCATCTCTGCATTTACCTGTATGTACATGTGTAATGTAATGTACATGCAGGATGTTGAACGACAATTCAATTGACTTTGATACAGTGTACTTTGTATTCGGACACATGAACCAGGCCAGCAATCCTATTAAACATAATTTCATTAGTGAACAAACAAAAAATTACTAGGACACAACTTAATCTTATTATGACTTACAAATCATGTACACTCTGCAAGTAGGCAAGAGCTGAATTCATAATATTACATATTGATAAAGAAGGATCATTGAATAACGATTCAAAGGACTTACTTCACAAATCGTTGGATGGGCGGTACATGAACCAGGCCAGCAATCCTAACATACTTTCATTAGAGAACATCGAATGTTGACAGCAGAGGGGAACTCAAATGATGAGGGTGACGAAAGATGGGAGGCAAACTAGATCTCCATCCCACGCATGACACGGCACTAGAGAACTCTATTCCGATTCTCGTGGAGAGCTTTTCGGCGTAATGGGGTTTACAATCTGACAGTTCTCATTATCCAAAATTTTTGGAGATGATTCTTCTTCAAATTTTTGAAATCTAAATGTATATTAGAGCTCAGAAACATCCAAACAATCCTTAAATACCTGGGGCATGTACAGTACATGTAAGTCTATAAGCATCACTTGTTCAAATTTCAATGAAATAAAAGTGAGAAAAAAATTCCACGGAACAAGATGAAAACTTGCTAACAAAAACAGTGTTAAGTGTCTGTATCAAAGATGTTAAAGCTCCATGAACACTCCATATCCCAGCTCAGAATGCTCCAAAAATCCAACTAAACAATAATCAGTAGTTATGGAAATGATACAATACATGTACTTGTATCTCTTCTATGTATATTACGGAGGCTTGCTAATAAGTTTTACTGTCTTCATCAACCAACATTTAAAGCTTGAAAATAGTAGTTCATCATCCAATGATTGACACTAGTACAATATCCTCTGACGGGGCTTTGCTCAAGACTTACAATACACCTCAATCCAGTCCCTACACTACCAAAGTATATCATGCAGCTCAAAATTAACACCAACATGCAGTAATGAAGTAATGGTGGCACAATGCTCCTTAATGATCCAACAAATGACAACTTAAATTAGGCTTCCGACTTCCTCATAGATGCCTTTTGTTTAAAGCAGTTTCACTCTCGAGAAGGGGATATATATATATAATGGCTGCATAAATGTACCTCCATCCAAGTTTTGTTAGCTCTCTCTCTCTCTCTCTCTCCTGGCCAGAGAAGTATTTTTTCTAGATCAGAGATCCTGGTTGCATCTGTAAAATCATGGAAGAATAGTGCTGCTCCTCGCAAATGTAATCCCTGATGACAAATGGTAGCACGGATAAGAGCACCAGCAAGCACCGGATATTACAATTCCTGTCAGATAAAAAATCTGATCATTTTAAAGGTAAACAAAACGCAAACCCAGCTCCTCTCTGGTCATTATTTCACAAAATGACAAAGGGTGTAATAAATCTTTAAGATATGGAAAAAAGGGATGATGCGTTGCTAGGTAACAAGATGACTTATGGGAATCTTAGAGAAGTACGGAATCAGAATGAAGATGTAACAACAGATTCTGGTTATTTTCCAGAAAAGAGGAAGCCTGGTGGATGTTCGAGAACTTAATACACAGTTTCAGATCCGGAGACAAAAGGATGATGCGTTGCTAAGTAACGAGAAACCTGCTGGCTATAGAAGTGCGACAATAGATTTTGACCGTAAAAGTTATAGGAGACTGCAAGAATAACAGAGAGATGTGGATGATAGCACCAATATTCACAAATGTGTGCCAAGAGACGAGATGGAGTAGAGATGATGCGGTCCATGCGAAGGATGATGATGTTGATATTATCATCGATGCCGAGGAGTATGTGATAGGAAGAGGAGGAGGAGGAGGAGGGCAAATGCAGCTCTGTTCACTTTCCTGGACAGCTGTTGGTCGAATGGGGCAAGATTTGTACTTTGGTGTGGCATACAGGATTCAAAGTTTGGTTTCCCGCTGCCTTACAATAAGATATCAGTCTCCATCTCTCGATCTGAGTTAACACAGAATCAACTTAGCAGGGGCCTTCTTCCTCCGCCTCACCTTTCTCTACATGTCTTTTATTTTCCTGCCTTCCTTTTTTCTATTTCACTTTGTTTCCCCCTTTTCTATCTTATCTAGTTTATCCCACCTTTCCTCCCTAATTTTTCCCTCAATTCATTTCTTCCTTTTTGTCCTTTCTTTCTCAAGTTCTCATTTTCATTCCACCTCTTTGTTATTTCTCCTTTCTCCTATCCCTACCCTTTTTCCTTCGAAACCCTTCCCTTTCATCCATCTTTCTTTTGTTATATTTGTCTTTCCTTTTCTCTTTCTCTCTCTCTCTCTCTCTCTCTCTCATTCTCAATTTTTTTTTCTCTCTTTCTCTCTCATTTGATTTTTAAAATCTTTTTAAAGCCCCTCTTAAAGTGTTGGGAGCCCCAAATTTGCCAAAAATTTGATGCCAAAATTACACTTACATGTAAATCGTATCATAATGTGAAAGAGGATGTAATTTAAGACACACTTCTGCAAAGATTTCCCCCCAAAAATGTGTTTGAAGACAAATACTGATAAAAGAATACATAATTTGGGTTTTCTGTTGTACACTAAATTTTGTATTCTTTCATCAATACAATTCATACATTCAAACACATTTGTTTTGAAAATCTTTGCAGAAATGTGTCTTAATAAATGACATCCTCTTTCACATTATGATACAATTTAAGTGAGATTTTGCCATCAAATTTTGGGGCTTTAAAGATACTGTGTCCCTTTTGCAGCCAACATCAAATTCTGTAGAACACTGCAGGAATCATGAATATGTCATGTACAGGTTGTATGTCCTATCTGTGAAATTTAAATGTTAGCAATGTCCTAGTATTCAAATTATGCAAGGAAACCTGTTTACTTTATAGACTTCCCTGTCAGACACTATTGAGTGACTGACCGACTTCTTTTTTTCTTTGGTAATAACATACATAAAATGAGCTGTAAAGGGTACATGAGCATTTGTCTACATCAATAACCCACTTCTTGTAATGGCCAAAATTAAACTGATTGAATCTTTGCGCAGCACAAAACGTATGACCATTCGGTACAAGGGTCTGAATATTAGACTATTTACTTAAGTGATTGCAATCACTTATTTCAATTTGACAACAAATCGTCGTTATTTTCCCACAAAAAGACATTTTCAAGCCCTTTCGTTTCGACAGAAGTTCTAAATTAGTATTATCTTTCAAATGCCATTGGAATTAACCTTTTCATTGTTTTGGCCTGCAAATGGGACATAATACCTTTAAGCTCTCTCCTTCACAGAGTGGCCTTTTTGTCTTTGATCATTCACAATCTTTAGACTTCTTACCTCTCATTTTTATTTTCTTCCATTTTTCTCAATTTTTGTGTTGATCTCTCATATGACACACATTTATCAAAGCCTACTCAATGTGGACATACCCTTTGAAGTTCATTTCTTACATGCAGATCCTGGATGCATTTAACAAGAAAGCCATGTATGAATGCACCTACTGCTGATTACTGCACACAAGTCCTACTACAAACCTTTCTCAAGGAAGAAAGGCAGAATGCTCGTCTTACGCTCCTGATATCCGCAGGATCTCCTCGATACGCCTAGGGTTTCAGCGAGGTGTGCAGAGATCCCACATTGATTTCCTTTACCAAAACGGGAAGTAGCCCCGGGCAAAACAGCCGACTCCTGGTGCGGCTTGCTAAGGAAGACAGGGTACGTTTCGCAAAAATTTTAATGCGACCATACCCCCAGGCAGACAGAATGTGGTTACATTACCGCGGCATTTAATTTGAAGAATTCCTGACGTGATATTTACATATTGTCTATTTGGTTCAATTACACAGGTTTTACATCATTCTGGTGATAAACAGATGAATATATTCACCGCATATTGATTGGAGATGTTACTTGCGAATGCACATGTATCTAAGGGTGCGTTTATCGTGTCTTGCCACAGATATGTACATATTGAACCCCACTATCTAACCCCACTATACAAACGTGATTTTCGGGATGTCACGTTTATCGTCTCTTCACGATTCAAAATAAAGGCCTTGTCTCTGCGCAGCTGCTTTGCGCCGTTTGACCCGGGAAGCAGATTAGCCTGGGAAGGTCCATAGAGCTACATGTATATGGGAAGGTCGATTTGTATGTGGGGTTCAAAACAGCTTTGCGTTTACCATGTCTCAGAAACGTGATTCTGGCTGTATGTCACATTCAAAATGCACTTTTTTCGGCGTTACAATATGCCCACATCTAAAGACGTTTGAAAATGGCTTTGCGTTTATCGCCTTAAAAATTTGCCTGAAAGACGTTAGAAAATGCTGATTCTAGGCAAAAAATTGTACGATAAACGCAACCTAAAACACTTCCTTGGAAATTAGTTTTATGTACAAGAACGTTTTCCTGCAGTCCCGTTGCAGTCCTAGGTTAATTCTCATACTGCTTCGAGGAGAAATTCATAACAATCTTGAATGTTACTTTAAATGGTATTGCGAGCCCGAGGGGCATTGCTTTGCATATTCATATTTATAACTGAATGTTTAATTATCCTCTCCTCTTGCGTTCAAGCACTTTCTACTTTATTTCATAAGGGGACTATCTTGACAAGACCGTCTTGGTTTTTTATGGTGCCCTTGATTCCATGTATAATGATTTGCATCTGCTCTGAATTTCTGATTTGTTTGCGTATAATATGCTTTTATTGGAATTGAATAAATTTGAGCTTAAACTTGAATCATATTATTTTAATTAAAGTTAATGCCCTTCTGGCTCTAAGTAGGATATGAGTTAAATACGGTCATGACTCACGATTTAATAACCTACACTTTCTCCACTTATAATGACAACAAAGCCCTTCCACATCATGGAGGAGTCTGTCCTACATGGTGGGGAGGGGGCTTCAAATTTATTCATGAATTCAGAGAGCTTTAACCCCCAAAGTTATACAGTACAACTATTTATGTAAGATATACAGGTAAAAAAGGAAATATTTATTTTTCTAGAACTTTAAATAACAAAGCATAAATTGCCTGATCAATGCTGAAATTCCAAATGCACCAACATCACTTATTCAATAAGGATCCTAAAATTGGCAACATGTGTTGTAATATTAAAGGAAATGAAGTTCAATGATTTCTGAATGTCACTGTTTCCTCCAGGTCTTTCCCTAACCTTCCTGTCATTATATTCAATAATCCCCAGCTTAATCAAATGCGTGATTGACAAGGAAAGAATTATAAGACTCCTTTCACATTCACTGCTGTATACGGTTGAGTCTGGACTCAGCCATGACCATTAAGAGCTAATATGAAAGGTATCAGCATCACTTCGCCCTGCAGTTAGCACTCTGTCCGAGTCCGTCAGGACAACTCAACCCAATTCGAGATAGGGTTGGGTGAAGATACAATTTGCAATGATATGAATATCTGTGGCAGATTATAGCCTTATGCTTAACAAGTTATCCAATATTATTATCATTTCTCCTCCTCTTCCTCCTACATAAATGTACTACTACTATCACCACATACTACTATTACTACTACTACTACTACTACTACTACTACTACTACTACTACATGTACTACTACTACTACTACTACTACTACTATTATCCACACTAGTAAATATGGATCAAAATATTTTCATAAGTGCTACAGTTTTATTAAGTTGTTGACTTTTATATCGAGTAACTTAATTGGAAAACCCTGAATAGTACATTATCATATCTAGTCTTCACTAATGATGTTTTTCATTTATTTTCAATTACAGGTTTTAAACATCTTGAGCCTGGGAGCAAGGCTAGTGTGTTACCAACTTGGAGACAGATGTACAAACAGAAGACAGCCGCCGAAGTCTGGCAAGTGCCTCCCTTTCCAATCTATCGATCGGAGAGCAAGCACAAACTCATTTCATTCTGACAATCCAAATAATATGTATTCAAATTTTGAGAGAATGAGGCCAAATGGACAAAGAATAGGCATAAATGTTTGTGAATTGGAAATATGATATATCCCAGCTAACCAAAAAGTCTCTCAAAAGCTGTCATCTTTCATATTCTGGCAGCAGAAAAAGAAAATGGGTCATGATTTCATTTGGCAGTGCCCGCGGTCAATTACCTAGATATTAACTGAATTGCTAACTTCAATCATGGACCAACGTCTGAATACTATACCTAATCCTAACTCTAACCCTAAAGTCCTAAACCTAGCCTAAAACTTAATTGCAACCCTCACTCGCATCCTTACCCTAAACCCTACCACTATATCTTTGATGAAAAAAAGCCCAGAGAAATTGACACATGTAGGATTAAATGTCAGATCATCTTCCAAGTCATATTTACTGTTTTCACACTGGCAAAATTTTGCTTAACCCCGTACTATAGGTGGGGCTAAAGGGGGGTCTTAGCCCCACCTATAGTCCAGGGTTAAGCTTATTCCACTTTCTTTTCACACTGGCAAAATGTTGCTTAACCCCGTACTATAGGTGGGGTTAAAGGGGGTTTAGCCCCACCTATAGTCCGGGTTAAGCTTATTCCACTTTCTTTTCACACTGGCAAAAATTTGCTTAACCCCGGACTATAGGTGGGGTTAAAGGGGGGTCTTAGCCCTACCTATAGTCCGGGGTTAAGCTTATTCCACTTTCTGTTCAGACACGTTTTCACCAAAGTGGGCTAGCCCCATGATAGTACGGGGTTAGCTGGCCCTGCAAAATAGCAAGGCTAACCCCGCAATTGTGGTGCTAACTCCGCAATTGCGGTGCCAAGCAAAATGAATGAGAACAGAAACGAAAAATAGTCCGGGACTACGCAGTGGAACGAATTAATGAATATTCACGCTATGGCTAGTACGGGGCTAACGAATTGCAGTGAGAAAAGCCAAAAAAGTTAGTACGGGGTAAAGGATAGTACGGGGCTAAGCAAAGTACGGGGTTAAGCAAAACAAGTGTGAAAAGAGTAATTGTTACCCTCAAAACCCTCTTATTTGTTCAGCATTGTTTATGATTCCCCATTCTTTGGATGGTCTATATTATTTTGTAGATAAATATCATCACTAAATAATGCAAGCAATTGCCGTATCAGTCTATAAGTAGTACAACACGTGTAGGGGAGAGCGGGGCTAATCCATCCTGGGGGCAAGTCCGCACACTCCGTGATTCTCAGCCTTGCGGTAATTGGATAAAACTTTCACTGATGATGTAATGACAAACTAGCCATACCGCACAACATACAACGGCACGAGGACATGTGCTCTTTGATAAACGAAATCACGCTAAAATTTCCATTTCAAGGGCACGTAAGTAAAAAAAATTGTCATTACATTTCTTGTGTTTACCCGTATACATTGATGAAGGTGGTTATGATAGTTTTTGTTGTTAACCGGGTATGGTATGTGTCTACTGAAAATGCGGAAACAAGTCAACATTGGTTGTACATTTTGCCTAGAACAAGATTAACGATGATAACAGCCCCATGGGGCTAGTTTGCCCGTTTTGACGGGTCATATTCACCCGGGGGCGGACTTGCCCCGCATAGAGGGGCGAACTTACCTCATTCAGTGTGGTTAGATCTTTAATTGAAAGTGAAAATATAGGCCCTAACCTGGCAACTTCAGTAAAGTTTAGTGACGATTGTGTCTATCCAACTTGATTTAATTCTTCATAAAAACTTATGACGTATAATATTTATTTCTTTTGACTGTTGACTTAATGTTGGTTTTCCTTTTTCAGAAAGGTACGAAATTACCAAAGAAAAACAGACCAGACCAGATGTAATGAGACAGGCCGTAGATCATTAGGGACTTTTAGATTTGCGACGAGCGTGGACTGCTACGTGGACATCCTTTTAAGGCAATGTGACGTCCTTTTAAGGCACTGCCGGGCAGACTGTCAGTGCCGGGCAGTGCCTTAAAAGGACGTCACATTGCCTTAAAAGGATGTCCACGTAGCAGTCCACGTTCTCGTCAAATCTAAAAGTCCCAATTATCTTTCAACTGACGACGGCACCAGAAAAACTGCCGAACTCTTTCGCATTCCACGTTCCAGATTGAGCATTCGCAGTTAACGACAAAACTACATGCTATTGGAAAGCACCTCATGGGAGATAAAGTTTTCCTTTCTTTTTCTGAATAACGATTTGGTCGCACCACTACAGGAGTTTACTATGAGCATTGTAATAATTAATGTTACTGTTAGGTAAATGAACATTTGCACTAACATATGAATTGAAGAAGTAACAAAAGGCTTCTCGAAACCTGCTCTTAGGAACCATTCCGGTGTTGTCTGTAATATTCGTTCCAGTGTTCAGTGCTGGGATAAAAAAACCATTCTACTCAGGTAGTGTTTTTGTTTTTGTTTCAGATTAAGGAAGGTGATTAATATGTTTGTATATGTGGAATGTTGCCAGTCGCATTTCTAATTGAAAGAAATCATAAGACACTGATAATATTCATTTTAGATTAGAGACTGTTTTCAGAGTTAAAAATGTTTAGTGACAAGATGCTCGAGACTTATCAAGGTATCACTTGTGCATTTTGTTTGTTATTCTTAATTTAATTGTTTCATTCCAGAGTATGGTAATCACAAGGATTTATAATTGGACATTCATTCTAGTACTTTTGCACTTAAAGATTTAAAGAAGAAAAAATAAGAATTCAAAATTAGCTGAAGTGTTTGTGTGTTCTTTTATTGTATCCGGTTCCTAATTATAATTTACAAAGATTTGTTTTATATTGTAATATTTGTATCATGTGAAATATGGAAACAAAAACTGAAGCTAAAACTGAAACTTGTTTCCCACTAAGAAGAAGGAAACAATTTGTTTTTCATGTTAAAAAATGCAATACTAAAAGTCGTTTAGCATGAATTTCTTGTGTGTTTTTTCTCTATTCCAGGAATCACAAAAAAGCATTCTCCTTCCCAACATTACCAATCACGCAATGTGATTTCACAATTTTTGTGTGTGAGAAATCATTGAAAGAAATGCCACGAAAGTTATGTTATGTAATATATCATTCTATATAGGCGTGGTCACACGATGTGACCCCTTCAATATAGGCCTATATGGATTTGACGTGACATACAATATGAAGTCGTTTATCAAGTAAATGTATTCAAATTCATGGATTATTCCTTCCCAGGTGTGTGTGGTGCTGAAGCATTTAATTCACCTGCTATTATGCTTTGTACTGCAATAGCTAGAACGCGTATTGCATAAATAAGTTGGTTCTCTTCTGGTGTGAAGGTTTCTCATAAATAAAATAGATTTGTCAACTGCTATATTTTAGTATTTTTTAATGAATAAGTTACAACTGTGCCCCTGTAATGTATTTTCACCAAATGTAATTTCTATCTTCTCAGCTATGATTTTTCCTCATTAAAAAGTAAAGGTTTTGCTATTGATTAAAAAAATCTTTCCAACTAAAGCTTGGTGCATGATACATGAATATCTTCATTTATATATCTCTTGTGCATTTTCGTAAGGAATACTGTGCATCAATAGGCAGGAATACATCTCATGTTTAAGAATATCGACATTTATTCTTTGGGGGTAAGGTTTCCTTTAAAGATTTGAAGAAAAAATAAGAATTCAAAATTAGCTGAAGTGTTTGTGTGTTCTTTCATTGTATCCGGTTACTGAAATCACAAGTTGCTTATCCTTCATTTGTTTTGCCTTAACATATATTCAACCAACGTGAAGATAGATATACAAAATTTAATATGAAATGTTCCAGATAATAACCAGATATAACAAGCTTGTTAAGAAGCTATGGCCACAGCAGTTTATCGTATTTCGTATTTCGTATTTCTTATTTTAGTGTCCACAACTTATTTGTTCCATTTCCGTTTGTTGCATTTGCACTTCGATATATATATTGTATTAACTTCTTTTTTTAAATCTTTCTCACCGCGCCATGTCAAATTATCGACGATCTTCTTCAGCATATTTTGTACCGAGCCTATTCTTTACAAGCTTTGCTTTTTATTGGGTTTAGTCATATTTCACTATCAAATAGATATATTCGTCTTTTGTAAAAGCTATTAAATAACTCGATCAATAACTTAATTTGTAACATGTATCTAATTTCCTTTTTCTGTAATTATAATTTACAAAGAATTGTTTTTATCGTAATATTGTATCATGTGAAATATGGAAACAAAAACTGAAGCTAAAACTGAAACTTGTTTCCCACGAAGAAGAAGGAATCAATTTGTTTTATATGTTAACAAATTGCAATTGGTATTAAAAGTCGTATAGCATGAATGTCTTGTTTTTTTTCTCTCTTCCAGGAATCAGAAAAAAAGCATGCTCCTTTCCAATATTACCAATCACGCAATGTGATTTCACAAATTTTGTGTGTGAGAAATCATTGAAAAAATGCCAAGAAAGTTATATGATGTAATATATCATTTTATCAATATAGGCCTATATGGATTTATTATAGTAACTCTTTATGTTATTCAACTTCAGTAGTAGCAATGTTTAAGCGCATTTCATTCAAATTGTTTGTAGCGGTATTTTTATTAATTGTGTTAATAAATAATACAATTTTACAGACAGAAAAATCTGATGGGATTTTATCATCTCAGTTGCTATGGCCTACACTGCCATTTTGAAAAGTGGGTCAAGAAAATAGTTGTCGATATGGTTAGGTGTAGTCGTTGGTCAGGTGAATCCGTTTAATGTTAACATCACTTGTTCTTGTTCTGCGCCCAGTATGCCTGGTACAGCTTATTATTGTTCTCCATACTATGTTGGAAATTATTTTGTTGATTGTAGTTCCTCTTGGATAAATATTTTGTTGAATTGAAAGACATTTTGGTCTTTGTTTGCCGCAAGCGAAGTTGAAATTATATCCCGCATACTAAGAATCTTGCAATCTGATTGGTCTTAACGAGGTCACATGATCAATGATAGATTTACCATCACTTCATGGCCGTGAGCTAGGGGTGTGATAGTACTTTTGTACAGTACTTTTGTCACGATTGATAGTACTTTTGCTGCTGCCCCACTTGCCCATTGAATAAGCATAGCAAAGTAGGTTACGCGAAATGTCAGTGTCAGTGTCACCGATATCTGCTGAAGCTAAACTGTCTGCAGAATCAGAACTCCGCGAGCGAAAACCTAGTTCTTTTAATTATGTAAAATTTACTTTAAATAGACCTTATTGCCGATGTGGGATATAAAACAAATATTAACCTCCTTTACTCGGGCAATGGATACAAAATATCATCGCCTCGGTGATAGTTTGTACCATTACCCTCGTAGTCGGTTAATATTTGCTTACTATACATTCTGGACGAGTGAATCCGACTAATTTTATCACCAGTTCTACGCCCAGTACACCTTGGTTAAGTTTATTTGTTCCTACCCTATATCATCATTTTTTTCGTTGGCTCTAGTTCCTGTTAAATAAATGTTTTGATGTTTTAAAACACACTATTTGTTTCATGTATCATTGTTTTTTCCTAACAGGGCGTACCTACCCTGCCAAACGGACGAACCAGCCCCAGGGTGGGGCAGCTTCGCCCTTTGTTTCAATTGAATTTATGGTTCGTTTCTGTGAAAACTATGTGCCTGACTCCAGGAGAATGGGATATTAGCTAGACGTTACCTTTGCCTTGATACATGAGAAAGTATGGTCTTCCTGCTTATGAAATGACGGCTCTAGAAGAGTGAGATCAAAAATAGGGCGAACACTCCCCGCTCTCCCCTATGCTCTGGCAATCACTGTGCAGGTGGTATAGTGGTTCATTCACTCAACTCTCAATCTAAAGGTTGAGGGTTCAAATCTCAGCCCAGCACTAACTAACATCCTTTGGCAAGACATTAATCCATATTTGCCACTCTCCACTCAGGTGTAAATGGGTATCTGGCAATTGCTGGGGTGATAATAATTGCAGGGTCCTCAGGAAGAACAACGCTGATGCTCATGAGGCCTCCCTGGGTAAACAAATTATTATTACTAGCATTATCACTGCTCTGCTGTCAATTGCTTCAACCTTAGACCAAGCACTAGACCTAACCTAAACTCTAACCCTAAATGTCTAAACGTAACACCAAAATTCAACCCTAACCCTACACATGGATATATCTGAATCTCTTTGCCAAATATTTTAAGTGATTTTTTTTTCTTCTTTTTTTCTTCTTCTTTCTCCGTTTAAAACAGTACACTCTTACGGCCTGCACAGCATTTACTTCTTTCCAATTTATCATCTCATGATTATTCTTTTGCTTCTTCTTGATATTGAACTATGTTATTCAATTATTATATTTATGTATTAAACCATAAGCTAATGAGGAGAGCCTTCTACAGAAACTTGATTTATTGTGGTAACCCACAGGTAGTGCTATCCACAGGCATCAGTTGATGGTTTCTTTTCTATTGTTATTGCATTTATAATTGTACTTCATTTTCTTGCTATTCTTTGTTATTTTTACATGTTGGACACCCTCTTTCTTTTATCATTACCCCTATATTCATCCGGAATTGTTCATGATACTCCATTATTTGGGTACTACAGATTTGTTGATAAATCTTATCATTAAAAATAACAAAAGTTGTTGTATCGGTCTATCTAAGGGTGCGTTTATCGGGTCTTGCCGTCAGATATGTACATATCGAACCCCACTATCGAACCCCACTATACGAACATGATTCTCGGGATGTCACGTTTATCGTCTCTTCACGATTCAAAATAAAGGCCTTGTCTCTGCGCAGCTGCTTTGCGCCGTTTGACCCTGGAAGCAGATTAGCTTGGGAAGGTCCATAGAGCTATATGGTAAGGTCCGATTTGTATGTGGGGTTCAAAACAGCTTTGCGTTTATCGTGTCTCAGAAACGTGATTCTGGCTGTATGTCACATTCAAAACGCACCTTTTTCGGCATTACAATATGCCCATATCTAAAGACGTTTGAAATAGGGCTTTGCGTTTATCGCCTTAAAAATTTGCCTGAAAGACGTTTGAAAACGCTGATTCTAGGCAAAATTTGGTCGATAAACGCAACCTAAGCTAGACTTTGGTTTATTAGAAGTGTTTGAACAAGGGGCAAGTCTCTTTTTTAAATGCTCATAAAATACACAGTACATTAGACCCATTACAACCAGTGTTGTATCAGTCAACTCCCTATAATATCAACAATTGTAATTCATTATTAAACCACAAACATCAGTTACTACTGAAAATATTTTCATTCTGGCTACTATGTGCTTATTTGTTTATTTGTTATTTTGCAACCTCTTCAGACAAAGGTTAAAGAAAAGTAGTACACAAGCACGGTGAAGCACCCTTAAAAGTACTCATTGAACAGGGCTATCATAAAACTTGCACAAAAAGTGCATGGGACATCAAGATCACTTCCGAAATTCTTTACAAGAATTCAAGTAGTAAGATTAATAAGTAAGTGTTTTATATACACATATAATACACATGAAAATAGCTGGGCGAATTTCCCAGTTAGGACACAAAATGATGATACAGAGTTCGCAATTTTTTTACAAATAATTTTCAAGCACATTGAGAAATATTCATAAGGCATATATATTTTACTTTGATAAAGTTCATTGATTTGGGCATCAAGCTGTTTTTCATTTCCTTCGAACAACTGTCGACCAGGAAAAAACAAAATATGGAATGGGATATCATATTTTTTTCCACAACTTTTCTTATCTGACTTTTGGCTCTCACAATATATAACGCAAGATGTCAGGGAAAACGATAAAAAATAATCATTTACAGCTTGTAAATTGGCTTCCCAGCTGTAGATGATATTATGATATTTACAAATAGATGTAGAGTACTAAAGAATTCGGCAGCTGCTTCTGTTAATTGCAAAGGAAGAATAATGAGTATTTCATGCTAACTTTAGTTGGATTAGTTACTGGCTATGATTAAGTAAAAAGAATTGGTGTTTAGGAGAAGGTGGAGTTCTAGGAAGGGACATGTATTTAGACACTAGACACAGTAGCAAACAAATTTAGTCTGATATGTTTTTAATTTGTTGTTTGTTTATAAGGTAGCTGCACTCTGAAAACATAAAATCAAACAGCCATTCAATTCATTTTTAGTCTATCTATGAATCTGATTTTCAATGCACACTAAAAAGGATTTTGTTCATATTGTTCCTAGCTCATATTCAAGAATAACTCATATCCATTCAAGGTCTACAAAAAGGAAATTATACAGCTTAAATAAGCATAGGATTCTTGAAAACTTTTTAAAAATTATTTATTTTCCATTCATAGCTTGACAAGAACGCACTGCCCCAAAATTGTAACTGCAGACCCCTCAAAAAAAATAATTGTAATTAAATAAATGATATTCATAAAATTATCAGATAAATAAATAAATACACAAATACAATCAAAAATGTCAATTAATACACAAAAAACCTATAAATAAAAAATTGTGTTGAGCCCTACTTCACTGCATTTTTCTCCAACTTTCACTGAATCTTTCCTACCAATTTTCCTACAGTCATTCAAAGCAACTGGACATAAAAGTGGTTTTTCCTCAGTTGAAGAAATACAAATTTAGCTACATGTACACTATAAACTGTTCTTTTCTAAACTTACCGTCTAGAACCCTTTCTCTCTAAATCCAAGCCATGCTTTGTTTGCTGGGATAGGGGTAAACATTGGGCACAATGGGAGCTGGAAGCCCCAAATTTACAAAAACTGACAATGTCAACAAATTTCTGTGGAAGTTATACAACATCTGATACGGATACAGCAGCACAAGTGTGGCATTTGCTTTAAGAATGACCACTGTGGAAATAAGGTGGAAACTAATTACTGTATGCAGGTCTTGAAGAAAAAAAGAAAAAAATAATTATTTTCTGATATGTTGATAGCTGGAAGGAGGGCAGGTGCAATGTAAACTATCGGTAGTGAGAATATCTTTGGGTTGTATAGAGCCCCTCTGAGAGAATCTTAGAGGGGGTTTTCTTAGCCCCCTACCACCATCTTGATAGTTAAAACCTGCTCCAAACAAATTAGTAGTGCACGATGGAGCTCCATTTTATTTGCTATCACTAGTGTAGTATTTCAAGTTTTTTTCAACATGATTAATGTCTTCATGTACAGCATTTCTCATGTTCAGATATATTTATGTTGACTAGTGCATTGTTTGAAGAAGCTTGCAAAACCTTTGTCAAATAAGTCGAATTGATTGTTTTAAAGCTTGTTTCATGCATTTACAAGCAACACCTACATGTATCTAAATATTGTCAATCTGAGTAAGGTACCGTACTTGGGATAAAAATCCTTTAATTTAAGTCTTTTTTTTCCTGAGAAAAACAAAGAAAACTTCTTCTTTAAACTAACCATGCAGTATGTGATTTTTTAAGCATTCAATCTTGTCAGTATAGGGTGCACTATACTGTGCAGAACATACAGTACTTATACCAGTACATCAAGGGCAATGTAAAATGTATGTAATTTCACCACAGAGGATCATGTTGTTCAAAGTTGACAGGTAGCAACCTTCATTACACAAGACAAAATAAACTGTTACCTCAATTTTCACACAGTATTCTTAGTGTAACTATGGAACAGCTGTCCCAAATTATGTCACTGTGGGACTGTGGGATAACCAATCAAATCATTTGTGATTCACATATTTATAGAACTATAACGATCTGACATTTAAAACAAGTGTATATTTCTAATTGTTTGTCCAGTTCTTTTCAATATTTTACAAAGCTTTCTCTCTGATAATTTTTTCCCACTTTCACACATTCCATTCAACTAGTTACAAAGATGGAAATTGCCTTTTAAAAGAGAAAAGATCTCAGAAATAAGTAAATATCATCTGACAGGCAGGTAACTAAATGAACCATATTGCTCTCTCAATGTAAGCCAAGCTTAGACTCTAGAGTTATACCATACGCACTAGCAGTTGTGCAGTGCTAAAACTGATGCACCATTTTCCATTTGTATAATGGTTTATACTTTCACATTTTCTTTACATTTTGACTAGTGTTATTATGACCATTTACATTTAATTTCTGTATTTCTATCTGTTAGGATATTCCAACTTTTATCTTTGTATGTAACGTGATGATGATGGAAACAAATGTCATTTCAGTTCCATTCAATTCAAGTTGTATTATCTGGGGAGTGTTTCACAAAGACTAAGATCGACTTTAAGGTGGACTTAACTATGGCAGGTCGTTCATGCCACTGTTTGCTCTCACCATTATGATCTTTAGAATAATTTTTACTTCAATAATGAATTATCAAAAAATATAAATTCTGTAGATTTGTGACCATGATTTGTACGTCCCTTGAGAGAGAGCCCAATGCCAGTAAATGGTGAGAGCAAACAGTGGCATGAACGGCCTGCCATAGTTAAGTCCAACTTAAAGTCAATCTTAGTCTCTGTGAAACACCCCCAGTACTAACACACACACAACAATTGCTGTCAAATTAGAAGAGAATACTTATATGTCCTCCTGCTAAATGATAAAATAAGTGAAATAAGTTGAGTCACTTGAGTGTCTTACCAAGATGCATGCTCTGAACCAAAGCCCGCATTGCCAATTTATCAAATCCTGGTCGTTCCATTTTGTCCATATTCAACAATAGTCCACTTCAAACACAAAATTACGAAACGCCTTCTGAACGATCATCAGCCCGCTATACATGGACTTTAAACAACAATGCCGTTAATATCTTAAACAATAATGGCATCGACAAGTTAGTGCAGATTTTATCGACTTACCAAATGTGGCAAAGAAGCCGTTGATATCAATCCCAAGTAGGTTTTGTTCCGTGTGACAGTCACTGTCATCCCTTCCAGTTTCCGCCATCCTGGCTAACACTTCCTGCCAAACTTCCAACGGTAAACCAAAAAGGTTGCTCTAGCCTTTGATCTGCCCACGAGGGAGCTGTGTAGGTGTCCATGAAATTGGAAGAAAAACTTCCTCCTTTAAAGAAAACTTCCTGCACTAAGTGTTTGTGTATTTAATCTCATCCCTTTCTGCAATAGTTCCAATTACAGCAGCTTCATAAAACTAGTAGTTCTTCCTACCAGTTTGCTATAAAAATGTCTCCTTCTCTCACAAATATTGCAAATTCTTCCACCCTTTTTTAATCTCAGCACAGTTAGAAGTCAAGAACCCTCTGGTCATTCAAGAGATATCCATCCCATTATGGATGAATAATTTTTCATAAATTGGGATGATGCGATTCCTCAGAATAAATATTAACTGGTCAGTTTTTCTTTCCCCAGAAATTGCTCAATGGTATTTAGATTGGGACTGACCCTCCGACTGGACGTGACCTCTCACGTTACTGAAATAGCACCTGATTTTGGAGCCCCCTTTAGCAGTTTCAAAGGTTTGTTTTTTTTGTTCATATCAGGGCTTGAGTTAGTTTTGCTATTTAAAGAACAACAGTTTTTGTTAACTTTTGTTCAGAACTGTGAACAAAATACCATCCATTTTTTTTATCTTGCACCGTTGCAGCAATTTATCTGCATCCCCATCATAAACTGAAGTCACTGGCTACGTATACTTTGGTTGCATGCGGACCCTACTTTCCATGTATGAAACTTGTAGGTGTCTGCAACTAATTATGAAACTAATTTTATTACCAGTTCACAGTTTTAGGTTCAATGCAGTTCACAAAAGCATGCAAAATACTGAGCTATATGTAGCAACACAAGGCTGTCATGCAGATATTTTTCCAAGGCTAAAACTTGCAAAATTACCAAATGAAGATTTGTTGATGATTGTCAAGTATTCAGTGGCATAAAAGTGGTATAATCCGAATAGGGAAGCTGTAGATTAGGATGTAGTACTAAAGTAGGTAAGCCCTTGGCTTGGTAGAGGTGGTTTAAATTATCCAAATGACAGGAAATACCGAGGCCTCTCAAATGTCCGCTGGTAGTTCCTGCAGCAAAGAAAAAAAGAGGAAAAATGTGACACCACAGATAAATCGATCGTGAGCTATAGAGAACATGTACAGATTTTTAAGCAGATAAGTTAAGCTCAACAATAAAAGTCCCTGTATTAATCACTGTTCATTGACATTGATATACAGTATACAGATAACAATTGCAATGCTAACTTTGACCTCAATAGTTTGCAATAATTTTCTTAAAGGTAATGCAAAGTTTTGGGAAATTTTGAAAATTGGATGGCTAGTAATTCTTTAAAATTTTGATATATTTGGATGCCCCTATGGATGTATTATAAGCACTAAAAAAAAATTAGCACCTAGAACACTTCTGCTTTCGAGCAAATTGAATTTAACCCTAATAAGGCCGGGGGCCATTATGCCCCCTCTGCGATTTTTCTGATTGTTCGGGAACGCATAGGGATGACGCCCCGCCGCTTCATGACTTCATTCTTTCGAGTCTTGCGCATCTTTTAAAACAATTTTTTTTGAAAATCGGACCTACCGTTACAAAGTCACATGACCTTTGTCTTTACAGAGAGAACACCTTTATGGCTCATAATCCATTGACTCCTGAATTCTCTCAACCCCATAGATTTAACACAGGAGCAACCCAGGGGGGTGTTTCACAAAGATCCAAAGTTGAACTTAACTATAATTTGGACTTTAACATTATAGAGAGCCATTTGTAACCTTAAAATAAAATATATTCATAAGCAAAAATTCAAGTATTTCAGACTTTTCATAAATGTCACATCAAGAACATGGAATCTCCTTGATGATGGTAAATATGAATGATTTGAATCAACATTTTATGCCTTTTAAAATAACTTTTACAATATATTTTCAACGGCTTTCCATAACCCAACTTAGAGATAAGTGAAACACCCCCCAGATCTAGTAGGCAATGGGTTAATAAGTCCCTACATGTACATTGTACATTGTACATTGTACATTGTACATTGTACATGTTAGCTCCCCTCTCAAGTTCATCTGTGTACTTGAACATTGAAACTATAACCTATGATCCTTAAGACAAACCTCTTCAATGACTGAGAGTTTATTCATTTCTTTTTCTTGGCTCGTGCATCTGTCTGTATATCATTGATTTCAGGATTTAAAGTGCATTGAGAGATGTTTTATTGGACTTTGCACCTCATAAAAAAACAAGTGTACATATACCTATATGTATGTATACATGTATGTACAATCAATAAAATAAATTTTTCTTTGGTTGTCAAAAACATCACGTGCCGCTCTATCTCCCTGTTCTGAAACAATTAATGGGATGATATGAATAATGTCCCTATAAACCAACCTTTGCTTCCCTATCTTGAGTTCTACCACTGAATATCTATCTTTTTGACTGGGCTCTGTAATTGCTTGAAGGCTCTTTCAAAATACAAAGGCAATTCATAATGTGAACGTTTTGCTGGCTCTGTGCAATTAGAGTCACAAGACAGAGCTACTGGTACTGTAAATCGATTTGACAGTTGAAACTGAAACTAGGGTAGGCACAAATTAGCACAAAGTCATATGAAAATCAATGAAGATAAATCCATTTAAAATTGAGTGTACAGTTGCCTTGAACTGACATATGAATCTCCATGTTTAGTTCTAGATGAAACATGCTATGGCAATTGTTCTGATGTCAATATCCTACACTGAATAATAACTTTGAACTTTCCTAACTTTCCTAAGACGTCAAGTTCTGCCGGAATCATTGCCTTTATAGACTTTTTTAGAGAAATCATTGAAAGGTGATTTTGTTGGTGCTTTTGTTTAGAGGTTCACAGGAAAATCTTCCTCAGGGCAATTCCATGAATTGTGAGACATGACAAACAATTTTTAAAATCAGTATTTCTTCCATCTTTCATGCCCTAGATGGTTGAAATTGGGATTATATGTCTATATATTTTAGTTGCCACTGCAGCTCCAAGTAATGCTCAAATTATTACATTTTCACATACATGTACATGTAAGTTAAAGGTCTACACAAGAACTACATGTACCCTTTGTTTCATAATAATAATTGTACACAGGGCAAAAGGCACATAATTTCTCTTTAAAATGTAACTTTACTAATCACGGAACAGCCCCTCAGTATACAGTTTGTGCATTAGTTTTAACAATACTTTGCAGCCAGGGGCTAGTTTTGTCAAATTGTCAGAGTGTAAGTTCTTGAACATCATATAGTAACATATTTTATAGAATTTACCATGTTTCTAAAAGCAGACAGTCACAAGAAACTTGCACCAGGCTAATAAATATTCCCTTGCTTAAATACTCAACACTGAATGATAAGCACCATTAAAACTAAACCAACAACAACTATGGAACCTTAAGTTCCCACAACAAAAGTGATTCAAAGGTGTAGAATTTGTAAGGTACTTGTAAGGACCCAGTATTGACTGCCATAAAAACGTAGTCAAGTGGTCATTTGTCATTCAGGTATAATCCTGCATTGAATCCTGCATTGAATTCCATTGGTGGGAAGAAGATCAAGAGGTTTTAAGACACCTAATAGGGATTAGAATCTCACAAATGATCTGGAAAAATCTTGAGAATGTAGACCTGCATTCTACAGTGAAACCTGTCTATAAAGACCATCCAAGGGAGACAAGAAAAGTGGCCTTTATAGGCAGGTGGTCTTTATGTACAGGTGCCTATAGCACATGTTTCAATGAGAAGCTATTTTCAAGGGAAGTGTGGTCTTTGTAGACAGGTAGTCTTTGTAGACAGGTGGTCACTAGCAGGTTTGACTGTACAATGTACATGTACACAGCAAAATTGATATTGTTTTTGCAAGTTTACAAAAACTTACAGAATTTGGAAGATACCCACACACAGTTGGTTATCTGGACTGGGGATATCATTTTTAAATGGTAAATTACACAACTATTGCATTTACTGTTTCATGAATTTTTAGAATAATTATGTTGACCAAGCTGTTGATAGCAAATAGTTGGTGCCACTTGATACAGCCACACAACCGCCATCTTACTTGTGGCATAGGAAAAGGTCCCTCATAATAACATTTTTGTCTGAGAAAATACCAACTACCGGTAGATAAAGTTAAAAATAAAGTGTACAATTTCAAATTTTATGACCTGATATGTTTGTAAACTTTCTTCAAATATCCCCAGGTTGCAAAACATGTTCATAATTGAAATTGTCTATAGGCTTTTCAGAAGAATTTCATCTAAACTATATACTGTATCTACACATGTACACTGTATAGCATGTTCACACGTTTCAAAAAGATATTTCTTTGAGCTGTAAAGCGTTTCCAAGGTGATGCGCCTGGTTACTTACTTATAAACTATTTGCGCATTGCCATAGAAATGCAATAAGGGATTATTATTCTTAATTTTTGTCATAATCACTTGAGAAAGAAGTTGGGTAAATTAAAAAATTTGTGAGCTAAATAAAAGAAATGTTTGATTACAAAGCATGAAACTGCTCTTCTTCTTCTTTTTTTGTGTGTTATAAATCATCTACATTTAATATACATCTATCAAAAAGTGATCTGGTAATTGGTAGTCGACGATCCCCAAAACTACTCTCAAACTGGAATACAGAGGTAAAGCTAGAAGGGGGAAGGGCTGCCTTCATCTTAACCCATCGACTTCTGAATTCTCTCATTGTGATAGGCTTAAAGATAAAGACCAGTTCTGGTCATGCGATTGCATTGTGAAAGAAACGTTGTGAAATCGATAAGAAAAGGTTGATCATCTAGCATATAAGTATTGGTGTGTACTGCAAGGTTCTGGAATCATCAAAATGATAAGAAATTTGGCCCAGTCTTGGTAAAGTTACAAGCACTGTACACAGGAAGATGTATATGGGACTACGCGACCACGTGCGCGATATCTCTTTGGTCCCAATAGATATAATAATTTACCAAGTAGTAGGCGGTTTCCCGGCAAAATTTGGATCATCACGTATTAATCAAAACATATTCTTTCACATGATTGGTAATGAGAGCTTCCATATCATTTTTTGAGAGAGGGGCGTTTCCAAAACTGGTCTTTACCTTAAACACAGGGATCAACCGTTCCCGTAATCAAGGGGTTAAGATACAAGTTACATGAGGTATTTAAAAATATTACGGTATATATTATGCCAGCAGCAAACCAGTTGGAAGAAGAAAATATAAATTTCAAAACTAAATTTACCTTTCAAAATATTGAGCACTGACAAATATTCCACAAGCCTACAGTACCCCTGACTATCAGTGTTACTACATGTACATGTAGCACTGCATGCCCTCGGGTCAATAAAATACAGGTTAGGGGTTTAACAACAAACATTAGCTAAAAGCATGGCACAGATTGATCTATTCATAGATCATGAATATAACAGGATATTGCATTCTAATTGTGGGATTTATGAGGGATGACTGGGTCAGGGTTCAATCAATCCTCTTTTGTTAACTTGCCCACATACTATGGCTAGCTTATATACAGTATACAAGGCCTACAATAATAGTTAGCAAACTTGAGAGAATAGTACTGTAGGCCTTCTATTGGCGTTGAACTACATGCATAAGTAGCAAATACTGGATACATATCATATGAGTACTGCTTGCATCTACATTGTACATGCCAAGAACTTTTTAATCTCTGTGTGAATATCAATTTTCTGCCAACAGGTCTTCTGATTATTAGCTGATTTTATTAGATTTAAGATTTCTTTATCATAAAATTTGAATTGAATTGAATTGAATTTAATTGGTTTATTAAAAAATCAACATGACATGCAGCTCAAGGCCGATATTGTATCTTTTTTTTTACAAAGCAATCAGATATTCACAATATAATAAAACATTGTCAAGATACAAAAGCAATACAACAAAATAACAATGGCAACATCACACAGCAATATCATAACAAATTTAGAAAAAATGTATCAAAGATGCCATTAAGAAGCTGCCAAAACAATCAAGGCAAACTTATTATAATTTATACAAATTTTCTTCTCGAAAAAATGGTTAGATATTAACTCTAGCATTCCCACTGTGGTGTCTCTTTATCTCTAAAGAACGGTGAAGGGGGAAAGGGGACAGGGCCACGAAGAGGGCTCATTTGTATATCTCATCATCCTGAAAGCTAATAGGTGTACATGTACAGTAAAAAACTCCACAGTCCAAACCAACATTTTTTGAGGAAATGCAAAGTAATGTGCAAGTTATAAAAGCTCTCTTTATGGAATAATAATAATAATGGTGGAGATGATAATTATGATATTAAGAAGAAGAAGAAGGAGAAGAAGAAGAAGAAGAAGGAGAAGAAGGAGGAGGAGAAGAAGGAGAAGAAGAAGGACGAGGAGGAGAAGGAGGAGGAGAGGAGAGAAGGAGGAGGAGAGGAGAGAGGAAGGAGAAGGAGAAGAAGAAGAAGGAGGAGAGAAGAAGAAGAAGAGGAGGAGGAGGGGAGGAGGAGGAGGGGAGGAGGAGAAGAAGAAGAAGAAGGACGAGGAGGAGAAGGAGGAGGAGAGGAGAGAGAAGAAGGAGGAGAGGAGAGAGGAAGGAGAAGGAGAAGAAGAAGGAGGAGAGAAGAAGAAGAAGAGGAGGGGAGGAGGAGGAGGGGAGGAGGAGGAGAAGGAGGAGGAGAAGGAGGAGAAGGAGGAGGAGGAGGAGAAGAAGGAGAAGGAGGAGAGGAGAGGAGAGGAGAGGAGGAAGAGGAAGAGGAAGAGGAAGAGGAGGAGGAAGAGGAAGAGGAGGAAGAGGAGGAAGAGGAGGAGGAAGAGGAGGAGGAAGAGGAGGAGGAGGGAGACGACCCCTTTCAAGATTTTCAGGGAGAGATTAAGATGGAGTGGAAAGGAAAAGGAAAAAGAAGAAGAAGGAGGAGGAGGAGGAGGAGGAGGAGGAGGAGGAGAAGGAGAAGGAGAAGGAGAAGGAGAAGGAGAAGGAGAAGGAGAAGGAGAAGGAGAAGGAGAAGGAGAAGGAGAAGGAGAAGGAGAAGGAGAAGGAGAAGGAGAAGGAGAAGAAGAAGAAGAAGAAGAAGAAGAAGAAGAAGAAGAAGAAGAAAAAGAAGAAGCCTATATGTTCAGCTCCACTAACATCAGCTGCTAGCTTGCTACCCTCAGTCACCCCTGGCCCGGTAAGACACCGGTGGTGTGAAAGCAATGCCACCGTTCATGTCCAAACTTCCAAAGGCCATGCCATACGATCGCGATCCGAACCCCCTGGTTTCTTCTCACTCTCAGTGTCAGTCAGCTAAATAAATGTTTAAATATACCGAAGTCCCCAAAGAAATATCAAAAACTTACCTTTGTGTGTGTGCAATCACTCGTTATTTCAAGTCCAAGAAATACAGTATTTCCTTGATTCCAAACTTTTCGAAAGTCAACTCAAATCTCAAGGGAGAATGTGACAGGGAACTGTTCCGCAACACATGTTTGAACAGTTCAATGACCTTTGAGCGATCAGCTGGTCGTCGAGACAAACGTCGAGATTTGTCTCATTTCAGACTGGCGGTATAGCGATCTGGGGCTATAATAATAGACTATAAAGACTTATAGTTTCTCGAAACCATCATAAGGTCTACATTTGTGTTGTTTCTTGTTTGCATTGGATTTTAAAGATGTTGGAACTTGGAAGGCGTATCCAGAAACTAGTCACGGTTCGAAACCAACAAGTCAATGTGCTAATGCCCTTTGGTAAGGCATTAATCCTCATTACAAGGTCGCAAGCTATCTTAGCAAGAGCAGTCAGGACCATCAATCAGGGACAGGGCACAGGGGGGTGAATTGTGTTTGGTCGACAACCAGTTCATCTACTACCCAATTAGTCTATTCCCATATCGTCTATACCCAGCCCGTCTACTATCCACATGAGATCTAATACTCATTTCGTGTACTTATCATTTGGTCTAATGACCATTTAGGCTAATAGCAATTTGGTTTAATTTCCATTTTGGTCTAATCTCGAATAGGCATACTACTCAGTTGGTCTATTGTGGACAGACTATGTGGAGAGTAGACGGGCTAGGTGTAGACCATATGGGAATAGACCAATTGGGAAGTAGACGTATTGGTTGTAGACCAAACAGCAATAAACCACCAGGGTTGATGCCGGATATGCCACCAATGGTGTCTCGCACCACAATAAGTCAATACAAGAGCGGTTATATATAGAAGACTAATTTAGAGGGAGCGTTGGGGGTTGAGGCCTTGAGGGGCATTCTTGCATTCATTTTCTACACGTGTCTCACAAATTTGTTTGGGGGGGGGCTTAAGCCCCCAGGCCCCCTCTAGGACTGCTACTGGCCTGAATTACATTCAAAAAGTTTTGAAAACAATTATAAATGAGCAATTGAGATCGCAAATTATTTGATTGATTGATTTTCCAAAGGTCCAATATGCATGTCCCTAATCAGGGATTTTACCCCCCCCCCCCACTGCTAATGCCCCTAGAGAGTCCCTGTATATATTAACTATTTCTTTTGTATCCCCATCATATTCATGAGATTTTATTTCACTACTATTTCATCACTATGTACATGTGTATCCCCCCCCCCTCATGATATCGTGTCTGTGTACTTTAAAAAGTCAATCAAAAAAATCACAGTGTCATGGGTTTCGCAAAAAGCTGACTTAAATCTGCAAAAATCTGTAGGCCAATCATACTTCTTTCGATTTATAATCTTATGTACCTTTATGTTCTTCTTCTTCTTCATCTTGACAGTTGGTAACAGTGGTGTAACGTGGGTCTAGACGTTGAGAGGGCATCTGAGTATCAAAGGAAGGGGAACCCGAGTGTCATGGGGGGCACCTGAGTATCATGGGAGGGGAACCTGAGTATCAAAGGAGGGGCACCTGAGAACCATGGAGGGGGAACCCGAGTATCATGGGCACCTGAGTATCATGGGAGGGGCCATCTGAGTATCAAAGGAGGGGCACTTGAGTATCATGGGAGGGGGGGCATCTGAGTATCAAAGGAGGGGAACCTGAGTATCAAAGGAGGGGACACCTGAGTATCAAAGTAGGGGCACCTAAGTATCATGGGGGCACCTGAGTATCATGGGAGGGGGCACCGAGTATCAACGGAGGAGGCACCTGAGTATCATGGGAAGGGGCATCTGAGTATCAAAGGAGGGGCACCCAAGTATCATGGGGGCACCTGAGTATCATGGGAGGGGCACCAGTATCAACGGAGGAGGCACCTGAGTATCATGGGAAGGGGGCATCTGAGTATCAAAAGAGGGGCACCCGAGTATCATGGGGGCACCTGAGTATCATGGGAGGGGAACCTGAGTATCAAAGGAGGGGCACCTGAGTATCATGGGGGCACCTGAGTATCATGGGAGGGGCACCCGAGTATCAACGGAGGAGCCACCTGAGTATCATGGGAAGGGGGCATCTGAGTATCAAAGAGGGGCACCCGAGTATCATGGGGGGCACCTGAGTATCATGGGAGGGGAACCTGAGTATCAAAGGAGGGGCACCTGAGAACCATAGGGGGAACCTGAGTATCTGATGGGCACCTGAGTATCATGGGAGGGCATCTGAGTATCAAAGGAGGGGCACTTGAGTATCATGGGAGGGGGCATCTGAGTATCACAGGAGAGGGCACCTTAGTATCATGGGAGGGAGGCATCTGAGTATCAAAGGAGGGGGCACTTGAGTATCATGGGAGGGGGGCATCTGAGTATCAAAGGAGAGGGCACCTTAGTATCATGGGAGGGAGGCACCTGAGTATCAAAGGAGGGGGCACCTGAGTATCATAGGAGGGGGCTCCTTAGTATCAAAGGAGGGGAACCTGAGAATCAAAGGAGGGGGCATACACCTGAGTATCATTGGAGGGGCATCTGAGTATCATTGGAGGGGACACCTGAGTATCATTGGAGGGGGCACCTGAGTATCAAAGGAGGGGGAACCTGAGTATCAAAGGAGGGGGCACCCGAGTATCATGGGAGGGGGGGTACTTGTCTTACTATGGATGAAATGTGCATTAACGCAGTCATGAAGGGGACGATGTATAGGAGAGATCGCATTGTCTGCTTTTTTCATCTTCCTTTTCCCGCTCCTTCTTTTCTATCATTTTCCCCCTTTTTCTATATTTTTGTTTGCCACCTGATGGCAGGGGGGGGGGCGCAAGAACCCATGTAGCTACGCCACTGGTTGGTACCAAAGATTTTTATCTCTTTTTCCTTCCCGTTTCCTCAATTAATCTACGATGAACAATGATAAATATTCCTGTTTATACAAATGTAAAAACGTTATGCGAATTGTTTAAATGTCAGTTTTATTCAACGGAAAGGGGCACAAATTAAACAAGACATATATCATCAAATGTTTAAGATATTCAAAATATCCTTTTTATGAGCAATATATAGAAGACAAATAATGCGAAATTATGTGAAGAAACCCCACTATAATTCCTTGACAAGAGGTTCATTTTGTTATCATTTTCATATTTCCCAACAGCATCTTTTGCTTGGAGCACGATTTTCCATTTCCATTTTTGTTAACACAATATTTAATATTCAGAAGTCTGCAACTTTTTGAAATATCTCTGACAATCAACGAACTCAGCTTTTTCTGTCATAGCCTTAAACTAGTCTGCAAGCACAAACTATACACTTAACCTAGATCATAGTCTCATTTCGCTGACACTATATTACGCACACCGACTGGACGACCAGCCTGGACGACCAGAGGCCACCGGCCTTTCTTAACATTTAAGAATGCCGAAGTTTCATGCTTTATTTCTTCTCATAGGGGTCCCTGCCCCTAGATCCGCCTGTGATATGTATGTCTTTGATATTGCAAAAATTGTGCCAGTTTTTAAAATGCTCAAACTTAGCATCATGAAGACATGAACTGTGGGGAGCTTGACAATATATAGGGGTACAACCCAATCAAAATTTCGGTTATCAAATTTTGATTTTTGTCAGCACTTGCATGTTGACAGATCCCCCGAATTGAAGGCGCTTTTATTAAATTTTCTTTTTTCCTGGATGGAAACTTTTTATGAGCTTCTCTCTGCAGATTTCAAAATCTTAGGACCAGTCTTTCACTCTTTGTTTGGTTTCATATTCTTTCAAATCCTCCTTTTTTTCGCTGCAGCTTGCAGAATACTACACAATATTTACTTGTTACAACCTAAAGACCTGGAAAAATGTCATCGCTAGGTACATTTGCGAAAGCTCTAAAGAGGGCGCAAGCACTTTACATAAGGGAGATAGTTGAATCATCTTTGATTGTGTTGTGACAGGAATATGAGGACAAAATCTGGGTTATTCTGGTGTAGTTACGCTCCCCTTGAATGGCATGAAAGGGGTAGGAGGAGGATGAGGAGAAGGAGAAGAGGAAGAAGAAAAGGAAGAAGAAGAAGAAATAGGAGGAAGAAGAAGAAGAACAAGAAGAAGGAAGAAGAAGAATAGGAAGAAGAAGAAGAAGAAAAGAAGAAGAAGAAGTAGTAAAAGAAGAAGAAGTAGTAAAAGAAGAAGAAGTAGTAAAAGAAGAAGAAGATGAAGAAGGAGAAGAAGAAAAAGAAGAAGAAGAAGAAGAAGGAGAAGAATAAAGAGAAGTAGAAGAAGAGAAGACAATTAGAAGAAGAAGAAATAGAGGAAAAAGAGGAGAAGAAGAAAACAAGAAGAGAAAATGGGGAAAAGAAGATGAAAAAGAAGAAGAGGAAGAAATTAAAAAATAAAAAACCCAAAGAAACTGAAAAGAGATAGAAGAGGGGAAGGTGATACAAAATAATATGAACCCCTTTATTTGACTCTGCCCTACTTGGTCACCTTGCTTTCTAACTTTTCATTCATTTTCAGGGCTTCAATATTACACCATATCACAGACGCTGATAACACGTAGCGCCAGCATATCAGATTTTGCATTGTTAAACGATGCCTTTAAATGAATGCCCCGCCCCATCAATGACTTAAACTACACCACTCTGATCATATCACATTATCCATGAAGCCACCAAGCACTCTCTCTCTCTCTCTCTCTCCCTCTCTCTATCTCTGTCTATCTCTCTCCCTCTCTCTTTCTCCCTCTATCAGGCTCTCTCTCTGTCTGTCTGTCTCTTTCTCCGTCTATCTCTCTCCCTCTGTCAGGCTCTCTGTGTGTCTGTCTATGTCTTTCTCTGTCTGTCTCTCTCTCCCTTTCTCTGTCTGTCTTTCTCTCTCTCTCTCATCATCCTTGCTCCCCCTCTCATACTTTCTCCTCCCTCTTTCCTTCACATTTTAACATCCTCTTTATGTTTATTGCTTCCTTTCCTCTCCCCTCCCTTTTCATTTTTGGGGGGTTAAATTCTGATCCATATTCCTTAATAATACACATTGTGTATCTACATAAATAAAAAAATCATTAAAAAATTGTGACAGAAAACATTTAGATTAGTCTAACATGTCATAAATCTTTCGAAGCACTTTCATTTCCCTTTTTCGCCAGCATAATACACTCTGACAAATAACATACATTCTTTTTTACACCACCAAGAGAATTTAAAGACATAACGCCATTTATTAATGCTATAATGGTTTGAATACATCATTGTGTTACTGATGACACCAGTACTTACGTTATATTCATTATATTCACCGTGTCATTGAAAACAAAATACTGCTCTAAAAAAAAATTGTTATTTTTTTTTTTCTCACAAAAATTACAGCCTAGAGGTTCTACCCATAATAATAAATATAGCACTGCAAGCAATCTAACAAGTAAGAAAATAATAATTACATAAACAAAAAAAATTTTGAAAGTTTTCCCCTGCAACTGAATTTTTCATTAAAATATAATAGTATTACAAACGAATCAAAAGGTTAAATATTCATCTCATAGAATTGGAAGACAGTCATGGCATGGCATCATGGCATGCAGACTCATAAAACATGGAAATAAGAAAAAATTGTTTTCTTGGTTTAATATCTAGCACTTCATAACACTCCTGATTGATTTTGAATTGTGAAATATCCAGCATTAAAATCTGCATTTTAGTAAAGCTACACAATAATTTGTAAAATTCTGCAGCTGTACAAGAAAATTGTACACAAATCTGGAATCGATTTTAGATAAATTTGCTAGCAAGTAGCTTATTGATTATTTCAGTCAACGCCAATATGATAGATAATATAAATCTCCTACCATATTTACTTATTTAGTCTAAAATAAATCAAAAAGTAAAAAGTGAGAATACTTTCTTTATGTAAGCATGCTCATATATTTAGAAGCATTGATGAAACAAAGTTTAAATTTGCCTTTTTTTAAATACACAGTTTCTAAGTTAAAAACAACTACCGGTACACTCAACATACCAGTCACTGATTAGTGAAATCACTTTCAGCCAAATAATAATATAAGCTCACCCTGGCTAGATGTCTAATGATATTTTGCAGCAAGTGCGCAAGTTACTTTAAGTACGATTACAACAAAATCAGCCACATTCCATTTTTTGCAAATGTATGGTTAAAAAATAAGGAAATTTCCATTTGACCTAAGGGTTATAAGGTCAAAGGCCAAAGGCCAAAGGTTATTGTTCAGTGGATGGTCTGACAATGAGGATTTAAGCCCACTGCACACTTTACGGTCCTTTTGCAATCACATTTTCAGAGAAATTACAGTTGCATTGGGTATGGAAATTTAAACAAATATCATCTTCCTGATCGATGATCTGAATAAAGTTATGAATACCATCAATCAAAAACTGTAGTCAATTTATGCCTTCTAGTCGGCGTAAATGCCAAATCGGCTTTACATTGTAGACGATTGCACAACTGAACTGACAGTAGTTTTCCTCCTTTAATAAGGAACTTTGCTGTCCCCCACCACTGTTATTTTGTTATATTCATACAAGTATTCCGAACCTCAATTAATGACTTTTACACGTTTGAATTCCAAAACAGTCATAAGTTACATAAGATTGAAGGCTCACAAGACCAAACCTTCACATAACAAAAGGTTCTAGTCTCTTTGACATTTGGTCCGATTAATCTTTGTTCTTGCAATTTTAATTCATGTGATGGATACACAACCATCATAACAATGCAGTTTTCATCAAAAAAATAGATCAAGTGTATATTGTAGCCTACTGTATGCATCACATATATTGAAAAATAAAGTGTGAAGTTCTGGAGACTTGGATAAAGAAAATATATGTAGGAAGACATTTTAACCATTCCCTCTTTTAAAGGGATTGGGTATCTTTGCCTCAGATTCTGAACAAAATCCTGGATTTAGCTCATGCTGCAATCATAATTATAAACCTTTAGGTCAGTCAGGAATCCCATGACTTTTACAAGCCGATCGCCTGTCTAATTATCAAGATATTTATGATTGGAATTAGAAAATTGAAATGTCAAATACTGTTTGCCAAACGGTTTTAAACAGTTTGTTATAACACTACAGTCTATTGGGGAAAATGAGTATGGTAAAACTGGTCACTCAAAGTTTTTTTAACTTTTTTGAAGCACTTCATGATAATTTTGAAGCGCAATTGTTTTAGGGCTTCAATATTACACCACATCACAGGCACTGATAACACGTAAGGCCATGCATCTCAGATTTGTAAAACTGAAAACATTGTTAAACAATGCCTTTCCACGTCACAAAATATAAAGTGCTATTAAATATGTTCAGTTATGATACATTCTATGTTTGGTCTGATTGTACTGTGCACCGATTGTCCAAACTCCTGAGCTGGAATGATATATTTCAAATAAGAAGACTGGAATGATAGAAATGGAATTATCAAGTAACTTCTGCAAAATGTCTGTCACTATCATTGAGCATCAAGATTTGTTATAATTGATGTACGAGAATATACTGTACTTCTTTGAGGTAACATACAAATATTCAATCACAAAACTTGGACCGTTTCACAAACCCTTTTTTCAATGACAAATGACAAAAATCAGTGACAAATCTGCTGATAACCAATCAGAATCAAGGATTTTACTAGCTTATAACAAAAACTGTCATTTGTCACTGATGACAAGTTTTGTGAAATGGGGCCCCGATCTAACATTTTGTTTGAAGAGCCACAAAGGTGTAAAATCCACAAGATCTAACACAAAATTAATGCCCTTCTGGCTCTCAATTGACCATATAAATTTCTGTACCAGACTCACAACTGTCAGAGTCTTGAACAGATCCATATATGATTTTTGCAGTGCTAGAAAGCCCTTGACTGTAAGACCGAGTCTGTCAGTCAAATTACAATATACCGTACAGGTAATACATAAAGAAGACCTTTGATAGGTTTGGTTTGGTGGTTGATTTTACCCGTCTTCTATTAAAGAAAGCACACTTATGCTTGTAAGCAACCAGGGGACTGACAGCTTCAAGGTCTCCCAGAGGGACTTGGTAATGATGATTAATGCCTTACAGAAGGTACGAAAATATGACTTTATATCAATGGAAAGCTGAATGAATAAAAATATAAAGGAATTCAAAATATTTTCCCTTTCAGTATTGCACAAAAGCGAATTAGAAACCTCATTTTCTGCACCTCTCCAAATTACAGGTCAACAGGAGTCATATTTGCCGCAGTTAGTGACGACATAACAAGTGCACCCGATCGGATCGCCTATATAGCTGAGGCGATGAGCCGTGCTTAATTAATGCAAAGTCATTGTGAATATGCGTACTCCACATACGATGATGTCATCAATTCGATAACTAGTTTTTAGGTCGACAACTCCCGATTTTCAAAGCTTTAGATTTCGAGTTTTCAGAGAGCTGTTACTCATCTGACAGGCACTAAAGAAGCATATAATTGGTATTATTGTAATCTATGGCTTGTAAGCTTTCCTTTGATATATAATTCATCTATTTCATTTTTCACTTCCGACAGGGTCTTTAAGGAACACACAGAACCGTCTTTCATACAGTGAAACCTGTATACAAAGACTAGGTACTCATAGGAGACAAGAAAATAAATGTAGTCTTCATAAGCAAGTGGTCTTTATGTACAGGTTGCAACGAGAAACACTGTTCAAGGGATATATAAACTTTTCTTTAAATAATAGACAGGTGGTTGCTCTAAAAGTAGGTTTCACTTTACAAACGATTGTGTGGACGAGTTTCACCGAGCTGGAATGCTGGTGTCTCCTGAATAGTATCTTAAGAGGGTGGTCGCGATTTTCTCTCTGTCTAAAGAAATTCTAGAATCTGCCATTAAACTGTGAAATCTGAATACAAAGACCGAGATCCATGGTCTTTCTACACAGGTGGTTGCTAAAGCAGGTTCCCTTAGGCATGTATGAATGTGCGGAAGCTCTTCATTGAGCTTGAATAGCAGTGTCTCCTTTGCGTTTCTTGTGAGTTTGGGCGTCGCCAGCACCGTCCACCATCACCCCCATTTCGTTGTCGTTCAGGTCGCCGTCCACGTTCGGTACCTCTCCGGTCTTTAACATGCGGAGCTCCTCGGGGCCGAAGGGGTAGCAGAGGATGTCCCTAGAGGTTTTCTTCATGAAGGTGAGGTCAGGTCGGGTCATGTAGACGTCCATGTCTGAGCCAAACTGGGCGAGGGGGAGAGAGAGAGAGAAAGAAAGAGAGAGCGAGAGAGCCAAGGAAAAAGAGAAACACATTGGTACAGGAATTTCATGATACATACGAAAGGACTTCTTAAGAACATTTACTAAAATCCTGATTTACTAGAAAGTTTCCTAAATAGATGATGTCCAAGCCAAACTGGGAGATAGAGGGCCAAAGTAAATTCCTGTTCAGATATGGCATGGTAAAGGTAAAATGCCGCAAAAAAGCCACTTTAAAAACAAAAATGTGTTAATGAATGGCAACTGCGTGCAACAAAGGATTGAGCTCTGTGTTATACAAGCAAGATACAGAAATGTGAAGCATATTACACTATACAAAATCATTTTTAAAAAGGCTGTGGTTTTGCAGTGTCATAGTTGATCCAGCCTTAAGGAGGAAAACATTGTACAGGCACTGCTGGATTTAAGAAGGACCAGCCTGTGCCATCCTTAGATACATAGTCATAGCTCAAAACATGTCATAGGGTATATTTAACACATTTTTACAAACTCATAGAAATTATTATCATACCTCATACATGATCTGTCTACAGGCTCCACATGGCGTCGAGTAGAGCTTCTCAACATCCCTACAAAGAAAAAAAATGGAGTATGTGACTATAATCTCTTGATATTGAAAAGGTGTCGTGGTCTAGTGGATATGTCACCGGACTGTGGATCACATGGTTCGCAGTTCGAGTCCCACCGCGGCACTAATGTCCTTTGGCAAGACATTAATCTACAATTGTCACTTGCCACTCAGGGTACCTGGTAGGATGAGAACGTTACTGTGGTTGGATGCCCACCTTCAATATGGGGGGGATGTTTTCACAAAAGTTTGTGTAACCCAACACCTCCACCCAACGCAAAGGCCCAATGGAACGAAGTGAGCCACTTGCAGTAATCTTTGAGAGAAAAAAAAATACACAATAAAATGACAACTGCCAGAAGATCTTGTGATTCTGCAACTAAAGGGATGCAAGATGCATCTCCTTTTTTTAGAAGAATGGTATTGCATGGTTTAATAAAGGGGTCTAAAGTCAACATATATCTAAACACAGATATTGTACCAATCCTTTGAGGAAGAGGGGGAGCAACAATCAATTCACTTCAGTGACTTTATACACTTCTTGAGTTCATCTATCAATGCCAATATATATAAGTAGCCACTGCCCACAAGAGAGGGTTAAACCACTAGTGGAGCAGGTAGTAATAAAACTTGTGAATATAAGTAAAATGAAGCTTACAAACATTGACTTTTTAATGTCCTTCAAAAAAATATTTGCAATAATATGATGAATTAAAGGGATAGTTGAGTTCTTGTTTCAGACCGCAAATGCCTTCAAAGTGCAGGGTTATTGCTCTTATTCTTATTTATGACATTTCTAGTGCCCTTTTAGAAGCTAAAATTGCTATGATAGTAATTTTAGACCCCCAAAATGGGTGAAATTTAGCCAATACGATCATACCAATTCAGCTCCACTTTCAAACAAATACGGTGACCGTTAATTAATTAATTAATAATAACAATTACAATATAACCAACACGAAAAAGCCAACAAAAAGCCAACATTGGCATTGGCTGGAATGAAACGTATAAGGCGCTATCTCGTTTTTTCAACAGCTAGTTCAAAATTATTGAATATTTGTGGTGCCCCACAAATATTAGAAATGGTTATATTTATGGATATTTCAGGCTTCTCTGAACCAATTTCGATCAAACAAAGATGATTTTGTCATTTAAATTGTATGTTCTTTCAAATTTGACACTCAGTTTTTCATTATCTCACAAAAAAATATTTTGTGTAGTGCCCTCTGCAACAAAACTCAACTATCCCTTTAAATAAGAAACGAATGACATCTAAATTGCATTTTTATACACTTTGTAATAAGAATTGAATCTGAAAATATATATAATGCACAAAGTCCAAAGTGAATATATGTGAATGAGTCCATTCAGCTGAGAGAAGTACAGGATGCTGTGCATTTGGACTTTGATCGATCAGAACATTAATTCATTTCAATAATCACGGTTGCTACAATATGATGTATTTATAACGTATTGTTGTAATAGCGCCATCTACAGGGTGTATACTCATTCCACAAGATACTGTGAATAAAGAAACCTCTCTCTTATGCCAGGTTAACTCAGTCATGGTAAAAGAGTTGTAACACGATAGAAAGAGACTAAACAATACAACGGTAACTCGCTTCAGCCTAAAATCCATCGATCTTCCAACAAAAAATGGAATTTGCTAGTAGAATCACCGTGTCCTTGTGGATAATTTCTACCTATATCCCGAGACAAGTCGGAGTGGCATCAAATGACTATAATTTCTGTGGATCAAACTTCACAAACCTACATGAACCATGCTTGCTGCAGCAACAGACTTTGGGCGTACCATTGAATACAGACCGTGTTTCACGTGCAGCAAAGATTTTTATGCCTACTGACTTGGCAAATTCTATTCCACCCAAAAACTTTTCACTGAAAAGCCTGCATAATAGTATCTCCATAGGAGGGTTGATAACAACCGATTATTTTACAGTTGAGGTATCCAAAAGATGGGTTGTGAGCGTAAGTTTTTCAACCTTACCAAATGAACTAAAACACATTACCCTAGTGCAGATGATATACACAGTGGTGAATTTCACAGGCATTGACCAATTTTTGTCAACTATACATATACATGTGAATGACACTATTTACGAGATGCCATTCTGCTTGTTCCATGTACAAGATCAGATGTCGACGGAAGGTACATCTACTACATCAACTATACCATCTAATTCTGAGAATTCATCTACTACATCAGCTATATCATCTAATTCTGAGAATTCATCTACTACATCAGCTATATCATCTGAATCTGAGAGTTCATCTACTACTGCATCAACTACATGTCAATCATCTGAATCTGAGAGCAAGTCATACCCAATCCTGTTGATCCTCTTGGTCCTGTCATTAATTGTCAATGTGGTTCTCATCATCATTTGGATTTGTTTTCCGCATGAAATTGAAAGATGGCGTTCACAGAATTGTTTGCTTCAGCGCATTGCATCAGCAAAACACGGAACCCAAAACACAGATTCGTCCTCGCCCCATACAGAGTACACCCGAATTCCACAAAGCAATACCAGCTATCAAGGAGAATCTAGTAAGTGCAACAATATATTGTTTTCTTTTAATAATTATTGGTAGATATAAAGGACAGAATAGGTGACCTCAATGGAAACATTTGCCATCATTTCAATCCGATAATAATTTTATAAGTTCCCACGCATCACTAACATGGTATACACAAAGCAGTAAATTGAGGCAAATGTGGGCATGTCAAACGGTTCATAAAACCAGTTAACAAATTTTGCTATCAATGGAAATCGTGCATAATATTCCATTTTGCCCCAAACCGGAAACCGCATGCGCATACACGGTTGCCCATTAAGCTGAAATAATATTTCTAGCACGTACCTATTTTCATTGATTGTGACACCATGATTTATTCTTTATATATAATTTAAATCTTCTCAGGACTTTAATTACCGATCCAAAGAGTCATGGGCCCGAATTCACTAAGGAGTTTTAAATTTAACCCATGGTTTAAATCTTAATTGAAATGACCCATAGAATTAGCGCAAAATAAGCGCAACACAGTCAGAGGTCCAATATTAGATGCGAGCAAGCCAAGGTAAGCTTATTTTGCGCTAATTTTTAAACCATGGGTTATGTAAATGAGGGTTTAAACCATGGGTTAAGTTAAACCTCCTTTGTGAATTCGGGCCATAGAGATTGATCAGTAGAGTGCTGAGAAAAAGCTGTACATGTAAACCTTATCTATCAAAAATAAATCATATTGTCACAATCATTTCGTGAAAAGAGGTAAAAATTATCCCATTTTATGGGCAACAGTGCATAAAACCAGCCGACAGAAATACAGACGCATTTTTCAACTTTTTTTCTAATCCACACACACGAGATGGTAGTGAGAGTCAACATGGCAGATACCAACCAAGACAGAGGAAGTTGTCCTGAACAGGATGAAACTCGTCAGTTACCAACTACTGTGCATTCACCTTGTACTGGACAAGCTAATGGTGAGTACAGTGTGTATTTGATACTCTTCTTCTGGAAGTCTAAAAAATGTTGTGGCGACAACTGCTCCATCATCAATGTGGACACACTAACTGAATTTAGAATTTCAACCCTGAACTAAGCACAATCCCTTTACGCTAAACCTTACGTTAAACCAAACCTAAAACCCAACTGCAAGCCTGGCTAACTCTCATTTATTTGACAAAATGAAGCCAAAAGAAATTGTGGTCGGAGAAAATATCAGCGAGCAATGTACTCTTTTCATAGAAGCATCTTTTTATATTTTGAGTAATGTCCAAGGTAAAAGTAGAATATTGATATATACCGGTAATTCAGGTTATGTGGTGTCCATGTGAAAATTGGTGAGTTGCCAAACATGCAATTTTGCTTAAAACAATAGGCACTAATGGAAGGATTGCTTTGGGCAACACAATGGCTTTCCAAAATTACCATTTCTAGTCTTGATTAGCTCCATGACAACCCTGTTAACACCGGTACAAACATTAATATTGCACTCCAGACAGGAAATCTTGAAGCCTTTGGTACATGTACTGTATGGTTATCATGTACCGCTTTTGTCTCCTTCTTTTTCAACTGACAGCTAAAACTAATGTACAACATTCAAATTCCTTGACATACCTGTAGCCAAACTGTGAATGTGATTATTTTCTTATGTTTAATCTAATGCAGGAGAGACTCATGTGGTAGATATACATCTGACTGAGAGAGTAGACCCTACTGAACAGCAGCAACCAACGGTATCGTCTTCCAAGGCAGAAATCAATCAACATGCTCCTACAGAAGCATGTACAGGTAAGTTATATGTTGCAATCCATTTCCACAAGCAGTGCTGCTAGAGCTGTCTGTAGCTAAAGTTCCTTAGTGGCTTGGATGAGTCAGATCAAAGTGTGTCAGGTAGGTAAGAAAGAAGTGGTACAGTAAATGGAAAAAAACCCTTATGTGGTGTCCATGTGAAATTGGTGAGTTGCCAAACATGCAATTTTGCTCAAAACAATAGGCACTAATGGTATTGGAAGGATTGCTTTGGGCAACACAATGACTTTCCAAAATTACCATTTCTAGTCTTGATTAGCTCCATGACAACCCTGTTAACACCGGTACAAACATTAATATTGCACTCCAGACAGGAAATCCTTTAGTACATGCTCGTGACTCCTTTTTTTTCAACTGACAGCTAAAACAAACATTTACAATATTTAAATTTCTTGATATAGCCAAACTGTGAATGTGATTATTTTCTTATGTTTAATCTAATGCAGGAGAGACTCATGCGGTAGATATACATCAGACAGAGAGAGTAGACCCTACTGAACAGCAGCAACCAACGGTGTCGTCTTCCAAGGCAGAAATCAAGCAACATGCTCCTACAGAAGCATGTACAGGTAAGTTATATGTTGCAATCCATTTCCAAAAGCAGTGCTGCTCTGTCAGTGGTTAAAGCCCGGAGTTAAAATTTCTTTATAGTGGCTTTGATACGTCAACAAATCTGGTGATATTCACACATAAATTGCCAACTGCAACACAGTCTCCAGGCCGTTATTTGTTTATGTTGTCAATTATTGAGTTTAGAGACATTTAGTTAACGTCAAACACACTAGTTCACTGCTTTATGGTCACAGAATATAACAAGTCATATGAAAATTTATATAATTCAGGTTATGTGGTGCCCATGCGAAAATTGGTGAGTTGCCAAACATGCAATTTTGCACAAAACATTAGGCACCAATTGATAGGAAGGATTGCTTTGGGCAACACAATGGCTTTCCAAAATTACAATTCCTGGTCTTGATTAGCTCCATGACAACCCTTTTAACACCAGTATACATTATTCTTGGCATTTATTGCACTGCAAACATTTAATAATTCTTGAAGCCTTTTGTACATCTGTAAATACAATAAATACAACATGGCATATGGAGGTTATTTGTGTGGCATATAAAGAATTAGGAGTAAGAGTAAGACATGGCTTTAGTAACATCCTTTTATTTACATTGTATTTGTTTTGCCTTTAAAGGAACATTGTCTGCACTGGGAGATGAAACAACAGAACCTGAAGAAGACATTGCAGATATGTATAGACTTGGCAAACCAGACTTACCAGAGAGATATGAAGCTCAAGGAACATTGATTCACCCAGAGGAAACAGATCAGGAATCAGATAGTGATAACGTTATAATGGGTTAGGATAGGGAACATCAAGACCTGCTAGTACATTCTCCTGCCAACTAAAGACAAGACAAATGCAACTGCATCTCTTGCATATATGCCTCCACCCTAAATTCAGTATAGGAAATGGATGGAATCTTTTGTGACATGTCACAATGAAAACAAAAAGCCTATCTCTTGTGGTTCCTGAGATATCACAATGGCAAGGCTAAAACCTGTTATTCAGGTTATGTGTTGTCCATTGAACTTTGACCTTTCTGAAACATCACTGAACTCTTATATATAATTCAACCGTTCTTCTATAATATATATTATGACATCATTGTGTGGTGGAACTTACAAAGCTGATCCAAAGTAAAGAGGACTTTAAGAAACTGAACTGTTATATATAATTCAACTGTTCTTCTATTTTTTTATATTATGACATCATTTTTGTGGTGGAACTTACAAAGCTGATCCAAAGTAAAGATGACTTGAAGAAACTGAACTCTTATATATAATTCAACTGTTCTTCTATTTTTATATTATGACATCATCGTGTGGTGGAACTTACAAAGCTAATCCAAAGTAAAGATGACTTGAAGAAACTGAACTCTTATATATAATTCAACTGTTCTTCTATTTTTATATTATGACATCATTCTGTGGTGGAACTTACAAAGCTGATCCAAAGTAAAGATGACTTGAAGAAACTGAACTCTTATACATGTATATAATTCAACAGTTCTTCTTTTTTTATATTATGACATCATCGTGTGGTGGAACTTACAAAGCTGATCCAAAGTAAAGATGACTTTAAGAAACTGAACTGTTATATATAATTCAACTGTTCTTCTATTTTTATATTATAACATCATTTTGTGGTGGAACTTACAAAGCTGATCCAAAGTAAAGATGACTTGAAGAAACTGAACTCTTATACATGTATATAATTCAACTGTTCTTCTATTTTTATATTATGACATCATCATGTGGTGGAACTTACAAAGCTGATCCGAAGTGTAGACGACTTGAAGAAACTGAACTCTTATGCTTTAAAACTGAAACTGTGATATTTTTCTTTTTCTTTTTCCTCCAGTAGGAAAGAGTGTTAACCAGTCAAGACGATTCAGATTCTTTTTGTCATCTCACGTTGCATGTTAAAGGTTATTTACTATTAAAGTTTAGTCTATATTGTGCTTTTCTAATGTTTTGTACTTTTCTAATGTTTTGTATTTATTGTACCTATGTGTGAGTTAGTTTCATTTAATTTTAAGCTTTGCAACAAACAATGCTGATGGTAGTTGTTATCAGTGTAATTTAAAAAATCAACAGAAAATATATTGGGCAGAAGATAATGAATATATGTGTAAAGAATACAAGATACTGTGTGCCACATAATTTTAAACAGATGGGGCAAAATATAAATGTTGACAATGCAATGTTTGTTATTCATCTCAATTGCAGGAGTTTAAGAAACGATTATGATAGTTTTCTTACTTGTATAGATTCCTTGAACACTGCTTGCTCTATCTATTTTTGGTTGAACAGAAACATAGTTACAAAGAGATGATACCGGTGTGTTGGCTCAGTCAGTAGAGCGTCCGCCTCACAACCGGGAGGTCGTGGGTTCGAACCCCGGCCACGTCATACCAAAAGACGTTAAAAGATGGGAGTTGCTGCTACCTTGTTTGGCGTTCAACAATAAGGGGATAGAGCAATGTCGATCTGGCGCTGCTCAGTGGCTGCCGGGCTCACGATCAATTGGGCAAAAAGAATTTCCATTTTCAGTTTAACTTAATAAAATTTGGAGTGTACTTTAAAAGACTATTTTTATTATTATTATTATTATTATTATGATAAACCAAGTTGTTTTTATTACATCATTACAATTTTGTTGGACAAGGAAGAGATAACAAAAGGAGAGGAGGAGTTAGTATGTTTATTCATGAATCTTATAAATTCAGACAAAGGCATTATTGTATTACAGTATTGTTTATATATATGCTATTGTTCATATTATTTATGTTTTTAATGGTATGTTTTTAAGGGAATGTGGAAACAAAACTCATCTGTTGCCTCTCTTGACAGAATAGTCAAATTACAAAAACGTGCAGTTAGAATCATCAATCATGCCTTGTTTCTTGCCCATTCATGTACATCATCTTTATTTTTTCTTCACTCAAAATTTTGCATTTTGATGATTTATATTTATACCAAGTAGGAATTTTCTTGTATTTATGTCATAATCATATTCTCCAAAAGTAACTCTTTACTTTTTTTTAATTCTATATTTACAGCCACAGAAAAGCAAATGCTATGGATTTTCACTTGCCACATATGCATACTCACTTTTTAAAAATATATAATATACAAAGGACCTATCATTTGGAATTCGCTTCCCTCATCAATTAAGGAATCTCAATCGCTGAATGTTTTTAAAAGTAGGTTCAAAAAATTTATTCTTGCAAAATGTTAATCCAATTTGAACCTTTTATTTCATATATCTGTAATATTATATTAAAGCCAGGCACTGTATTGTTTTTTTTTTTGGGGGTGGTAATGTAGTATTTTTTCATGTCCTTGTAATATAATACTTACATTTATCTTTTAATTATATTAACTTCATTAGGCCGGCCACTTTACATGTATATAAGAATCACTACCTACCAAGCAACTTTTATATTGATGTACCAAAGTACTTATATATGTATTCTTTGTATGTATAATGTACAATGTATATATACATGTATATGTTACTTTTTTAATTGATTTGGTGAAATAAAATTGAATTTAATATATATTTCATTGTATTTTATTGATGTTTTATATACAAATTTTGAACAATTAGACTTTCTCTGTTTGCTAAGGGTACATAAAGGTCACTGCCTGAGTGATAACTTATCTGTGAAGTGAAGCAAAGCACACAATGTTCGTTATAGAGCATTCAGACTAGACAAAAAGAATCCCCTATCATATTGCTATACAATGACTTTTGCCTTGTCTGAATGGGAGAGGGCAAGTCTTGTTAACTTACGTTGAGATGGCAATAGCCTTGAAGTGCCTATATCCTTCTGAGACGGCCTTGAAGATAGCACAACGTTCAGCACAGATTCCAAGAGTGTACGAGGCATTCTCTACGTTACATCCTGATAATGGAGAAAAAATGGAAAAAGTCAAAGTAGATTGAAAAAAAAAATATTCTGAGACAGCCTTGAAGATAGCACAAAGTTCTGCACAGATTCCAAGAGTATACAAAACAGGATGTAATGTAGGCATTCTCAACATTACATGTACATGTACATCCTGTTTTTGGAGAAAAAATGGAAAAAGTCAATGCAGAAGATCCACCGCAGATTCCACGGTTCATATTGTACTTATTCAATTACACCTGACTCTAGGCCGAAGATCATGTTTCACAGAGGAAAGAAAACCTAAAGTGACTCGGTAACATTGCCTCAGATTTCTGAAACAAAATCCTGGATTTAGCTCATGCTGCAATCATAATTCTAAACCTTTATGTCAGTCAGGAATCCCATGACTTTTACAAGCCGATCGCCTGTCTGATTATCAAGATATTTATGATTGGAAATCAAAATTTCTTTTTTAGTTTTCCTTTTTTAGTTTTCCTTTTTTAGTTTTCCCAATGTTTTTTATAACACTACAGTCTATTGGGGAAGATGAGTATGGTAAAACCGGTCACTCAAAGATTTTTACTTTTTTGAGACACTTCATGATCATTGAAGCGCAATTTTTTTAGGGCTTCAATATTACACCATATCACAGACACTGATAACACGTAGGGCCATGCATCTCAGATTTAAACGATGCCTTTAAGAGCTCAGACAAACTTCCTTTCATCCTTTGCTAACCCCGGCATCAGGTTTCATTCTTTGTTATAGAATATGGGCTCAAGAGGATACATGTAGGAGGCATTCTCCTCGTTAAAACCTGATTTCTATGATAAAAATTGGAGGATGTCAATGAATAACACGGATTTCCTTTTAAAATCTGAGATAGCACAATGTACAGCACAGGTTCCAAGAGCATATGAGGCACTCTCTACTTTAAAAACCTAATTTTGGAGAGAAAAAAATGAATGAAAGAATGATTGTTAAACAAATAATGGCAATTTTGCTCTAGAACTTTAAGAATTCCAGCTATCTATCATACTTCCTACTACTAAATCCAAAAGTTGAAGAGATACAGTTGTAAGAGAGAGTTGTAGAATATTATGTGGATTCTTTTGATATATAGTACCGGTATGTGAAAGTATCTATAGCTTAATTTCTGTATTCATTAACGAGAGAGAGAGAGATAAAATATTTATTAATAAGATGAAAGAACGCAAACCTGCAGTAATGACAACTTGAAATGATAATATACATGATATTTCCCCTATGTTTAGGGAATTTTTACTAAAAAGTGACTCATTTAAGGCTAGAGCGGCTAGGATAAGGCTTGAACACCCCCCCCCCCCAACCTAATCAAGCCCCTGTTGGTGATAAGAGATGTTTCCACTAGATATACGATATTGATATACAATGTAAGGGTTTGATTATCATGCCCTGCACCAGATAACATATATTTTACATGAATTTCTGGCTGATTGCCTTAGTACAAAAGTCCAAGAATATGTACCCCCAACCCCCTTGAGATGACGGCCTTGTTTTGTTTAGAGAGAGAGAGAGATATTGTGTGCCCCTCCCCCCTTTATTTTATTTTGTTTACAGAATGGATCTACCCTGCTTAAATATATACAAAGTTATTGGAAATAAGTACACCCCTGCATTGCTTTCTGTAGAATTGCCTCCTATAGGTTTTGTGTATATTAACCCAGATTGGTCCAGGGTAAATCTATCACAGATGAGAGGAAAATAATTATTTAAAATTTCATATTCAACATGGAAACCCCAAATTCATAGCAAGGGAATAATAGTTGAAGAGCCCCTCAATCTGGTAAACTAGCAAATGTAAGTAAATTATCAAAACCTGCTTCCATTGATTTGGGAAATTTTGGGTGTTCGTTCTTGGAACTAGTGCAGTAGTGAATTTCGCAACACAGTCCCAGATAGGTTTGATCTGCCTGATTCTGAATTTGAATCTGAAAATAATACAGCTCAACACTCTGGGTGTGCACATGAAATAGTGAAATAATACTATTGAAAATGCTGCTGCACACGAATGCCTTGAATACGTTGGGATTTTTAATGTTAACTATATAGATGGTTGGTGATAAACAATTCCAGTCTGTAAAGTGTTTACGGAAGGAATTAATATTTGAAGGAATCTTTGTTTGAAGTAATCAACAGATCCAGAATCTACAGTGGATTATGCTATGAGAATTGGCAAACAGAACAAATCCTTACTATGATTAATATTTCAATTCTAGTCACTGATTAAAAATGGAATTTTTTAAAATAATCATAAAAATGTGTCTGATGATATCTGTCACACATTCAAAATCCTGTTTCTGTCATTTTTCTGCTTTCACACAAGTCAACTTTATTATTACAAAATTTTAGTTACCCTGGCCAAACATGCAGTAATTTTTTCTGAAGTTCTCAACTAACCGAAATGGAATTGCCCATTATCATAGGTTTAGAAATGGGATTGCCCTTCAGTGCAAAAGAAATATACACAGGACTAGTGTGAGATGGGAAAGCTCCTGCGAAACAGAAAAGTATTTCTTTTAGTTTACTGTTGCCCTATAAAAGTTTAAAGAGGCAATTGCTTGTCCTTGGACTTTGGAACCTAAGTCTGAGAGAATAGCGATTATAGTCTGACCTTGGATAATCGTTCCATCATCTGTTAGGAGAGCAGCTCCAACTCTGAAGTTGCTGTACGGACAGAAAGCATTATTCTTCGCCTCGTTGCTCTTCTTGATCAGCTCCTGGATAACTTCTGAAATTTACAAAATTTCACACGAGGGTCAATATATAATCAATGCGATGAAGCGTCTAGTGTGACAATTGTTTTCTTCAAAGTTCAAGAAAGATAAATCATGTTATTTCATTCATGCATCGATCATATAAGTTTTTTCTGTTTTAGCCGGTAGTACTGTGCCTGTGGTTCATTGAAAAATGAATATGCAGCAAAATGGCCCAAATGCAATATTCAATAACATAAATCCTGTGTCATAGGGAATCTAGCAGATCTAACAATTGTCTGTGTTAATATACAAATAGTGAATGGCCATGAGTGCAATGGTACAAGATTTTGCACGAGGTGAAAGATAAGAGACGCCTATCCAACGAGGCGCAGCTGAGTTGAATTGAGCGTCTCATCTTTCACCAAATGCAAAATCTTGTTCCATTGCATGAATAAAGACCATTCAATACTTGTTTTCTACAACACCTCGGATGTTAACGGGCTTAAAACATTTTTTTTTAAAGAACATTTTTCCTAGGCCTAGTCCAAATCTCAGCAAGATTTTTTGTTTTTTATCGATGAAATTGCCGATAGTGAGCGCGTACTATACTTTATGTTTATTGTGACGCAGAGTGCAATTTCGTTTGATCCATTTGTTCCATTGCACGGTGAAGTCACTTACCTCACAATATACTTTGTACATCGTGACGTCAGCATGCAGATGCCGCAGATGAAATAGCACCAGTACTGTGTAACTTATTCCAACAATCCTTAGACAGTGGAGATCTACCTGAGGATTGGCTTTTAGCCAATGATCACTGCACTATTCAAGAAAGGTGATAAAGCCCTACCATCAAATTATAGACCGGTGTCCTTGACAGCGACATGCAGTAAGCTTCTTGAGCATATAGTCCATTCTCATATAAGTCAGCATTTGGAACGTCACAATATCCTTACTCCCAAGCAACATGGCTTTAGAAAGCATCATTCGCGGGAAATTACTTAACTGGATTATCAACTTCCTCACCAAACGAAGACAAAGAGTCGTCATTAATGGTACAAGCTCCGATTGGCACAAAGTGGGGTCAGCCGTACCACAGGGGACAGTCCTCGGGCCCCCTGCTGTTCCTGCTCTACATAAATGACATCACCAAAAATCTACAGTCTGAAATTCGTCTACTTGCTGACGATTGTATTTTATACAAGGTCGTTAAAAACCTATCCGATTGTGAGAGTCTACAGAAGGACATTCATCAACTTGAAAAATAGGGGGACGAGTGGCAGATGAAGTTTAATGCTAAGAAATGTTTTGTCATGAATATGACCAATAAGAGGAAGAAGCTGAGATTCCCCTATACTCTTCATGCCCAAAACCTGGATTCAGTTGAACATCACCAATACCTTGGAGTCTTCCTAGGCCTAACCCACAAAAAGGCACAAATACAAGTGGGATTTCCAGTATGCTCACATTACCAAGAAGGCTAACAGGGTTCTTGGAATGCTAAGGCGTAATCTTAGAGGTTGTTCGAGAACCATCAAGAGCACTGCCTATCTTGCATTAGTAAGACCTCATCTAGAATATGCAGCTAGTGTCTATGACCCTTATGAAGCCAAGTAGTAAGTACATCAAGCAGCTGGAAATGGTCCAACGGCGTGCTGCCAGATTTGTCTACAATAATTATAGTCAATGTGGTATACAACCTGTATAGTGTCACTGACATGTTGAGGGTTCTGGAGTGGGATTCACTGGAACATCGGCGAGAAGTTGCAAGACTTGCTCTCATGAAGCAGATCCAGAGCGGTCAATCTGCCATCCCGAAGACCCTAAGTAACACCTCTTGCTGTTACTAGATCCCGTCGTTCTTCAACCAGCAATAGCCAACATTTGAAACAGACGTATTGCAGGACAGACTTCTTCAAGTTCTCCTATTTTCCTGGTACGTGCAAGGATTGGAATTATAATTAGCTACCTGATAGCATTATCAACACGGGATCAATTGATTCCTTTAGGTCCCATGCCCTACAATTCCTGAATGATCATTCTAGTCCATGACCATGTGCCTCATTCCGTGTCTTTATATGGACTAACAAGTCTGTCGACATGTACTGAAGAAGAAGAAGAAGAAGAAGATCAAACGGAATTGCACGCCTGGAGAATGATGCTGTTCAACATTACTTTTATTGTATGTCATGTGATTAAGAATTAACCAATGAGGTTGCAAGAACCTTAGTAGTTGTTGTATAATTAGGCCTAGCCTAATAGTACTATAGTAATACTAATATCTATAATACTAGGTCTAGATCAAAACACTTAACGTTAATCGCTCAGTCATCAAAAACAAGTCATGATATCACATACCAGCATTGCATGCCTGAATGTTCATGCAGTTTCACTTTAATTTAAGTCTAAATAAAAAGTCTCACCTGGTAGATGGTCCATTGTCGATTGTCTGAGCTGACTCCGAGTTTGTCAAATTGTAGTTAGACTACCTAGCCTAGGCTATAATATACTCTATAGACTAGACAGTATACACTGCACTTCTAATTCTCCAAAATACCAAATTCTAATTGTCGACTAAATTCAATTCTTCTTCTCGTCCTTCATCCGTATCTTCGGAGATCGGCGGGCCTGGTCGGATCAGTCAAATTGGTAGTGAGAACTACCTATTACAGTATTAGTATTACTATAGTGACCTAACTTTGTATATTGGTCACGATATTGTACTGCTGAACAGATAACAATGTTTACATTCGTTATTTCACGCAACGTGTACACATACTACAGTACATGTACATTCATTGACGTCTTGCTCACTGGAAGAGCGCGCATTAATTGTCTGGAGGTGTGTCATTACTGACCAATCACATCATTGCTTATGAACGATGAACTACAACTGTCTACGTATAGACTTTATAAATTACTTAAGATCAGCTTCGGCTTGTTGGTCTAGTGGTATGTTCTCGTCTTAGGGTGCGAAAGGTCGCGGTTCAACTCTCACACGAATCCCTATAATGAAGGAGAGTTTTTTGTTGTTGCTTTGTTCAATTCGTGTTTTATATTATTTACATTACATCCCCTCCTTCCCATTTATTTTCATTCACATTGCATGCACTTATTTCGGAGTTCATGAAACTCCATCCTCAGACTGAACTTTCCACAGAATACAATTTCCGTTACTATACTAGACAAGAAAAGTGGATGGGGGTTGTGTGATCGAGAAAGGGAATGAGGAGTTATTTTTGTCGGGTATAGACCTAAAGGACAATTAAGGCCCCAAAAAAATTAATGAGGAGCGCCATTTTTTTTTTTTTAATTATATTTTGTGCACTAAAAACTGCTATTGGATAAATACCAGTAGGGCCTACAATTTCTTCTTTATCTAGTACGTACGTGCTGAATATCTTACAAGGTTATTAAAAAATAAAAAAATGGAAAAGAAAAAAAAAGGAGTAGAATAGGCCGGCCCATTTTGCTTTTTTTATGAAGAGGAGCTGGGACGAAAAAATTTGAATCAATTTCATTCTAGGCCTAATGGAAATTAAAAAAGAAATGAGAGATTGGCGGCATAATTATAGAGACAGTGTCTGAAGGAAAAAGGGAAACTGATCTTCGTCTTTTTCGTCGAGTTCTTTCTTCTTCTTCTTCTTCTTCTTCTTCTTCTTCTTCTTCTACTTCTTCTTAAATTCTTCTTCTTCTTAATCTTCTTCTTCTTCTTCCTTTTCTCCTCCTCCTCCTTCCAGTTCTTCTTCCTTTTCTCCTCCTTCTCCTTCCAGTTCTTCTTCCTTTTCTCCTCCTCCTCCTCCTCCTCCTCCTCCTCCTTCGATCTCCTCCTCCTCCTCCTCCTCCTTCTTCTTCTTCTTCTTCTTCTTCTTCTTCTTCTTCTTCTTCTTCTTCTTCTTCTTCTTCTTCTTCTTCTTCTTCTTCTTCTTTTTCTTCTTCTATAATTCTTGTTGCTTCTTCATCTGTTTCTTCTTCTTCCATATAGCTTGTTCTTCTTCTCTTTAACCTTTTCCCTCCCCCACCTCTTCAGCTCTGAGACCAACCAGCACCACGGGCAAATAAGGGCAAGGCCATGCAAGCGTTGATCATTGTTGTTGAATCAAATTCGGCTATTATCACCAATTTGTTTTAATTTTATCATAACTTTTAATTATGAAAAATTAATTGACCTTTCTTTACTATCTTTTATGGGTGACCCTTTTATTTTTGTCAGGGTTTTCATTATTTGTATTCTTATTTTTAAATATTTCTATTATCATTATTTTTATTAACATTGATTATTAATGTTATTATTTATTACTATTGATATTATTATCATTATTATGGCATCATGCCAGGTTACCAAATCCTGTCCTTTATTATTCGGCACCATCCTGACAAACCCGCACGTACGTAGGCTACGTATGATACGACTCAAGGTTTCTCGGAAAACTAAATTAAGAAAAAAAGAAACAAACAAAAAAAGGGGTCGACGACGAGACTGGAGGCCGGATCCGGATCCGGGTGATTGATCAAACCTGCGCTGCCAGAGAAACTTTTGCACGTAAAGCAACTTTTTAAGAGCGTGCATAATGTCTGTTATGCTAATTTTGTCTCCTGGAGCGGAGGAGATGGAAACTGTCATACCCGTTGATGTCTTGAGACGGGCTGAGGTCAGTAATTAAACTGGCATTGATTGTTTAGAAAATAGTCCTCCATTTATTTTGCAGTAGTCCCATATACCGAATTTTGTGTGGTGAGGGTGCAAGTAAAGTGGCAGTGCAGTGCACGAGTTCGGCATTTTTTTGGCGCTTTTAATAATCACACATCATAGCTGCATTACTATCCTGGCTGTGTATTAAAACCTGCTCTATTGATTCTCAACATTTCAAACACCACTGTACAAAAATCAAGTGATTTCACTCAAAATTGGTAGACTACTTTAGTGACAATTGATGACACCTAAAAAAATAGATCTAGATCTAGCAGTAAAATACAATTTTTTCAACTTACCGATGTTATTTGTGTGTTATTTGTGTATTGACTATTCACGTGTACAGTTCTTGCCTATTATCACATGGTACAGCGCTAGAGGTCAATACGCATTAGCATTGACTCTCTCCATACGGGCAACGAAGTCTTGCCGATAATTATTCTTTTTAGATCTCTGTAAGGGCAACGAAGTCTTGCCGATAATTAATTGTTTTAGATCTCCGTACGGGCAACGAAGTCTTGCCGATAATTATTTTTTTTAGATCTCCGTAAGGCAACAAAGTCTTGCCGATAATTATTGTTTTTAGATCTTCGTGCATCTTGCCGATAATTATTCTTTTAGATTCTAAAAGAATAATTATCGGCAAGACCTCGTCTGCACGGAGATCTAAACACAATAATTATCGGCAAGACTTCGCCTTACAGAGATCTAAAAACAATAATTATCGGCAAGACTTCGTTCTTACGGAGATTTAAAACAATAATTATCGGCAAGACTTCGCCGATACGGAGATCTGAAAACATTATGTCTTCATCAAAATGACTGAAAACTTAAGAATTTACAGACATGTAAAAATATGTGTATTTTCAAAACGGTTAAACGAAACCGCCCGTATACTTTTAACGGTTAAACGTTTAGCACAAAAACTGTAATGACTCAGGCCTACTCTCTATGCTTTGCTGGAGTGGCTTTAATGGGAAGTCCACCCTGAGTTAAGTTGGTATTAATAATAATAGAAGCAGAAAATGAGAGGAATAAGTCAGTGAAAGTTTGGGCGCTAGTGTAGTTTCGTATCCATTTTTTTAGCAGTTTCATATCCAATCTTAGCAAAGGAATTTTAGCCCAATTTTTTACTAATTTTAATCATAATCATATATTGCATTTTCCACCTGAATTTGGATCACATCCGACATCGGGAATCCTCAGTTTAGGGCTTCGATGTCGACGTCGTTGCTCAGTACCGTCTCTACGCTTTCGCTCTGCACCTCAAACTGAAGCTAGTACCAGTAAAAATTTATGCAGCCAATTTCTATTACGCGCATGCGCTGCACGATACCATGCATATAAACCCATAGGAGAAGTTTGCATAATTTTTTACTGATAGCTTCAGTTTGAGGTGCAGAGTTAAAGTGTAGAGACGGCACTGAGCGACGACGTCGACATCAAAGCCCTAAATAGGGTGTCTGAACGATTTTTCAATTTTCCCTTTTGGATCGTTTTTCACCATTATGGTTGGATAATTGAAAAATTATTCACTCAGAATAATACATTTCAAATTTCAAGACTCACCGATGTTTCTATCAAAAGTTACAGCCCCTTCAATTCCCTACAATATTCATCCATTTTTTGTAAGAATCGACGAAAAAGACATACACGCAGAGTTATGTTGTTTTGCTAAATTTAGCACAACAGCTGAATTGCGCAATATGCAAGCGTACGCGTGCAAGCGTACGCGTGCAAGCGTACGCGTGTTGCTTAAATGATGCGCAACTCAAAGCGATCGGCAATCCATTGTCTTCAATGGGCATCCACTTCCGGTTTGTAAACATGCGGTCCGATGTTTATTCATGTGCAGATTTTACGCGCTATCACCATGGGTTCGGCCGGCGGAGCTCACGCCTCCCTACTTAGCTGATCCGAAAAATGTGGGAAGGGTATTTTCAAACTGTAATTGTTTGTGATCCCTGGGGCTAGCGAAAAATAAGCGTAGGGATATTTTCCTTACGACTGGGACTACTTATCGCCAGGGCGTCATATCTCATAAGTGGCAAATTTCGGAGTTAGCCAGGAAACAATGTTTAAATAGCTGTTTTGACCAAGATATTTTTAGAATTTCGAGATGACGCCTCTGGAAATATTGGAATTAATCTGCTCTTTCATATGACACCTCATTTATTGAGTATCACCTTCAGGATCACAAAGAATAAAGGTTTGAATCTCGACTTAATAATAAAAACTTTGACCAATTTTGCATGATCGCGTAATGCACATAGACTGCATAGGGCTGCGTGCAATCTCTATGGGAAGGATTTTAGCACACAACATCGGGTGCGCGATCAGATACCCTACCCTAAACGGAGGATTCCCGATGTTGTATGTGATCCAAATTCAGGTGGAAAATGCAATAGTCTATATGATTATGATTAAAATTAGTAAAAAATTGGGCTAAATTCCTTTGCTAAGATTGGATATGAAACTGCTAAAAAAATGGATACGAAACTACACTAGCGCCAAAGTTTGAGCAAAATTCTGATTAAAAATAAGAAAGTTGTGAATTTTCAAATTAGTGATCAATCAGAAATTCAATCACAAGTTGGCAACTAAGATTAAGAACGACTCTACGACTACGAGTACGACTACGAGCTCCCCTCCCAATAAAAAAAACAGATATTATTATTTTCCCTCGAAAATTTTTCAATCATGCATGCACCTTAAATATGAATCATTGCAAATATGTTTATATTCAACCCATGACCATGTATGGAAAAAAATCAATCCCGTCATCAGTAACGAAGAAAATGAAAGCTTAACTGTTTGTTACCGTAGGTCTATAGATATAGAATATTAACGAAAATGTTAAGCTAGAGAAATATATCATATATGATGACAAAGAAGTAATGGTTCAAGTGAAAATATGCTATTTTAACGGAGCAAATGCAAGTATTGATGATGATCGACGATGATGATGATGATGATAATGACGATGATCAACGTTGATGATGATGATGGAGATGATGACAGATGATGATGATGATGTACTGATGTAGACAATAAGACAAATGAATTGTATGATAATGTAGACTTTGTTGTTGTTACCAGGTCAAAGTAACTGTTGCGGGACTATTTGGCAATGATCCAGTGACCTGTAGCAGAAATGTGACCATTGTTCCAGACATGACTTTGGATGAAGCTGTTGCACAGGTAAGCAAAATTTCTTCCCCCCTCCCTCCTTTTTTGTTTGTTTGTACGACACATGCTGCAGTGACAATTGTAATATTGTCAGTATTCAAAACTAACCAAATTCTTAATTTCAAGTTCAACCCTGGACCTAACAGTATATCTAACCCTAGAGAAATTACTGTCTGGTATGGGGAATCTTTCAAGGAGAACTAAACCCAAACTACATCGATTAGTTATCTAAATGGGCGTTAAAAACTTCCTACATACCCCTAGGAGCCGAAAGATTCACCAAAAGAGAGAAATTTGTAAAATTTGAGGGCCTTGAGTAGCTGAATTGGCTTATGTGTACTAGGGCTGTGCATAACGGTGTAATGAGGTACTCGAGTACACTCCTAGACTTACAGGCGAGTACTCGAATACTCGGACGCCATGTTTTTTTTTTTTAATTTTTTGATTTTTTGATTTTTTGATTTTTTTGTTGTTTTTTTTGCCAACACCATACTACGAACAGTACGAAGGTTCGTCTCTGAAAACCCACGCGATTTTACTTCAAGTTGCTGTTGAAAGCGCCTATTTGTGCTTTTGAATTTTTGACAAATAATTGCAACAATGTTATTTTTAAAACTAAAGATGACAGACAAATATTCCTCCAAGTCCAAACAGAAATCCGGAGATTTGGTCCCAGTTTCTGAGTGGTGAGTTGACAGTGACACCCTGTGTATGATTGAGCTGGGAAACATTTTTACCCATGCCGGTGCTCTTCTGGCACGGGTGACCGTCGGCCTGGACAATGCCAGGTGATCGGGAAGAAAAAAAAAAAAATGGCGGCCGAGTATTCGAGTACGAGAAATCGTACTTGAGTAGTTGTCAACAGTGCGAGTACTCGAGTATTCGAGTACTCGTCGCAGCCAAAATGTGTACGTAGCCATTGTTTCGAAAGTGCCGCCCACAATTGTGGGCGTGTGACGTATGAGTGGAGTAACACATGCACATAGGATGGCTGGCTAAAGACACAGTCGGTACTCGTGGTCGCTTTATTTAATTTCTGTCAGAAATGTTCAGGGTAATCAATTAGTCAGCATTTATGACTTTACTATCAATATTTTTAAATTTTTGATGCCAGTTATTTATTTTTTGATGAATTATTTTAGTTTGATATATATTCGAAATAGACATAACAAAAATCAGAAATTTGCCACTGCAGCAATGTACAACAATCGCATACGTACGTACATGGATCACTTGTATATAGATCACATCATGACGGCTGTGTTTGTAGCTATTTGTTAAGAATTGTTCAACTTTAATCGCCGCAGCCCATTGCCTAAACAATTCTGGTTGCTTTTCCTTGTTAGGAATTGAGTGAAAGGACTTCTCGGGTCCTTTCTCGGAGGCATTTTTACACCCAAACGCTTGGCAGTACACCTGTTTTGCGATAAGTACACACATGCATATACAATACCTAATGCAGTTACCCGCTGACACGTCACAACTCAGCACATATACAGACGATAACCCTTGCCGTACGCACAGGGGGAGGGGAGGGGGGTTAACTAGCTGTTTTTCGCAAGAATGCGGTGAAAAGTTTGCCCTTGTTTTTTCTTTATTTAGCTTTGACAGTTTGATTTAGCAAAAATGATGATTGGAAGGTACAAAGATTTAATTATCATATATTATTACCATAACATCAAAAATCATTGTAAAACAGCAAAAAATATGGACTTGCTTTTTGCTAATCTGTCCGTTTTCTTGAAGCTGCTGCAAGTGATGAGATCGGCAATCACACACAAACTGCATTGCGTAACCCTCCCTCACTAACCTGTACGATGTACTTCGGTGGAGCCATAAGTATACTCAGCGGAACAATTGTCAATATCAGAGACTGAAGCTTTTGGTGTAATCTAACCCTAACCCTAAATCTATCCCAAACCCTAAGTGCAACCATGCAACCTTTAATTTTAATCCATTTAAGTATGGAGCAATTGTCGCCATTCATTAGAGGAAAGGTTGGAGCACCTTTTTTAACCACTCCAAATTTTGAACGTCTTGGTTCTTACATTGTATTTAGCATTCTGATATGAAATGATGCCATGTATCAGTCCAAGTCTAATCATGAGGGTTACACAAAGTGAAAGATTATTTTTTGAAGTACCGTAGTAATTTGTACTTGTACTGTAGATATTCATGGAGACCAATAACCCAAAGTTGTTTTGCTCTGTATGATTTGGGTTCCATGTTAGTATCTACTTCAGTCCTGTAAAGTTGTCGCAATAGACCGGTTTACTAACATATTTTTCTAAATCTTGATAACCTGAAAGCTGCCAGAGGCTTGACTGACATAGCAACGAGCAATAAATACAGACTAGAATCCAAGTATTGTAGTCCATTAGTTCATTTATTAATAACAGCTTAATCGAGTAACTCATTAGTAGATCCCCAGGAAAGAAACATCCATAAATTTGAATATGTTAGTAAACCGATCTATTCTAAAAAATAATCGCCTGAAAACATTGCATGATTAATGAGGTGGACTTTTTTTTTTTTACAGGGTCCCTACGATGTCATCCTCTTACCAGGCGGTGGACCGGGAGCAAAGAATCTCTGTGAGGTTGGTTAATTAGCTCCTTAGTTGTATTTCTATTCAAACCCTTTTAGCGCATACGGATTAGTTGCGCTCTAGCCAGCTACCCATTCATTCTTTTATATATATATCAATAACTCTTTCTATTGACATCTTTCACTTTTTAATTTCTAAGAAGAGAACGTAAGAAATAACCTGGTATATTTTAAAATCTGTTTTGATTTTCCTTTGATGACCCTTGACTGTTCTAAGGAAAAGGGTGAATAAACAACAGAGACATCACATGAATTCTTTTGTTTAAAGGTCATTCATATTGTCTGGAGCCAGAAGGGGGTTAACACATTTAGTTTAACACAGAGTCAACGCCCTTCTGGCTTCCAAACAGACGATATGATTAACATTTATTGTAAGAGAAGTTGACTCAATTTATATGTACTATCTGTTGTATAGAAACATCAAGTGCATGTACAGTGAAATCTGTCTACAAAGACCACCCAAGGGAGACAAGAAAAGTGGTCTCTATAGTTTAAAGGCAGGTGGTCTCTGTGTACAGGTCCTTTTAGTACATGTTTCAATGAGAAACCTTTACAAGGGAAACAAAAAATGTGGCCTTTGTAGACAGGTGGGTGGTCTTTCTATACAGGTGTTCGCTACAAAAGCAGGTTTGACTGTACTTTGCTACGAATGCAATGGTGCACGATTAATCACAAAGTAATGGAAAAGGGAATAATGAATTTTCTCCCTCATCAGCAATTAGCAGGGTATGTTTGCATAGAATATGATTCTGTCCTGTAACCTTTGACCTTTGACCTTTGACCTTGTCATTCTGTAGTCCAAGAAGGTTGGTGAATTGCTGAAGGCCCAAGAGGCTGGTGGGAGGATCATTGCAGCTATTTGTGCTGGTGAGTTGGCAATTCTCTGCCATTTATTATAATTAATGATTTGGCATCACCTGGGCCTGGGAGGGGGAGAGCCAAATGAATCACTGTGACCCTCTGGACCCTGTTTCATAAAACATGTTATCAATAACAAGTTACAATAGCTGTTATAAGCTACTGAAATCGTGGCATCTGAATGGCTGAGAGCAAATTTGTCATTGAAATTTAGCATTTGTTATTGATAACAAGTATTATGAAACAGGGCCCAAGTCTCTTCTCCTTTCATAATAGATTGGGATGTGCAGATCTAAGCACAACCAGAGTTTCTCCCTCCCACTCTGTGGCATGTTCTATTTTTTTCTTTAATCATTACAAATTTGCTTTCTGTTTTTCTGAATTTGGAGAATAGCATTCACTCGTATCAACTTGCCATCAAAACTTGATTGCCTATTAATATGTCTTTATTGCATCTCTTACCGTAGCACCAACAGCATTAATGACACACAACATTGGTGTAAAGAAAACCATTACATCGCACCCTGGAGTCAAAGAAAAACTGGAAAACAGTGGTAAGATAAAAAAGAAGATTGAAACCTGACAAATTTAGCAGATGAGCTAATACAAAAACGTGACCATGTTAAAAAAAACTTTGGACTACACCTTTTTGATGACTTCTTTATGTCAATCCATTACTGCAGATAATAGAACGTACCGTATAAACTATGTTCCTGGATACTTGCTTAACTAATGGCTGTGCATTCGTTATCAAACTTACGAGTTTAGTAATCTTAAACATATATATATGGATGCTCTTACATATATGTATGCTCTGGCGACAACTGCCCAGGCTTTTTTTTTGTTCAAAGATACATGGTTAGGGTTATGGTTAGGGTTGCAATTGGATTTTAGCTTGAGTTTAGTATTAGGGTTCAGGTTAGCTGTAGTTTTCAGTCCAGGATTGAAATTCAGAATTTGGTGTATGTACAAAAGTGACTGCAGAGCAGTTGTCACAGAAAGAAGTGTTATACACTGAGAGGCAAAATTTGTTTAGAATTTTTTTATTTCTTTGTGTCATTCCATTACTTAATCATACAGTGTGATTTTTTTTTCTTCATGATCTTTTTCCAAAGTTACAAACTAATTACAACATAATCACAATAATGAACAAATTATGTAATTAATTCATCATCAACGTAAAATACTTACATTGTAATAATAAATACTAACATAAAATAATCATGAAGAAGGATTGCCATATAAGCTAAGCTTGAAGGCGTGGTAATCCGTTATAAAAGAGAACTGTGTATTTTCAGGTCTGTTCACCTACAGTGAGGACAGGGTGGTGCGAGACGGTAAACTGATTACGAGCCGAGGTCCAGGGACGGCCTTTGAGTTTGCGTTAGCAATCGTGGAACAGCTCAAGGGACAGGAAATGGTCGACAAGATTGTACCGCCAATGGTTCTGAAAGTCTGAAAGGTAAGACTAGTGTTATTTCTCTCCTTAATGGCACACTCATCTTGATCCCTCAAGAATAAAGAATATTAAAGGCAGGGTATTCTACTGACACTACTTCAGATATGCGTATACTGCTATCTGCAGCTCACAATGTCCCGATGTGTCAACAGCCATGTCCGACAATGCATCACCAACTGATGACGTGCCCTTGATGATGCTAATTCGGTACAGGAACCGGAAATCACCTTCACAGAAAGATGGCGCAATTGAAAATACATTACAGCAGTGGTAGCGATGTCGGTAGAATTCCCTGCCCTTAATAATGATTTAAGTGGGGAGGGCTACTTGTAGGTCAAACTCTGTGTGTACCCTTCATTTTCAGAAATTCTGTGCAGTATACCCAATCGACAGAAACATATTTTTTTTAAAACAATAATTGCTCTTCTTTCATTTTTTGGAGGCTTTTTTGAAGAGCTTTTGGTAATTAGAAAATGTCATTCACCGTCCTCCTAACCTCTCCTCGCTGTTTTGTTTTTCTTTCTGTCTTCCTTCCTCTTCCTTTCACTATTTTTTAAAAATAATAATAGGATTTTCAGGGGGGTTTGGGTATGTACATTGTATAACCCCTAATTTCATTTTTTTTGTGGAGATGGCCGGGGTCAATGTTGGTGCTGTTTATTTTATTTGGCGGTCTTTACAGACAAGTCCAACTGTATATACACTGTTGCACATTAGGTTGAAATTTAAAATAATTCTTCAAACTTCTTTTCATGAAATGAATGTGGCAATATGTTTTATTCTTGATAGATAAAGTTTATATATTCTCAGAAATTCATTTATCAATCTAAAGAGTCATAGAGATTGAACAATAAAGTTCTGAGAAGATTTAAATTATATCTATAAAAAATAAAACATATTGTCACAATCAATTCTTAAAAAGGTATTTAAAAGAATTATTCCAACTTCATGGGCAACAGCGCCTTGTAGTCTCAAAATACTGTCTACGTTGTTACATAATGTCTGTTTCTTCCACAGCGCAGTACCACAACGACTCTGATTACCAGGTGGGGGAAGCGGCTACTTTGCATGAAGAAATAGGCAAATCACACATCAAGAAAGCCCCATCTAAGGCAAGTTTTGTTGGGTGGTAATATGAAGTGATTCATAAAATGAAAATGAAAAATTAATTTCATGATCAAATGATTTTCATTCAGCTATAGAGACTTAGATTAATTGATGTATAGGGTGAAGAGAGTTTGACACTTTGCGATTCATAAACTGATTGAGTACCCACCGTTCACACTGGCAAAATACGTTGTCTAGCGGTATGAGAACTGTGTATCTACATGTTTGTGATAAGTAACGATTTTTCTGTAATCTGAACGTTATAATGAAATATCGTATAGCGAAATCGATATGAGAGCATTGTTTTAAATAAAAAATTCACAAAGAACAGCGATCAGGTGCAGGTCCTATCTTACGAAAACTGTCTAACTCGGCAGGACTTATCATGAGTTCGCACTAATGATAGGTATGACACTGAACATTTGTCAACTCACTTCTTTTAGACTAGTTTCTGTATTATGATGTCTCTGTATTATGATGTTTCTTCATACGATATTTATTTTCATCTGCGTACGCCCCTTTTGCTGTACGATGACTCTTTAACCAATGTTTCGTTACACTAGTTTCATATAAATTTCTAATTTTGTATCAAGGCTACAACTCAGTGCCTGTTGATGATGTTAAAAACCTAGCCTATAAATCATATTTAAGAATACTGGCCAAGCTATGTTTGTAAAGTTCATCAGGTTTATAACTAGAAGGGATATTTATATAATATATTCGTGTATCACACAAAAATAAGGCCATACAATATTATTATTATTATCTATATCAGGCTGACTAGGGAAAAATAACAAAATTTGACTTACCTCGGTAAGTGACCAGGTACCAGCAAAAGTGTGCTTGATTTTCGATAATCAAGCAATATTGTATCGACAGTTGAAGTTCCCGGATGACAGAGCAATACGAAAACAATATTGATCTGTCATCCGGGTACTGCGTTAAAGATATTAAATACACTGATTTATTTGTCCACTTTGAAGCCTTATATAGATAATAATAGTTTTTATTTGTAAAATGTTTTAATGGTATTGCCATATTTTTCCTTTTTTATTTTTGAATAAAACTTGTAAACCAATGATTTAAAAAAATCCTCATCATCATGGCAGGCTGTCATAAGTCCTGAAATATTACTTCTTCTGTACTTGTGAATGCATATTACATTGTTTTCCCTGCACTATAATCACCCACTGTATTGTTTTAGAAGTGAAGAAATAATAGTGATAATAATTATGGGTTCTTATATTGTGCTCATGTCTGGCATATTTGCCACTAAAGGCGCTCTATTGTTTTTCTTATTAAATATGCAATTTAAAGTAGAAATACATGATGTTGCAATGATATATGATCATGGCAACATGGTTATTTCAAGCATTTAAAAGGTAGAATGTTAATAATTCTACTCCTGAATGATGAATGAAAGTGTTCTCTGATACCTGAAAATCGGAAAGGGTTTTAAATCCAGGGTATTTTACCAACATCGCTACCACTGCTGTAATGTGTTTTTAATTGCGCCATCCCTCGACGGAGGCATACATAGAGCAATTTTTTTGTTGTTGGTTCCTGTACCCAAGCATCATTCATCAATCAGAACTCGACATCATTATCAAAGTGAGGTATTATTATTTTGTTTATTACATCATGAAAACAAATTATCATGCTAAAGAGGACTGAAATATCCAGATTTAAGATAAGATGATAATTGAAAGAAAAGTCTCTCAATTCAAAGAAAACTATCGCAATAATCGCATAAACTTGCCATTGACAATGTAGTTGGTAAGACTAATTGGTATTCTTTAATTACATTAGTTCAATTGACAAGAAAGTGATGAGTTGTTTCCAAATTAGGATGAAATCTCTTTTCAAGCTCGTAAAACATTGTTTGAAGGGATCATGCATGCTGAAAGCAGTACTGGTTAGCATTAGAAAAAAAGATATGTAAACATAAAATGTTTCTCCTTGTAAAGGAGATTTGTATTAAATTATTTTATAAAATAATGATTGTTTTCATGTTGTCTTTCATTCTTTAGTTTAATTAAATCATGTAAACAAAACTTTAAAGAAAAATAATGTTGCGACATTTTATTTAGTTTGAGTCCGATAGAACTCTTTAAATTATATATTGCTTACTAACCTGTTACTAACCTGTTACTAACGAAGAAATATACATGTATTAATTTTCATTAAAGATCACTTAATCTTTTTATTTGGTTTAATGACAAGTGCTCTGGCAGCAATCGCTCCGCTGTACCAAACCAAACACTAAACATAACCCTATCCCTAAAAAATAAACAAACTTAATTGCAACCCTCTAACCCTACATCTTTGATAGAGTAAAGCCTGGAGCAAATTTAGGAACACCATTTCCATTAAAGGAAATGCAAAGTTTTGGGAAATTTTGAAATTGGATGGATAGTAATTCTTTAAATTTTTGATATTTTTGGATGCCATTCCATGGTAGCTGCGTCCATGAAAATCTCAGAATATGCAGTTCTGATATATTACTTCCAAACGGGAATAGCAAATCGGTCGATTGTAGTCAAGAAACATTTTTTTTTCAATGATATTTTATTTTCTCCATTGCTTTTCACAAACAATAACAAAATAACAATAACAAACAATAACAAATCAATACATAAAATAATCTGCATGTTAATATTATTATATAGAATATGATGTTTTAAAGCTAAAGTAATATCAGTCTTGAGAGGGCGCTATACAACATAAAGAGTTTATATTTACAATTTCATCACTTTCCAGTTGATTTCAACCGAGACAACGATCATTGAATATTGTAAAATCGCATATGCTTCCAATATGTTCATTTGAACCAAATTCATGACCTCATACCAAAACTTTGTAATACCTTTAAGAAAATCTGAAAACTCTATTATCATTCATTAAAATATTGAATCACATTAAAATTGAAATTGATGAATAGCAACTTATAGGAGAATCAATGTTATAAAACTGTTTTTGAAGAAAGCTGTAAGAATGTAATGTATGCTGCTCAGTAAAAACATAAAGCAAAGAAAAATTGGAAGAGCTCCCTCTTGTGACAAGTTCTAGAGAGTCTTTCTCTCTTTGAGAAATGAATGAACTGAACATGGGCTTTTTGGTCAGGTCAAATTAGTACATATCACACTTCTCTTTTAAAGTTAAAACTTTACTGTGTTAAATCAAGAGAATTGTTTACATCAAATTTGAGAGAAATTAATCTGAAATCTTTAAATTGTATGTATACCTGGTAGTACAATTCTTTTTTGATGTTGCAGAACATTGCAAAACAAAACTTCAAAAACATTTAAAACTATTTTGTTCAGTGATTAGATGAAGGAGTTGATAAAGGGGTAGTGATATTTCATGGAAGGGATGTGTCAAATATGTTTCCAGTAATATGTCTAAAGCACAGAACAGATATTTAATATTTCCTTCAAAGAAAAGAGGAATATATTTCCTATGATTTTTTTTGTGTGAGAACCAATAATTGGGTTATTTTACTTGTTGGTGATATTTCTACTTGTATAGCTCCCCCTTGTGGTTAGAAACATGCAGTTTTTGTGGTAGCCTAGCTCCCTGAACTTTTAAAGGCATCGTTTAACAATGTTAAATCTGAGATGCATGGCCCTACGTGTTATCAATGTCTGTGATATGGTGTTATAATGAAGCCCTGAAAAAATTGCGCTTCAAAATGATCATGAAGTGCCTCAAAAAAGTAAAAATCTTTGAGTGACCAGTTTTACCATACTCATTTTCCCCATTAGACTGTAGTGTTATGAAAACCGTTAGGAAAATGCAAAATTTGATTTCGATTTCCAATCATAAATATCTTGATAATCAGACAGGCGATCGGCTTGTAAAAGTCATGGGGTTCCTTACTGACCGAAAGGTTTATAATTATCATTGCAGCATGAGCTAAATCCAGGATTTTGTTTCAGAATCTGAGACAAAGTTACCCAATCCCTTCAAAGTAAGCTAAGGGAGTCCTTGCCCCCTATCAATATTGTTGTTGTGAGAACCAATAATTGGGTTATTTTTCTTGTTGGTGATATTTCTCCTTGTATAGCTCCCCCTTGTGGTTAGGAATGTGCAGTTGTTTTGGTAGCCTAGCTCCTTGAACTTAGTAAGCTAAGGAAGTCCCCCCACCCCCAATAAATTAGAATGTGTCATATTGAATCTGGAAGTCTGTAGTAGACTAATTCTCAATATCACCATGTTGTAGCGGCTTAGTCCACACACCCTAGACTCGATTCAACACAATTTTATTGAAAATGGTTTGGGGGAACCCCCTTGTTGAATCGCTTGGCTTTTAATTGTTATTATTATTATACTTTGGCTTTCAAATAAATGCAGTAATGGCCTGTGCTTGTGATTGGAATAGCTACAGGAAATTTCCTATTCTTTCTTTATTGTCATATATGCCATATAATCCCATGTATTATAGATGTTCCATAATCTATTACATATTACATTATGGCACAATAAATAAAACATTATGCACAAGCATAAATATATACCTTGTATTAATCGTCAAAGCATATCCGGTTTTTAATGATATTTAAGATATTCCTAAGTGGCTTTGATTGGGGGGGGGGGAAATGTGATGACGTCCGTCCATACAATTAGTGGAAATTATTAATGTCACAAGTAATGTTTGTGATCATGATGGAAACCCCTACAGTGATCATGATCATATTACATATTACATTATGTACAAGCATGAATATATACCTTGTATTGATCATCAAAGCATTTCCGGTTATTAATGATATTTAAGAATTTCCTAAGTGACTTTGATGGGGAAATAATATGATGACGTACGTCCATACAAATAATGATAATAATTAATGTCATAAGTAATGTTCGTGATCATTAGGGAAACCCCTACTGTGATTATCGCTCATTATAAAGGGAATTAATCTTCCAGATAAGTATTCTATGTAATGGTTTGGATATGATCCAAATAGTATTAGAGTGCACGTACGTGTAGATGCATTAACGTAATTCCTGTTGTTATGCTCATAATTTTCTAGTACATGATCCTGTCGTTACATTTTTACAAAATGTTGTTATCGTACCCTTTGAAGTGTTTGCGTTGATTAAAAAAAAAGAAGATAAATGATCTTACTTTGAAAGTATACACACACGGTTTCTGATAGGTTAAAGATACTATATGTCCCTTTTGCAGCCAACATTAAATTCTGTAGAACTTTGCAGGAACTTTGAATATGTCATGTATATGTATGTCCTATCTGTGAAATTTAAACATTAGCAGTGTCCTAGTATTCAAATTATGCAAGGAAACCCGTTTACCTTCTAGACTTCACTGTCAGACACTATTGAGTGACTGACTGACATCATTTATCTTTGGTAATAACATACATAAAATGAGCTTTAACAGGTACATGAGCATATGTCTACATCAATAACCCACTACTTGTAATAGCTAAACTTAAACTGATTGAATCTTTGTGCAGCACAAAAAGTACGACCATTTGGTAAAAGGGTCTGAAAATCAGACTATTACTTAGGTGATTGCAATCACTTAAGTCGATTCGACAACTAATGGTTGTTATTTTCCCACTAAAAGCCATTTTCTTGCCCTTTCGTTCTGAGGGAAGTTCTAAATTAGTATTGTCTTTCAAATGCCGTTGGAATTTAACCTATTCATTTTTTTTTTGGCCTGCAAATGGGACATAGTACCTTTAAGGCATGGATTCTATCCATGGTTAAGGCAAGACATGTCTGTTCCATAGATGTAGTTTCTAAGCATTCTGAATAAGGAGATATTTATTTATCTAGAGCCAGAAGGATGTTGTGTTATAAATTTAAAGAGTTTATATGCCCTTCTGGCTCTCAGCAGATAAATCATCTGTAGACAGGTTCAAGTTCAAGTTCAAGTTCAATTTTATTTAATTCCAGTAAAAGCATACACACATACACATTTGAAATATTGCACAGATGCACAGATGCACAGTAAAAGCATACACACATACAAATTTGAAATACTGCACAGATGCACAGTGAAACCTGCATAGAAAGACCACTGAAGGGAAACATGAAAAGTAGTCTTGATAGGCAGGTGGTCTTTGGGTAGAGGTTCCTTTAGTACAGGTTTTAATGAGAAACTCTATTCAAGGGAAACAAAAAATGTGGCCTTTCTATACAGGTGGGTCGCTAAAGCAGGTTTGCCTGTACATGGAATCGAGGGTACCATTATAGAAGACCAAGGCGGTCTTGTAAAGATAGTCCCCTTATGAAGAAAACAAAGTGAAAGTTGAGCATTCAATATATTTAAACATTTAGTTACCGGTATATGAAAATGCAAAACCAAAAAGAAAAAGAAGATTTACTGGTACAACATACTTTGAAAGTATGCAGTTCTTGTGGTTTTTAATCTAGGTTAATGTGAGAGATGTCTTTCTTGTAGACGAGTGGGAGTATGTCCCTTCCTGTCAAAGACTAGGAAAACATTCAAAGGCATCGGTGATCGCACTTATGTGAGAAAGAAGATATGATGATAGTCTGATGGCCAGATATTCTGAGTTTTTTTGCCCTTGTGAATTATAACACTCGTTGATTATTACTTGTGTGACGTTCGGCAAGTCTATTTTTTAGGTCATATGAAATACTTGATCAGTTAACATTTAGTAACTCTCGGTATGTGTCCTTTCATTGTCTGTAAATTTATGTTGGTGCTGAAAGAAGACTAGCTTTGCAGTTTGCATGTACTTCAATACATATTGAATACCGGTACTTTTTTCATCAATTTTATTTATTTATTTACTTGTTTTTATTTGACAGGAAGCAAAACCAAATACAGTTGATTTCACAAAAAAATGTGTATGTTTGATTTTACAGGTAGATACCATATACAGTACTATTCTTAGCCACATGAATAAAGGCTACCCGTCTATAGTGGTCACCTACACGGCCTCCCTCTGAGAGGAAATGCATGTTGTAGAACCTGTCTAGAAAGGCCATATGCGGTGGCGTAGCCACAGGGGGCACATGTCCCCATCAAACAGCAAACAACAAAGAGAAAAATAAAGAAGGGAAAGAGAAATTATGCAGATGTTATCACCGCCCTGCTGCCCCTTGATTAATGACCTTTACATTTTCATTTCTCAGTGAGACCCCACCCCCAACCCCTGATGTCATCGCCCCTTCAATATCTGGACCCACACGACACCACTTACTATATGTCTCAAGTGGCTACTTTTATTCTGGATGGCATAGCTGACAACTATTATTATTTTGGAGGGATGATTCCTATTTTTCGGACTTCAATTTAATGTTACAGACATAAGGTTCCGTTTATACTCAGAAACATCTGCGTGAAAGTTAAGCGCACTTCCTTTTTAATATTTTTCTTGAGCAATTCCTACTTTTAGCTTTGAAGAGTTTGCAGGTCTTAGATAGCCTTTATGGAGGGGTTTGAATCTATGACTAATCTCCTCCAAGTAGAAGGATTTAAAATGCCAAAATATGGGATTAGCATTCCATCGCCCATGTCTATCTTTAGATTATAAGCATGAAGTAGCTTGGATACTGAACAAATAAACATGTAAATACAATAATTTTGTTGATAGGAACCAAACAACAGAAAGTAAAATTGGCAGATGAAACAAGCAGTGATTGGCAAGCAGTGGGACTGATGACCTTGATGAATTGATGCGTGAAGGTCATCAAATATTCACCGAGAATAGGAAAAATTGATTTCCATTTTGCTGGATTTGTACAGGATTTTTTTTCCCGGAAGTATTATAGTGGGGCATGACATATTTTTGTCACTAAGGGATGTAAGTGGAAAGCATTGTTTTATTCAAAAGCAGTCGAACAGAAAGTATTTGGCTAGCTTGACACGTGGTTTGTGCATTGTGCTTCTGTGATTTTGTTCTCTCCCTCTACTTTCTGTTTCTTCTTTGTGTACTACGGTGCGTAACCACATGGTCTGTGTATCCTTATCTATATCTCACGTTCTTTCTATCTTTGTCTGTTTCCTTTGTCTGTAACAATATAGGCCTGTCTTCATATCAGCTGAGTTTGCCAAATAGCCCGCTATTTCTGATTCGGGAAATTAGGCCGATCACAAAATTGCGGGCTATTTGGCAGGTGAAGACGCAAATAGAGGGCTATTTGCTTGGGAAATCTTTCCTAGATATCTTGGGCTAGTTTGCAAAATAGCTCGCTATTTGTCCGGTGCGTCTCCACCAGCCCGAAGACTCACACTATGCGCGAACGCTGAGCAAATTTCTCGAGCTAATTTCTCGAGCTCGAGATTAGAGCTGATGAAGGCGCGATTTGTAACTTCAGGCTAATTTCCCGAATCAGAAATAGCGGGCTATTTGGCAACCACGTGCTGATGAAGACAGGCCTATTGTATCTTTATTTCGCTCTCCCTATCTCTCTCTCCCTCTCTCCCTCTCTCTCTCTCTCTCTCTCTCTCTCTCTCTCTCTTTCTCTTTATAATTATGTTTCGTCCCCTTTGACTTTCTTTCCTTCTGTTCTTCTAACATTATCTACTTTCTCTCTCTCTCTCTCTGTCTCTTCTTAACATTTAATATCCAATTTTTCTCATTTCCTTGCCATATACATGTATATCCCTCCCCCTCCCTCTCGCTGTCTCTCTTTCTCAGTGTGACATTATCATATTTCCATTGATATCTCGAAACACGTGTAGGACAATGACTTCCAATGACTTGCGACCAAAATACCCAACATATTCATTTCATTTCCCAGTACAGATTGCAGTTAATACAGTGATGAGCTTATGAATTGCCCAAAAATAATTAATTCTATAGAAATATCAGATAATGCTTGAGACTTGCCAAAAATAATCATCAAATGCTGTTGATGCACCCTCCACATGTTTAGGAAATCAATGGAATCACAAATACAATGTGCATTCGAGTTCATTGACACTACTTTGCATAGGAAATCTTGCAGTTCCCAAAATGAAATTGTATTTTTGAGTAAAGTTATTCCCCATTGTTTACCGTGTTTATACATGTGGGCCATTGAAATAAAAAAAAAAAAGTTGGAATAAATTTTGTTGGATTCTGTAAGAGTTTCTTTTTTGTCCATTACCAGAACTTTAGAATAAACTTGGGGAAGAACAATTCTTTTTCTCTTTAGATATTGAAGACGTACAGGGTTAAGTTGAACAGCTTGCCTCCGTCAATTGGCAACACTAGTATATTTCTATCATTGCTACATATGCTAATAAAAACACACGAATCTGAAGAGAATGAACAGAAAATATGGCAAAAAGTATTGGATAACATTGATTTTGAACTTTTGGACATGTTGCCAATTTAAGGATTTGGTGCATATTTTCCTATTATAAAGATCCCTGGCATCAAAATCATTTGGCTTGATTTAGCGCAACAGAAATGGACATGGGGTACAGAAGCTCTTCCTCTTTCTATTCGTGCATTTAGTATATTTTTAGGTCTCTGAATCAACGTTTTAGAGACAAACCATAAAATGGACCATTGTGAGCTATTAATTACCTCCTGTCTATTTAACCATCAATCGTGGTTGATGAATGACTACAGTGTAACTCTGCTTACTCACAAAGCAAAGAAACAAACTCAAATAAATACTAATGACTAATTCACTCAGTCCGCCATGGATCGCTGGTCAATGCCCCCTGTTCAAACAAAACCAAACATATGACACATGCTATTGTTGGGATGGGGGGTGGGAGCGTGGAGTGTATAAGTTTTCAATCGCTTCTTGTGGAAGTAACGCTATTTACCTGTCCATTGTTACAATATCAATGACATTTTTGCCTTGTGATTTGTTTTCATTTAGGGTGTGATATATATATACATGTGTTAAAAATGTAAGGAATTCAAAAATTTGTCATTTTTGATGAATAATACCTCTGATAGAATATTTTTCTAAGAAGCTTGCATTGGAATTGCATTGAATTTAATTGAATTGTGTTAAATTGAATTGATCTACTCTAGTGACAAAAAACATGTGTATTTGGGTACCTAACAGATGGTTGATTCAGTATTGTGTGGAAATTGAAAGCTTAAAAAGTACTCTTTTTAGAAGACGAAAGGTGTAATTGTAATTTAATCTGAAGGTTTCTAGAAAAATGACTTTAAATTCATGCCTGTAGTGAGTCAGAAGGTCATTAACTCTTTAAGGTCATTCTCCTAGAGATAATGACCTTTGGATTCTCAGCAGATATTCATTTAATTGTATTCTTGTGGGTTAAAATGGAAGCATTTCTCGTCCAAGATTCGTGTACCCCTACTTTTAAAATTTGATGGCAATAGCAACCTTGTTTATATAAAGTCAAAACCCTTCTAAATTTCAGCAGACAATAATGAAATCATATTTCTATGATGAATGGTGCAAGCACTCCTAATCATTTTTCAATTTGATGTCATAAGCAACCTTGTTTACTCTTGCCAGAGCTAAGCAAAGACTGTCATCAATATTCAACCATACATGTAAATAAGCAAATCTTATATGGTTGCTATGATTTTAGTGACTTCTGAGCTTATTTATTTTTGTATGGCCTTGCCTTGTTTTCTATTGTGTTCTTTTACTATTTCACCTTGAATTTTTCATATGTTTTTCTATTTGCTCCTTTAAGGTTTAGATTTATATGATGATGATGATGCATGATGATGATGATGATGATGATGATGATGATGATGATGATGATGAATCGATGATGATGATGATGATGATGCTGATGATGATGATGATAATGAATCGATGATGAATCGATGATGATGATGATGATGATGATGAATCGATGATGATGATGATGATGATGCTGATGATGATGATGATGATGAATCGATGATGAATCGATGATGATGATGATGATGATGATGAATCGATGATGATGATGATGCTGATGATGATGAATCGATGATGAATCGATGATGATGATGATGATGATGATGATGATAATAATAAAAATGATAATAATAATTGATATTTTTATAGCGCACATATCCACCACGCAAGGTGCTCCAATATTACCCTGGCTCTGCTACATGTATAGGCTACCGATTTCGGTGCTCGCAGCATTCAAGGAATTCCTTCCTACCGGTACCTTACCCAAGTAACACCTGGGTGGAGAGTGGCAAATATAGATGAATGTCTTGCCTAAGGACAGTAGTGCCATGCTTGGATTTGAACCTGCCACCTTCGCATCTCCAGTCAAGCATTTAAACCATTCTACCACAACACTGCTATTATGAATACAAAGTAGTTTATTTAACTAGTATTCGGTATTCTTTTGAAACTCATTTTTTTCCTGCTATGAATTGAAACCCTTGACTGTCATATTGTTCAGAGCCCGACACTAACATCCTTTAGCAAGACGTTAATCTACATTTGCCACTCTCCACCCAGGTAATAAAGGGGTACCTGGTAGGATGCGAAAGTTAATGTAGTTTGCTCAGCATTGTGAGCATCTGTGAAATGACGCCTGGTTGGAATGCTCCCTAGGGGGTGGAGAATGTGCATACATTGTGCAAGCCTGAATCCGATGACTGGGATAATGATACATCTGTAAAGCACTTAGAGACAATGTTGAATATTATTATTATATTAGACCTACACTGTATGTATGACAAAAGTCCACCATGACGATCCAATAAGCCTGTATAGAGTTAACACATTGCCTCCTGGAACCGGTTTGCCCATGTATTAAGCCTATGGTAATGAAAGAATTCAGCATCCAGAAGGGTAATGCTTTACCATAATCTGCACTTTTCAGAGAAAAAGACATTTCTCTAGATTTCAGTGAAAGAGCAGATTTTGTGTACCTTATTTACATACAATGTGTAAGCATTGCCTCATCTGGAAGTTATCTTTTTGTGTAGTCACAGTGATAAAATGGGGTTTATCTCAAATTGCCTAAAAATGGAGTATGGCCGGCACCCTCACAATGAAACTCTTGACGTCTGATTTCTTAGGAATTACAAACTAGAATGGATTCAGCTTAATTTAGGGATTTTGGGGGCTTCTCCATATTGTTTGGCTTTGCTGGGGGGTGGAGGGGGCTATACATCCCTGCTTCTACCCAACCCCAACTTTGCCTACAAATAGCGCATCTTTTGATGTATAAGCCCATGAAATTACCAATTTTTTGCATTATCACTAGTTAGTTTTTTATGTATTTAGTTTTTTTCATCCATTCATTTAAAACTTCTTGATTTGGTGTCTTGCCCTATTTATTTGCTTCTCTGATTTTCTCTGTTTTCTTCTTCCTTTTTCTTTCCCTTCTTCTTTCCGTTCTTCTTCACTTCTTTTTCTTTTGTTTGTCCCCTCCACTTTTCTTCTTCCTCCTCCTCACCATCCTTCTTTATCTTTATCTTCTGCTTCTGTCTTCTGATATTGTCTCCTATTCTTGCTTCTCTTTCTCCTACCTTTTCTTGTACTCCTTCCTTTTCCTCATCCTATTCTTCCTCTGCTTCCTCTTCTTCATCTTCTTTCTGTTGTTATCATTCCTCTTCCATTCAATAAAGGGACAGTCCCTACCCATTGATAAACTAATATGACCTGCATAAAAACTACCCGGTATTCACTTTTGTGCTCCATAATGCAGGTCAGAAGTTTAACACGGTACTTGATGTACATGTGTGAAGAGCATATAACCCGAATGTTATTGTATGAAAAGCTTGATCTGAATATAATTGCCACCGTTTACTTCAGAGATCCAGGTCAGATTTTGCCCCCGAGAATTAGGTCCTCAAATCCAGTTTTCCTGGCGCTGCAAAAAATCTTGTGAAAGTGAACCTTTGTGTTCAGCCGTTGCTGTATTTACCCTAGACAAACTGCAATGGGGGGCACATGACGCACCCTAAGGGGGTCACAATGCACCCCTCTCGGATTCTGAGGGCTGGATTAATGAGAAATCGTTTTGATTTGAAATAGGATTTCATTTAGGGAGGTGTCGTAGGGCATGGTCGTGGCATAGAATGTTTGATACTTCGTCCACAGTAATGGGAGGATCAACGTCAGTTATAATATTTCTGTTTTGATCGGAGTTTAATCCTCAATCAGAGAGAATTTGGGCGTGGAGGCAAACTTGTCGAGAGTCGAGGACCGGTTTTGGTGCTCATAATAATTGTATACAGACTTCAAACTTGAGGCTTTTGAGAACTTGTCGCAATTTTATCCTCTTTATTCACATGCTTTTATTTACTTCAGTTGATATTGATACTACCCCACCCACCCTCCACCACCCATCTCCTAAAATTTCTCTCCCTCTTCATCCTCTTGTAATTAAGATGTCTTTGGAGGGATTTAGGCCAGTTTGAAAAATAAAAGTAGGCCCCACATGACAAATGATTTAGTAATGAAACATAAATAGATCTTGTACCAAACTCTAAAAAAGATATCCATTATTGCTTTATTCATTCTTATCCTTTGAAATATTTTTTAAATAAAAAGACAGTTAACATTTGAAGAGAAGAATACAATCATGAATAAAAAGAATACATTCAAAGTATTGTGCATACAAGTAAGCTACAAAGGAATTCTTTTTCTTTTTCACCAAGTGGCATGTTTTTTTAATGATCTCATTTTGTTTGTTTGGATAATGTTTTTTGTTTGTTTGTTTGTGTATTTGGATGATGTATGAATTGAATTTATTTCCACATTTGCATTAAAAAATACAGAAACACAGTTATATACAAAAGTAATAACCCAGCGATGGTAAAATACCTGATATGCACATTTTTTCAAACTAGTTGTGGCTCATATGGAATTAGAAATATATATTTTTATTCATATACCGTCATTCCTTGTCATAATATCAATATTTAAGTATTATCTTTGGGTGTAACTCTCTGCATAATTGAATACCAATATTTACCATGTTTGTTAGATGCATATGAGTGCATTCTTCATCTTCATGCTTTGGACATTTAGCCATAAATATGTTTTGTTGTCTGTTCTGTTGATGTTTTTCTTTGGGTTGAATTTAATCACTGCTACTAGCCCAGAATGTCTTCTTTTATTTGAAGGGTATAAACTTGATCCTATTTTTCCTTGATAACACCAATAAAATGATGTTTTCTGTCCCCCATTGTATATAAGCTATTGTAAAGCATATAATCAGAAACTTTAACCTTAACTAGACAATTTTATTTGTTATTAAAAAAGACTCGTCCTGCATGGCTTCTTTTAAATAGAGGTTATATACTTTAATAATCCTCCTTTCCATTGGTGATAAAAAATAAAAAATAAGTCTTCTTGTAGGCAATTTTTATGTGGTGATGAGGCAAAATGCTCTCCTCTTAAAGATACTATGTCCCTTTTGCAGCCAACATCAAATTCTGTAGAACTTTGCAGGAATTATGGATATGTCATGTATGTCCTATCTGTGAAATTTAAACGTTAGCAGTGTCCTAATATTCAAATTATGCAAGGAAACCCGTTTACTTGCTAGACTTCACTGTCAGACACTATTGAGTGACTGACTGGCTTTTTTCATCTTTGGTAATAACATACATAAAATGAGCTGTAAAGGGTACATGGACATTTGTCTACATCAATAACCCACTTCTTGTAATGGCCAAAATTAAACTAATTGAATTTTTGCGCAGCATAAAACGTACGACCATTCGGTACAATGGCCTGAAAAATCAGACTATTACTTACTGGCTCTATAGCTCCTAAGTCGATTCGACAACTAATAGTTGTTATTTTCCCACTTAAAGACATTTTCAAGCCCCCTCTTTTTTAGGGAAGTTCTAAATTAGTATTGTCTTTCAAATGCCATTGGAATTTAACCTTTTCATTTTTTTGCCCTGCAAATGGGACATAGGGCTCTTATCTGTTGAAAGTCTTCATTTACGTCTTTATCAAGCTTAAATCTGTTTTTAAATGTAGTGTATGATTAATGCTTTTAATGCTTCAAGGTCCTATTTTCCTTGATGATAAAAAGAAAATGATATCTTCTAGTAGGCTATTTTGTGTGGTGAATGGTGATGAGGCGAAGAGTTCGATCTCCTCTTATCTGTTGTAAGTCTTCATTTACGTCTTAAGCAAGCTTAAATCTTATTTGTTGATAAAAATATATGTTTTCTTGCTTTATCCCTTTGTTTTCTGCAGCCATTTGACCAAGGTATCCATGAAAGACTGCTATTGATTACGCATGCTGTGTTTAGAGAATATATAGGGTGCGTTTATCGTGTCTTGCCACTCAGAATCAGCGTTTCTAAATGTACATATCGAACCCCACTATACGAACGTGTTTTGCGGCATGTCGCATTTATCGACTCTTCACGATTCGAAATAAAGGCCTTGTCTCTGCGCAGCTGCTTTGCGCCGTTTGACCCGGGAAGTAGATTAGCCTGGGAAGGTCCGATTTGTATGTGGGGTTCAAAACAGCTTTGCATTTATCATGTCTCAGAAATGTGATTCTGGCTGTATGTCACATTCAAAACGCATTTTTTTCTGCGTTACAATATGCCCATATCTAACGACATTTGAAAAAGGCTTTGCGTTTATCACCTTAAAAATTTGCCTGAAAGACTTTTGAAAAAGCTGATTCTAGGCAAAAAATTAGACGATGAACGCACTTATAGTCTGTTCAGAGTCAAGGAGGGGGTTAACCAGGCCTGTGTGACATAGCGTTAATGCCCATCTGGCTCTGAACCTATGATATAAAGAGCTTTCAAATGAATGGGATTCAAATTGGAAGAAGCAAAGGTTGCCAATTTGAGGAACACATAAGTATCATAGTGAGTGATGATTCTTAAAGATTGCCAAAAGCATTGCAGGTTAATTGGTCAAACAACTATGATAATAATAATAATGAAATTAATAATAATATTATATGTAATAATGATAACAAAAACAACAACAATAATGATTATTGTGAGATACATGCACATAAGTATCATAGTAGTGATGATTTTTAAAGGTTGCCACAGGCCTTGCAAGTTTCTTGTTCCAAACAACTATGATAATAATTATAATGAAAATAATAATATTACATGTAATAATGATAACAAAAATAACAACAATAATGACATAGTGAGTGATGATTATGAAGGGTTGCCACAAGCCTTGCAAGTTTCTTGTTCCAAACAACTATGATAATAACAATAATATGACATGTAATATTGATAACAAAAAACAACAATAATAATGATTTTGTTTATCCAGGGTAACCTCATCAGCACCAATGCTGTTCTTCACGAGGGCCCCAGCAATTGTCTGGTACCCATGCATTTACAACTGGGTGAAGAGTTGCAAATGTGGATGAATGCCTTGCCAGAAGACACATGCTGGGCTGGGATTAGAACCCACAACCCCTGAATTGAGAGTCGGGTGAATGAACCACTATCTACCACGACGCCTCCACTTACTACACAACAAAAATTATATACATACGTGTAATAGTTTCTAGACAGTTTCTTTCAATATGCAATTATAACTAACATTATACTCCACCCTACTTTCTAAACACTACCCTGTAGTGTATGACTTATGCTTTTGACCTATTTTTTAATTAGCCACGAAGGATCACTGACCTAGTTTTTAAGCAGGAGTATTAAACTAGGGTTGTTCTGGGAAAACCCCAGAATAGAATATGGCCTGAAATGGCCTGAATTCTAAGACCTCTGGAGAGAGAGGAGCTCGTTAAACTGGCACAACCATATAAACAAGGTTTGATGCAATAAAAGAAAGCTGCCACTATGCAGGCTTGAACTAGTTTGCAGGCACAAACCCTGGTCAGTCGTAAGAAAGTCTGCACTATAAGACTACCATAGGCCATGTACTATAGCTGCTCCTGACACTATATTGACACAACCAGTAGGTAGCTGGGCTAGGCTTCTCTCAAGGCACAGTGGTTTTTTGATAAAGTGTCAAATTAGGGTCTGTGCTTGCAGACTAGGCTTGAACATTGTCTGAATGCACACATTGTGTATATGTCACTTTTAGTGCCAGCAATATTATATTAATAAGAAAGTTGTACTTTTGAAAGGTAGTATGATTGAGAAGGTCAAATATGGGGTTTGCTTCATTAGATGTCCTTATAAAACTACTCCCCCCCCCCCACGCCCTTCCCCACCCCTACATAGAACAAGGGTATGACGAAAAGCAAATGTGAAAATAAACAAAATTGCTCTGTAGGTTAAAGTATTTGTTTTAGTATTAGGAGGAAGACGTTCTTTACTCTTTGGTATGTCACTTCTTCCCAACTTGTATTTGCTTCTTAAGATATCGCATGCAAATATAATTTCCAGAGATTGATTAGGCCTCCAATAAAGGTGTATTTAAAATTTTAAATGCTTGCAATTTCCAGAACTCCCCGCAAAAGAATGCCCCTCACAATATCTGGAAGAACCCATGTACATGGATGGAGATTTAAACGCTATATTGCAAGTTTTTGGATCAAATTAGCATATTGTAAGTCAAATTGTTGCTTTTCTGAACAAGACATATCTAGAATTACCCATTTAAATCCAAATTCTATAACTTTGACCATGGAGCTAGCTCCATGCTTTGACTATTATTCAGTTGCCATTCACCTGTCAGTATTAATGGGAGTGAGTACATCAGTGTACATTAAGACTGAGACCTCTTTGCATATATATATCATTGTATATAGAAGAATAGACCCTTGGCTGCCAAATGTACCCTGGCTTGTGCAACCCCAGCATCATTATATATTTATATTCCAGTCATTACATATTAACATGAACTGCTGAGGGAATAAAGTGCAAGCATGGGCTAGTTTGGAGGCACAGACCCTTGTGAGTCGTTGTGTGTAACAGTGTCTGCACTCTGAGACTACAATAGGCTCTGTACTTTAGCTGCTCTTATTTTGACACGGCCAGAGACTGACAGATCTAGGCTCTGCTCAAGGCTTTAGGAAATTGTGGTAAAGTGTCGATTTCGAGGCTGTGCTTGCAGACTAGACACTAATAGGATTAAGCTCCGCCCATTTTTCTAGGTCATCGATTATTTCTATATAAAGCATCATATTTTTTGTTCATGCATTGTTTGTTCAAAATGGAATATAGTCTGCTGTGTTACTCATGTTTACCTGTATTTCTGTTAGTGATTTTTGTTTTGTTTGTTGTGTGTTTGTTTATTTGTTTGTTTGTTTGTTTGTTTGCTTGTTTGTCTGTCTGCTTGTCCATCCATCAAGGATAGATAAAGAGTATTTTCAAACTCAGATTTGTACTTGCCTGAGATAAACAAACAAGTAGGGCATTGTTTTGGGAGGCTTCAACCAAGGGCCTTTCTTTGGGTGGGAGGGGAACCGGCCCATGCCCCCTTCAAAACTTGATTGGCATACCCTCAAGTATATACAACAAAGAAAATTACCCCCTTAATATCGTAATTTCTTAGAATTTCGGTCCCCCTACTTTTTTCATACAAAATTCAGGATACACCCTTGACGGCATTAATGAAATAGATTAATCTTAATGAATGTATGAAAAAACAACCACACCCTTGATAAAGGCTGGATAAATTTCCAAAACACAGCATTTTGAACCTTGAATTTGGCAAGCGACATCAAAGTCATCAGAAAATGTTTAGAAGGCATATACCATTGTTCATTCATGTCTGAAGCATTCAAGTTACAAATGGCAGCCAAGTCTTTGGATATTAAATGCATGCCTATACTCTTACATTTCTAAGGTCCTTGTGAACTCTCTCTCTCTCTCTCTCTCTGTGTCTCTCTCTGTCTCTCTGTCTCTCTCTGTCTCTCTCTCTCTGTCTCTCTCATTCTTGCTGATCCCCTCCTCCTTCTCTCTCTCCCCTCTGAATCTTTTCCCCAATTTTGTAGGTTTCTCTCATCCCCCTCACATTCTATTTTCCCCTCTTTTCTTCCCTCTCTTCTCTTTCTATCTCTCTCTCTCTCTCTCTCTCTCTCCCTCCTTGCTCTCTATCTCTCTCCTTACCTCCCTTCTCTTTCTCTTTCCCCCTCTCTCCCTCTTCTTTTTCTTTCTCCCTTTCCCCTTTCCAATATGCATACACATACTCCCCCTTCCCCCTGCTCGTTAAAATCACACACACACAAAGAAATATATTCATCATCCAAATATCTGTTTTCTTGTATTTTTATGTTGTGCCAATATCCTATTTGAACTTATACTGGGCGGAGTCGTTTAAAAGTTATTTTGGGAGTGTGAAAACAAAAATTGTTGGCACAAAACTTCACCTTTTCTCTCATTACTGTATTGGCTTTCATATTCTTCTTCAGTCGACTCATGTGCTATATGCAATGATACCTTTGTTTTATTAAAATGACATGATGAAGAAACGTAGCATGGTCAAGTTTTCATTTTTAGTCTTTTCTTCTTCTCTGGGATGGACAATTTTTCACCTGATTATATTTCGCAACATTGCCTTTATATTTCTTTATTGTTAGTACAGTGAGAAATTAAGTGGTAGTATCTAGAAATATCTAAGATATTTATTCAGTAACAGCAGACACGAGAAGAAACAGATTGATTAATTTTTAAATTCAATAAAGGCCTAAAGATTTATGTATTTCTCAGTTTTTAATGCTTAAACACAGATTGGCAACAATGTTGTGTACCTTACCTTTCCCCTTTGCTCAATTTTCTCAGAAGAAAATATTTTGTTATTCCCATGTACATAGATGCATTATTACACATATGTTTTACACACAACCACTATAAAAGTCAACAACCAAGAAAATGGAAATTCATGGAACTTATAGTACAAAACAGAGGTAGTCGCAAGGTAATCTTAGGGTTGCCAATTTGTGTTTTATCAATTACTATTTTAAAAAATTAAAAAAATTATCCAGTGTCAAGTTTTTCTCAAATTTTAAAACCCTTCTGGCTCTAATTTTGTGGACAAATTTATACCAACGTAATGTCAGGATGGACTTCCCTCGTTTGAAAGGTGAGAGCAGGTTTTTCATCATTATCAAAACAAGAACAAAAAACAAAATGAAACCAGATCAAAGCCATTGACCAAACCACAAACAGAATAGTGGTACCTACTTCATCTCGTGATGTCCCTTCCTATATTTCATGACAACAACAGAAAAAAGGTTTTGGGTTTTCCCAATCAGTTAGAATTCAAAACTAGTACGCATGTTTGCAGTGTAAACATGATATTAAGAGCTGTATATAATGTTTACACAAGGATAGAATGATGTTTCGTAAATCTTTGGCATCGGTTTAAGGATGTTGCAATCTTATGTAGGAAAACCACTGACCAAACCATGGAAAGGAATTGTGGTTTAAAGTTTGGTCAAGTCCTTTCATTTATATTATGACAACAGAATGAAAAATCCCCATTTTCTATAGATCTATCAAATGGACAATGCTTATTCTAGTACTAAAAGATATAACCACATCTGTATTATCAGTAACTAAAATGATGCAATTTGTGAAAATCAAATTTCTCAACATAATTATGTGCACACGCTGCATTTTTGAACAGCATTCAAACAAACATTTGGTCATGCTATAATAGGGAAATTTGGAGAGCATGCTAAATCCCTAATATAAAGTTCAATTCAATTAAATTCCATTCAATTCAATTTCAATTCAATTTCAATTCAATTTCATTTATTTCCACAGATTCATAAAAAGACAATATAAATTACAATCAAATATAAAAGCATTAAAACAAAATATGAACCTGCAGAGGGGGTGATAAAAAACCACAGAGGTTTATCGGGGATCATCCCCTGCTTAAAATTACAATATCAAAATGCAATAATTTTTTTTAAATTAAACAATAAACACAAACAAAAATATGTATGTATTACAAGCAAATCTATGTGTGGGGTGAGTAGTAGTTGTGGTGGTACCAATAAATACAATATATAGAGGGAATGAATGATATGTAAAGAAAAGTTGTGAGAAGAATAGTGAGAAACACCATACAAACTAAGTCTTAAGAGTTGGATACAAAATCAAATATTGTTTCAACTTTGGTAAAGTTGAGTTCAATGATGAAAAAGAAAAACAATAACTAACCTGACAGCTTGAGAACACTTAGAATAAAGCTCAAATAATATATTTTTGCTAGATGAAGACAATTAGTGCTTGGAATTTCTCCCGTAACACACTTTGGGAAATTTTCACATGCCATTCAGAAAGGAAACTGGACCCTGAAACTTAATGCTTACAATCTTTCTTAGAAATCTAAACTGTCAGTTTCATGTGATTTAGTTACACTGAGAATTGATTGACTCTGGAGATATGATTAATTTCTTTTATATTTGATTCATCATGATGGCAATCAGTTCAGATTCCATTCAATGTCTATATTATGAAACCTAACATTTACAGAAGCTGAATCTTCAGAATAAAGTTCTGCATTTCAGATTGCATTGCTTTACAAATCAACCTAGTGCAATTTCATGACTTTGTGAATCATACGACTGCTGCTATAACAACTTCTATTACTACTACCACTACTGCTACAGCTACTATTGATGAGGATGATTATGATTATGATAACAAAAAAATAATAATAATGCTACTACTAAAAATAATGAAAATAATACTGTTGTAAATAATAACAATAACAACAACAGCAGCAGCAATAACAAATCAACAACAACAATGATAATGATAATAATAATAATAATAATAATAATGAATATAATAATAATGATAATAATAATGATTATAATGATAATGATAATGATAATGATAATGATAATATGAAAAATAATGACAATGATAATAAATATATGCATAACAATAATAAATAGGTTAAAAATAAATGCAATTTTTATAGTGCATTTCATGATACATTTTAATGAATTACCTATACATTTTATAAAGAAGATTTCCAAATGCCATTGCCTTGTGTTATGTCTCTTGAATTTCATATTTATCAACATTATGACTGTAACTGTTTATGTATTCACCTTGTATAGGCTATACATGTTGTACCTTATATGTATTTAGTTCTGTTGATATTGTTAACCTTTATTCCTCATATGTAATAGTGTTATGACCTTTTCGTGGGGTCACCCTGACCAAGATATTATTCAGTCAATAAATGAATAAATATTGCAATGTCTGCATGATACTATAGATAATGCACTAAGCTATTGAAATTGTTTTTGAATTGAAAGCATTTTTGTGTTTTTGATAGATTTGGAATTTGAAAGTCAGGTATAAACCTTGTCATGGGATTTAATGCTGCCACTTCTATCTTACTTGCCAAAATTAAGTGTTTAATTTGTACATGCATACACAGGTATCATTCTTAATTAGATTTTCTTAGTGTATATCATCATCATCATCATCATCATCATTAAAAGTAAATAAATTATTATGATAATTTCAGCTGATTAAAACAGTTATGTTTTTCACATTTTTCCTTTATTCAGAAAAAATAATGGCTGTCAGGGTAAATTATGAAAGCAAACGTCAAGTATTTATCGATGCAATACTTTGTATTGTTTTTCCCTTTGATTAAGAGCTATTCATTTGCATCTTAGACATAGCATGTAGGTGTTTTTTAAAATATATGTTTGGGCAATGAGGAAAGAGCCCCCTTATTCAAGGTGAAAAGTACAATTTTCATGAATTTCATCATTCTAATTACGATCAGACCAGAACTGGGAAATTTAGCTGTGGCCTTGGTTATACATTTACACAGAAACCTAATTAAAGGTAATGCAAAGTTTTGGGAAATTCTGAAATTGGATGAATAGTAATTCTTTAAACTTTTGATATATTTTGATGCCCCTGTGGATGTATTATATGCACTAAAAAAATTAGCCCCTAAAACACTTCTGCTTTCGAGCAAATTGAATAATCAAAATTTACCGGTGCTCCTGGTAAATTTTAAATATTTCAAATAGCACTCAAAAAGGCCATTCCATGGTAGCTGTGACCATGAAAATCTCAGAATATGCAGTTCTGATATATAATTTCCAAACGGGAATAGCAAATCGGTCGATTGTAGTCAAGAAACATTGCTTTAAAGCTAAAGTAATATCAGTCTTGAGAGGGCGCTATACAACATAAAGAGTTTATTATTTACAATTTCATCACTTTAGACTCGATTTCCGACCGCGACAAAGATCATTGAATATTGTAAAATCGCATATGCTTCCAATATGTTCATTTGAACCAAATTCATGACCCCATACCAAAACCTTGTAATACCTTTAACATCCTTTAAATAATGGTAGTGCAAATTAAAATGCAGGCACAAACCCCTGTCAGTTCTTCTCAGAAATGTTTTCTTCTTCAGAACTCCATTCTTCATTTTCACTCTTCAATTTTTATCTGTTCACAAATTTCTCACTCTCGATCAGTTCTTCTTTCCCTTTCCTTTCCTCCTTCGATTTCATCTCATTTTCGGTGTACACAGCACCGAAAACACAAACCAAAAATAGTCTTGTGTAAGTGTTTAATAAAACTTCATTCCATTATCATCTCTTCCTTTCTTTCCCTTATACTTCTTCCTAAATTGGGTTCTTTTGACGAAAGAATACCGGTATGTCAACGGCCTTTTAAGTAAGGCTACCACATGGTCTTACTGAAAGTCTCAAATTGTGAAAACCCTTGTCAGTCATTGAGCGTAACAGTGTCTGCACTGTGAGACTATGCTGATGGCATACTGCGTAGGCTCTGTACTTTAGCTGCTCTGGACAAGGCACAGCCAGAGACTGTGAGAGCTAGGTTTCGCTCAAGGCTTTAGGAATTTGTAATAAAGTGTCAAATTATAGGCTGCGCCTGCAGACTAACTACAAATAGTGAAGAATTTGAGAGGGGAATTTTTCTTTTTCTGCTTATGAAATATAGAAATTTAAAAAAAGGGAGAGATTAATTGTGACGTATTTTCTATGGTTTTGCCAGTGCTTCCTTACTGGTATCATCAGGGGTGTCAGTCATTTTTTTTTCTGTGACGTGAGTATTTTGTGGAGTGTGTACTTAATACATGCCTAGTGTGTTTTTTAATGGTGTACAGGGGGAGTTCGCCCTCTCCTTCCCCCCCCCCCAAAAAAAAGAGTGCATGAGGTTAGGAATGGACGTTATTGTGCGGTATTTCTTGGAATAGGAAATTTGAATAAGTTGGAAAAGCAACAAAAGTTATCCAATCAAAGTTTTCATGTGCACAGGCAGAGCAGAATTTCTTTCTCAATAACTCAATAAGGAAGTACCTAAAACTAAAAGCATCTGTTGGTTTTTTAAAAAATCCCCTAAATTAGCAAAAATGTTGCAGCACATCCTCAACTAAACAACAGCAGATACCTATTGATTTTGAAGTATATCTTTCTTTCAAATATAATGTACCCCTTCACACCAACAAATAATATAGACCATCCTGTCTTCTCTCTCTCTCTCTCTCTCCCTCCCTCTCTTCTCTTTCTCTCTCTCTTTCTTCTTGTCTCTCTCTTTTTCTTGTCTCTTTCTCTCTCTCTCTCTTTCTCCCTGTCTCTCTCTTCAAAGTGATGGAAAAATCAAATTTCCCAACATGGTTTTGAAAAAAAACCAAGGTTTGAAAGATTTTTTAAAGAAATTTGTCAGGTTGCCCAAAACAGCCCCTTTGTTATGATGTAACATGGAACAAGCTAATGACATCATCTGTCTGTACCATTTTTATTTTTAAGATGACATATTATGTTTCCCCAAAAGTGTTACCATCATGACTCTGCTAAAGACCCATTTTGGGGGGGCTGGACAAAATCCTGGACCGGCCCTGTAGCCCACGTTCACATGACCTCTCTTTTAGGATGTGCCAGCCTCCCCCACAAACCTGATTTGGAACATATTTTCCTGGTGTCCTGGTTAAACACTCATAATCATCTTCCCATTTTTACCGTGTGTTTATCTGATTTTCCTCATGACTTGTATGCTGTCATTATCCTGTTAAAAAGCCATGAGCAAATTTACCTGAAATACTTCAGCAAGAACTGCAAGGTAGAAAGGCAAAGCTGAGTTGGGATCAGTCATGTGACTAAAATTGAGTTGGGATCAGTCATGTGACCCAAATTGAGTTGGGATCAGTCATGTGACCAAAATTGCCTGTTTGAAATTCATTAATGAAATCATCTGTTTGGAGCCAGAAGGGAATTTAATCATATACTTTAACACAGGGTTAACGCCCTTGTGGCTCTCAACAGACGAAATGTGATGGTGTTGACTTTTCTTAACTTTCTTGATAGACAAATTTATCTCAACTTCTCTCAATGCTTAATTTACTCTAGATCACTGATTTGTCGATTACAATGTAGGCATCTGCAGGTCTGAAACAGTGTATGATTTAATGCTAGTCCTACTTACTGCCTGTAATGCAAAATTTCAAGAGAGATTGACTGTAAAGTAATTTCTAGTCCGGACCTTTCAAATTTGACTCTCACTTGGGTTTTAGGATTCCTTTCTCAAATCAGTCATTAACTCTTTATGTCCCACGCAAATGACTTCCCTGTGCCACATTGTATTTATCATTGGATAGATATACCAAAGGCTTCAAGATATTTTAACTGTTTCCGGTCCAACATTAATCTATACCAGTTCTAAAAGGGTTGTCATGGAGCTAATCAAGACCAAACATGTGTAATTTGGGAGAGCTATCGTGTTTAATACACAAAGCAATCATTCCATCAATGTGGTGCCTATTGTTTTGTGCAAAATTGCATGTATGGCAAACAAGCAACAGTGCAGAGAGGCGAAGAAAGCAACCAAAGTGTTAAATCAATCAATTGTGGATATTTAGTTTCATTTCATTCAGATGGAAGCCATGATAAGTTTTTCAAATCATTTACTTGACCCTTTCCATGCAAGAAGCCATTAGAAAAAACTTGCATGAGGAAGAATTCCCCTATTGTAATGTGTAATATATACATCTGTACTTTGGAGTTACAGAAATTCCCCTTCTACCTTTGTTGTAAGGCAGAAATTTCTGAATCTCTGAGTAATGGTCATTTTCCATTTCCTCAAAGAGTTCCTGCTCGGTCATGTGTGCCCAAAAGAGGAAATCAAGTAACCTAGCTGCAGGTCCACTGACACTGTAAAACAGGGGTGGATCCAGAACTTTGCAACCCCCCCCCCCCAAAAAAAAAGGTAGGGAGCTCAATGTCAAAAATTCTCGGACAAGCAAAAAGTTAAACATTTTTCAATCAAAAATTTGGAAACAGAGTACAGTTTTGTTGTGTTTACTTCAGGTATGCTTTATTGGTTTTGAAAAGGGGAAATGTGCCAGTTATACCAAGGAGCTTAGACCCCGTTCTCACTCACTTTGAAAGTGTTCTTAGTTAGACCGCTCCAGAGGAACGGGTCTTGAGGAACGGTTTGCGAGCGTTCACACTCCGAGCAGTTTTTTATGGCTCAAACCGCTCCACGAGTCAAAGTGGTCTTGTTGCTATGGCAGCTCAGGTCAGCGGGTCAATTTTTTCGCGAATACTAAGCGTATGTACCGTACTACAAGTTTCGCGCGGAACGTCACTAGCTCACTTCCGTTCAAAGTACGCTTCCGGACCTGGAGCGGTCCAGAAGTCCACTTCCTGGACCACTTTGACCGTTCTCACTCACCTAAGAACCGCTCCTGAGGAACGGGTCTTAGTTAGACCGCTCCAACGAAGTGAATGAGAACGGGTCTTAGACAGTCGTACCTCCTTGGTTATACCTCCTCCCCTCCCTGTGGGCTTTCCAGAGAGTCGCAGACATTAGGGCCTTTTCGTTTGGCACGTCCACATAGACGACGTCAAAGATATGACGTCATTTCGGCGATTTGCGCATGCGTCGGGTCGTCTCGCGTCGTCAGGCCCAATTTGAGGATGCGTTCACCCATGATTTGAGGTTCATCAGAAAACTCGAACCCCGTCGTCAAAATGACGTCATCTTGCTATATCGCAGCGTAAATCAGAAGGGAAAGACAGAAAGAGAAAGTGATAGAATGATAAAAACAAAGAACAACATAAGAAAAGGTTATAGAATATATAATGAAAAGACAGAAGAGAAGATGAAAGTTGGAAAACAAAGAATAACATAAGGAATGGTAGGAAGAAAATGATAGAACGATAAAAACAAAGAATTACATAAGAAAAGAATGGTAACAATAAAAAATGACATAAGGAGAGACAGAAAGAGAAATTGATAAAGCATAGATAATGGAAAGATAGGAGAAAAGATGAAAGATGGAAAAACAAAGAATAACATAAGGAAAGGTAGAAAGAGGAAATTAATAGAATAATAAAAACAAACACTAACATAAGAGAAGGTGATAGAAGGAAGAAATAAAGAATAACAAAAGGAAAGAGAGAAAGAGAAAAATGATAAAGCATAGATATTGGAAAGATAGAAGAAAAGATGAAAGATGGAAAAACAAAGAATAACATAAGGAAAGATAGAAAGAGGAAATTAATAGAATAATAAAAACAAATACTCACATAAGAGAAGGTGATAGAAGGAAGAAATAAAGAATAACATAAGGAAAGACAGAAAGAGAAAATGATAGAATGGTAACAATAAACAATTACATAAGGAGAGACAGAAAGAGAAAATGATAAAGAAAAGAAAATTGAAAGATAGAAGAGAAGATGAAAGATGGAAAAACAGATAATAACATAAGAAAAACACAAACGAAAAGCCCCTATTCCCTTTCTAAACCACTGGATGTCCACATACGGCAATTGCTATCCCTTGCCAAGTGGTCATTCTCCATTTCCTCGAAGAGTTGACTTGCTCACTTGGTACTTGGTACTAGGAAATAAAGTATCTCTCTTGAGCAGGCTGGGGCAGTTCCACCCTGAATCCGCCAGTGCCCCAATGAAATATGAGATGTATTTAGTGGTCTGTTTACTGTGTCACAAAATTTCCCCTTCCCCCAAATTCCCCAATTCATTAAAGCCTCTCTAAAGTGTTGGGAGGTCAAAATCAATGGCAAAATTTCACCTAAATTGTATAATGAGGTGAAAGAGGATGTCATTTAACATGCACTTCTGCAAGGATTTTCAAAAGAAATGTGTTTGAAGATGCGTATTGATGAAAGATTACAAAATTGAGGTTTTCTGCATACAACAGTAAACCCAAATATGGCATTCTGTCATCAATACTCGTCTTCAAACACATTTGTATTTGAAAATCCTTGCAGAAGTGTGTGTTAAATGACATGCCCTTTCACATCATTGTACAATTTAAGTTAATTTTTGCCCCAAAATGTTGGGCTCCCAACACTTAAGAGGGGCTTAAAGATAAAGACCAGTTCTGGTCATGTGATTGCATTGTGAAAGAAACGTTGTGGAATCAATCAGAAAAGGTTGATCATCTAGCATATAAGTATTGGTGTGTACTGCAAGGTTCTGGAATCATCAAAATGATAAGAAATTTGGCCCAGTCTTGGTAAAGTTACAAACACTGTACACAGAAAGATGCATATAGGACTACGGGACACGTGCGCGACTCGTGCGATATCTATCCGGTCCAAATAGATATAATAATTTACCAAATATATCAATTAGTAGGCGGTTTCCCAGCAAAATTTGTATCAGCACGTATTAGTCAAAACATATTCTTTCACATGATTGGTAATGAGAGCTTCGATCCATTTCATTTTTTGAGAGGGGGGCGTTTCCAAAACTTGTCTATACCTTTAAACAGGCCACCTCTCTCTCTCTCTCTTTATCTCTCTCGGAGTGGTCATTTTCTTTTCCCTTAAAGAAGGAGTTCTTGCTTACTTTGTTTCTAAAGAAGAAAATAAAGTATCCCACAGGTAATGCAAAAATTCCCTTTTTGTTTATAGGAGCTCCTTTTCAATTGCTGTTGTAAAAGTGTAAGAGCAAATCAGTATTGTGACATATATAGATATCGTTAAGAATGCACTCAATTTCTTTTTTGATAACGACGATAATAAATTATGCTGTTCTTGGGTAGCGCATTATGATATAACGTCTATATGTGCCCCAAAAGGACTGGAGATTGGCCAGCTTTAGCTTTGGCAGTATTGGCGCTCATGTGCATTTCTTGCATTGATTTGAAACGTCATAAATTTTCTGTCGTCATCCAAGGATTGTAACCCTCATACCTGACACCAGGACTTTAGGTAATGTTATGTCTCTAGATTCTACCACAACATTACGAAAAAGGATGTTTTTTTAATATTGATTTAGGGTTAAATTAGGTTATAGAAAAAGGATATATCTTTTGGCTTTTGTAGCTTATGATCTGATTTTACAAATTTGCCAAAATGTTTGTATATTTTGATGAAGGTCATCGACTTTTGAGGTCTTCTTCCTCCTTCCTCTTCCTTATTTTGGAATTTAATTGCTTCCTGAAGTCACGTCAAAGTTCCTACTAGTTCCTGTCCAGATTCCTTGTAATATGTGTGTTATACTCAGCAATCTATAAGAGCACATGTCCCAGATCTCTCTCTATCTCTCTCTCTCTCTCTCTCTAATATTTCCTTTATGTAGATCTTTGTTTAGATCTGTTATTTACCTAATAACCTTTGATAGTACGTACATCCAGTAGGTGTTCCTTGATTTCCTGGTTGTGTACTTGTGAAACATGCTTGGGTGGCAATTGCTTTTGTGGTCAGTTTAATTCCTGCACCAAATTCCCAACGTCATCCTTGGACCAAAGACTATATCAGCGTGTCCACACACAACATTTTTTATCCCGAAACTCTATAACGAAACGTCGTATAAAGAATCATCGTATAAATTTCAGGGTGTCCACACACAAGAAACGTCGTATAAATTCCAGGGTGTCCACACACACAAGAAAGTAATCCCGAAACTCTACAGCGAAATGTCGTATAGGTGCGCAGTTTGCTACTGCGGTCATGAAATGGAATTGGAAATGAGAGGCCAGGTCTCCTTTTGCACGAGGTCACGTTAAGCCCCGCCCAGTTATTCTGTTAGTTATACTAGTTACGTCCACACACAATACATTCTGTGATTAGGCGTGATTAGACGTGATTCTTTATTGGGTTCTAGTTCGAAACGATGCCCAAACCCGCGTTTCGTTATACGACGTTTCGTTATACGACGTATCGTTAGTCAGCGTCCACACAAAATTTCATCGTATAACTATCCCGAAACGGTATAACTATCCCGAAACGGTATAACTATCCCGAAACGGTATAACTAATCACGCCTAATCACGGAAAGTGTTGTGTGTGGACACAGGGTATATTTAACCATTACCCTAACACCAAACCTCATCTGAAACCCAGATGCAACTCTAACCATAACAACCATAACCGTTCATCTTTGATGAAATACAGAAAGTCGGATCACTGATTTCCTTGGATTTAGAGTTGTAGGTTTTATTTTTATCAATCTTTGACAGCACATGTTTACTTCCTACCTTTTTCAGGGAAATAAAACCCCTTGGAAATTGTTTCTCTAACCACACCCTATAAACTAATGTTTTGAAGCAAACCATGACATGTGATTTCAAGTTTGGACAAGTATTTCACCATCGGACCAAAAATATCTGAAGATTGAAAGTAGTTGGTGTAAAATGAATCAGTAACAACTTGGTAAAGTCTTTTGAGATGAAATAAACCATTGTTAGAAATAATCTGTAGGTTTATAGATGGATTAGTCGAGGAAGGAAGAGAGAGAGAGAGAGAGAGCGAGTGTGGGGGAACGAAAGAGAAAGAGACAGGCATGCAGACACATATATATAAAAGAGGGAGTGTACTGTATTACCATTTGGGTGCCCCTACCCTTCCCCATGGCATGCACCCCCCATCACCTCCCCCCATCATCACCACCACCTTACCATGAACTTGCACTGAACTTCTGACCACAATTTCTGTTTTTCTCTCACAAATTCTCTCACATTGTTCCAATACCCAATGAACTCGCTCGTTTATTGTTTTCGTTTTCTTTTTCGAGACAAATATCAGGGTAGCCTGCATCATGTTATTAATGGCTATGTTCACAAGAGACTCTTAGTTTTTAACTTTAAGCTTGTGAAACCTCAAGGGTTAAAACAACGTTCCACATCAATAAAGAGTGTTCATACTGGACCGAAACAATGAGCATTCAAAGTTTTAAACTACAAGCCGGACAAGCAGTCATTTTAACAACAAGCTGGCGAAACCTCAAGTTTAATTGCGTCCGCACGGCTCATATAACTTCAAATCAGGATCCTCCGTGACTTGATCACTTTGAGGTAACTTAAAGTTTCATAACCACGAAAATGTCCTCATGGTCCATAACTAAAAGATTACCTCCAAGTTTAAAACCCCAACCTAAACTTAACTTTACACTCTGTCGTGTCAACCCGACGATTACCTAGGTTACTGCCGTCCATGTGTTTGCAATCAAGTGCTGGCCAAAATGTAAGGTGAAACTATTTAGCTCCCTGCCTCCAAGGCTTGAAAATAATGTGGTTTAATCTTGTGTGTAATAGAATTATGACCCCAAATTCTGTCTATACTTTTCGTGAGATAAGCAGGATGTGAACGATTATTTCATGTTCAAATCTTCCCCCCCCTCCTCAATTTAATGTATGATACCTTCTGTCCATGTGGCTATGTTTAGTTGACATTGAAAGTCACTACATGTATTTTTTATCGGATTATTGGATATTTTTTGTTTTTTGTTTCATGGATGAATTGTCTGCTACAAAGGCTGAATGTTTTGAACTATACAAAGAATACCAAGAATATCAACTTTCATTCCATATACCATGTCTCACTTTATTAAAAAATATAGTGAATGTATTTCTATTTTTAATACAGTAGAGTTCACTTTATCATATTATTTTTTGATGGGGGGGGGTGTAAATTATTTTTTTCTTCCAACAATTCAGAAGTTAGGTCAGATATATATATTTTTTCCATATGGTCCTATGGAACTCGAACATCATTATGTGGGAGGTTGATGCATGTATCTAGCTTTTGTTCATCATATTTATTTACACGAATTTTGCATTCCAGCATAACCGCAATGAACTTTAGTGAAAAGAATTTAGATGTATCGGTTTACTTTATGACAAAAGAAGACTAATATCTGGCATGTCCTGGCTATTCAGGACTAGTTTCACTGGGCATTTTTTCTTTTCACACAGGCAAAAGCATAAATTCCAAAGTCCAATAATTAAAATCTATTTTGGCTGTCTTAGACAATGCTATCTACAAGTTCATGGCCAATGCTCTGGTTTCCTTTTAGGTCACTGATTCAATGATTGAAATTCTATCTATCTTCGTGCTTTATTGTCTTTATCTTTTCATACTATAAGCTCTGTATATGCCTTTATTGGTAGATGTTATATGTGTTTCCTGGAGTAAAATTAAAAGTAAAAACTGGTGAAATAAAGAAATTGAAAAGGAACTTCATTGACCACCTCTCTGTAAAGACCACATTTTTTTGTTTTCCTTGGAATGTGTATCCCATTGAAACATGTTTTAAAGGAACGTGTAACCCCCCCCCCCTTTTTTTTGAAAGGGCATTCTGCAGTTGTGTTAATGCACACCTTTACTACCAAGTGCCAGGTGGTTGTGTATTCACAGTGCATCCACAATGCCTGGAGTTCTTAAAGTCTACCTATTTTCTGCATTTTAGGGGGTACTTTTAAAATCTTGAAATAGACACCTATATAGCACAGAGTGAACACCCTACCAACAGCTTTGAACTTATGTGGGCATCCCATGTTTGTCTGTTTTGTCTAATGTTTGCTGGAGTTGATTGTTTGTTTGTTGTTGAAATGGAGGGGTAGCCTTAACCTGAGGTCAACATTAAAGGGGAAATCTACCCCATAATCAAGTTGGGTACTGGACGAAATAGATCATTGACATGTTGAAGAAAATATGACAAACGATAGGTTACCACCTATATGATTCTTCAAAGTTGTCATTGGTCAGATACAAATTGAAAATTCTGTGATTTCCCTTGCAAGCAATTCTCCATTTGTTTTTGTTTTCTAAAGAATTTCATAAACTCCCTCTTTTTCTACCGAGATAATAATTTCTTGTAACTTTACACTAAATATATTATTGGATATATATTTTTTAACATATCCCGCTCTGAAAGAGATCCTTTCCTTCATCAACAGCAACCAATCAAGAAGAGAATATCTTTTGATTATTTTCATTACAAGACAGATGTAAAGCTGCTCAAACTTGCAGCGTCAATCATAAAGTTACCAATTTATTTCAGTCAATTGTATCTTTAAAGATGCATATAACTGCCCTTTTTAAATCAGATTCTCCTCAAATATTCACTGATCTGCTTCTCTAATGTTTTTGCTTTTAAGAAAACCATCATGGTTTCAAAATTGACTTTCCCTTTAAGTTCTTCCCTTGGAATGGACTCAGAATTTGAAGAGCATTCAGCTTTTGTCTGTTTGTCTAAGTAATATGTTTGCTCATCTATTCTTCTAGAATCTTATGGTCACAGTTCCTATCTCTGTATCTCTTTATCTATGTGTTAGCTCCTGAGATTTATCATGATAAGATGAGGGTAGAGTCAAGTTGAAGTTCAGGTCAAGAAGTTAATCAATTTGGAGTATGTTTAATTTTCTTCCAATATACAAACTATTTCTCTTGTTTGAAATAATCGCTAGGTTCGCATTGTAAACTTTTAGTTCAGCTCTTGGTTTTAAACTGAAAGGTCATCTTGTAGTTAAGGACCGTGTAGATGCACTCATTGTCCAGATATGATTTCACAATAAACTTAAAATCAACTTATAATGAATTTGTGTTGTATAGCTTGCCTTTGAATTTGCGTTTTATATAATTAAAGATATTAATATTGGTCTCTGAAAGTTGACTTCACCCTCGACTGACATGTCTTACCTAACATGCACGCCCTCCACCAACTTCACGAAAACTGCCCCTTACAGAACTTTGACACTTTGCCACCATTGCACATGATGTGTTGTGTTTCAGTATATATATTAGTTTTCATGCTTTATAGAGAATGTACGTTTCATGTAATTGAAGCCTTAGGAATTCAAGCATTATGATATAGAATGCATACATATTGTTAAAGAAGGAAACCATATAAAATTCTTAAGCTTAAAATCTGGTATGGGTTTCCGTTTGAGCAGAATAGTTGACGTCAATGGCAGATGGGGGGGGGTGGCAACCAGCCCTTACCCCCTGTTACACCATTGGAGATATTTTTACTACACAACTAAAAATTTGCCCTTTCAATTGTGTAATTTTTCAGGTTTGTACCACCCCACCCCTAAACATAACCCTGGATTATGGCATGTTGTTGTAGTTTCTTTTCTGATCATTATATCTGTTTTCTTGTTCATTTTGTTGTTTTTCTACTCAAATATAGAAATGAAGTAATACTTTCAAATGTACCCATTATGCTTTTGAATACGCTCATTGAATTGTAACGAAGGAAAATAAAAATCCCTGTTATGATACAGACTTTAATGAGATTCCTACTTATTTTGCATTGGTTTAGGTCGATTAGATCAAGTACCCCACCCATATCCTCTAATGTGCTTTTCAAGGTGCCCATTGTTATAGCTATCAACTTACTGAGAGCTACGAGTGTTGTTCCCATGCTGCATGTGTATGATAATGTTTTCATATTTACTGCAGATGAAGGTTGACAGCCAGTATGTAGGGAGAGCTACGTGTATATACCTACCCACATCGCAAATGGGTGATCGTGGTCTAAAAGTCTCCCCTATATTTGTGGATAATGATTTATTTTACCCGTCTGTAATATGGCGCGAGTTAATGATTTTCACATTGAAATTCTAGAATAAAAGTTTATACTATGTTGCCTGTTGTTGTGATTAGGTACATTGTACACATCCTAAATTTGATCGACCTTCCCTACCAGTACCTCCCTCTTATTTCAGCGCCAGCCCACCCCACAATGTTTACCATAGACCTTGGTCTTGCTCAAACTTGATGGTAGTGTGGAAAAACAATTTAGTCCTTATCGAGTGGGACCTGGACCTATTTATAGTCTTTGTTGTGAGTCACGAAGAAGACAAAGAGTATCCTCATAAAGATGTTTGACCGCTAAACCTCAGAGTGACTCCTTTGTCTGTTCTCCTCAAGAGGTTAATCTTAGAGGGGGTGAAAAAGAGGCACTTTGAGGCACCCCTGGGGGGCAGGGCTCGTACAAAGGGGTCTTAAACTTGCTCTTTACTTCGTGGTGGAACAACAGAAGAAAAGATGTCTGCATTGTTACTGGTAGTAAGGAGGCTTTATTGTATAAACTACCTTATCAGAGGTTGCCTGTATATTTATAAAAGAGTTCTTCATCCAAAATATAGTTTTGTTTTTTCAATATGCGATACTAAATGGTTGTTATTTATGCCACAGATAGGGTTTTCCCACCATTTTACTACCAAAGTACCATTGTGGCAATTCTTCTGCTGAGAGTCCGAAGGGCAACAGAGTTCTGGTTACAATGAATAAGACACATTTATAATACATTTAATACTACATTTCTAGGCACCATGGCCGTGCTGTTGTCAACGCAACTATATATCCTTTTACCAACTAAAGAGCTAGGACAACATCATAAATGTATTGTACATAATGCAAAACATAATTGTCTGTTGAGCGCAAGAAAGGCATTAACTCCTATACTAGCTGTTACACAGACTCAACGCCCTTCTGTTTTTCAAGACATGATATAGAATAATGATCCACTATCACTTTACATAGAGTCAACACCTGTCTGGCTCTAAGCAGATGAATTGTTATGTACTTGAATGTAAATTTATTGATGTTTTTTAAATGGTTCAATATTAAAATGATTTGAAACACAGTAATACGAGTCTTTTGTAAACATCAATTTATTTATCAAACTCAGACAACAAAGGAGATAAAATAGTCCAGGACAAAACCAATATTTTGTTTACTTCTTAGGTCTGCTGCGGCTCATATACACATGAATTCCTAGCCCTAAAGCCGAACAAATTTTGCTTACTTGGCAAGTATTTTCTGAATATTCTCCCTATATAGCTTTCCTTTCTATCAGCTGATATTCGAAATGTTAATATTTCTATGTACCTGTGCTTCCTTTCCCATTCATGTTACAATATCTTTCCCACTAATGAACAAATATTTTTTCATGGTGCCTCTTTCTTTATTGTTTATCTTTTAAAATCACTCCACCTTTTTTGACACAATGGAGATAAAGTCAAGGTACTTTTGACTTAAAGAGGAGGTTGAGTTCTGGGAAGAGGTGAAAAATAATTTGTGAGCGTTATCATTGTTATTATGCAAGTGTGGAAGAACATCAGAGAAAAAATCTTCCCTGAAAAGCATAGCTCTTCAAGTGCCTTAATATTTTAAATATGGCATGTAATAACAGCATAAAAATTGGGACAGATTTTTATGCCACATGTTCTTGTAGTCCCATATACATATTTCTGTGTACAGTGCTTGTAACTTTAACACCAAGACTTGGCCAAATTTCTTATTATTTTGATGATTCCAGAACCTTGCAGTACACACCAATACTTATATGCTAGATGATCCACCTTTTCTGATCGATTCCACACCCTTTCTTTCACAATGCAGTCGCATGACCAGAACTCAACTTTATCTTTAAAGTGTAGCTAATAATTTGTCTGTAGAATAATGCCATGGAATGTCCTCCCTTTAGAATTTCCTCTAAAAGTAAAAAGAAGATTATGGAAAACCCTTGTAACATCTGCTTAAAACTAATCTGGCGCTCGTGGACTTGTGCCTCTAAAACCTTTTGTTATTGAAATAGAATGGTCTTATTGATAAACTTGTGACCATGGACGTTTTGGTCAATAATAATGAAAAACTTACCGTAACTGTTAAACTAGCTATGAGCTGAAACTTTAAGCTGCTACTTGACAAGGGGGAGCTGTTATGTAACGTTATTCCCCATGAAGATAATTAAAAGATGAGAAGGAAGGAAGTAGAGAGTGACGGACAAAGAATGAGTTGGACAAAGAAAGAATGAGAGATAAAAACAGTAGAGAGATCTTGCAATCTCTCTTTATCCCCCTCTCTCTTTCTCTCTCTTTCTCTCTCTCTCTCTCTCTCTTTCCCTCTGTCTCTCTCGCCATTTCTTTCTTTCTTTCTTTCGCTTGTGCACAACTCACCAATATAACAGAGAGAGAGAGAGAGAGAGGGGGATAAAGTGTGAAGCTAGAGAGATGAAGCCCAAAATCAAATATGAATAGAGAAAGAGAAAAAAATAATGAGACAAACAAATAAAACAAAAACATTTATAACCCACAATATAATGTTCCCACATGGATGTCTATCTATGTATAAATTTACACTGTATGTACAAATATAACATTTTCAGCTCAAAAACATCAATGCTGATTATGTGAAAATCCCATTCATGTAAATGGTCACAATATTTCTCCTATTCTTGAGTTTGACGGTTATTTGCTCTACCAATATTGTTCACAAACTGCATGCTGATTCGTGTAACTGTTTTTCTGCCTCGATGATACAAATATTTGCACAATGCAATTTCTTTCATTATAGGGGCATTCACACTCCAAGCAATAAACATCGGTTTTCCTACATTCCAAGGTATGGGCAGAAGTTGCTAGGCAACTACCCATAAACACAATGAAAAACTTGAATTCAAAAACCCACCTCTGGTTTTTGCAGTGTAAATGTTCACTCTCAAAACACCAGTGAATTATCCCAGTTTTTTAACATGTGACCATTCTCACTTCTGTGCTAACGCATGGGTACTACTCATACAAAAATAGAATTATCAAACATTAACTATTTTTAATGGGTATTTCCAGTAGTTTAAATGGTAGCTTTAAAAAAAAGTGGTTTCTCAAATTGGTTTTCATGCAATGTAGATACCTGGTAGGCCAATTGGTTCAAAGTACTTTTTTCCATGACCTCGCAATGTGATTAGCAAGTTTCAGATTCAGAGGGAAGTTTCATTTCATTCTTGCTTTGTGGTAATGATCATGCAGTGAACACTATCCCAACTACTTTCAAGAAAGGGTGATGGACAAGGCCATTCAAATTGGCTTATGTCTGTTTTTTGACAGTCTTTGACCCCGTTCTCACTCACTTTGAAAGTGGTCTTAGTTAGACCGCTCCAGAAGAACGGGTCTTGAGGAACGGTTTGCGAGCGTTCGCACTCGAGCAGTTTCTTATGGCTCAAACCGCTCCACGAGTCAAAGTGGTCTTGTTGCTATGGCAGCTCAGGTCAGCGGGTCAATTTTTTCGCGCGTGGAATACAAACCGTATGTACCGTACTACATGTTTCGCGTGGAACGTCACTAACTCACTTCCGTTCAAAGTACGCTTCCGTTCACATTGCACGTTAGAGCGGTCCAAACCGCTCTTAATAAGACCCGTTCCTCAAGACCACCTCCCGAGGTGGTCTTCTGGAGCGGTCCAGAAGTCCACTTCCTGGACCACTTTGACCGTTCTCACTCACCTAAGAACCGCTCCTGAGGAACGGGTCTTAGTTAGACCGCTCCAACGAAGTGAATGAGAACGGGGTCAATTTGAGATCATGTTAGTGCAATAGACCGGTTTACTGACATATTCAAATTTATGGATGTTTCTTTTCTGGGGACCTCGTGACGAGTTATTCCATTAACCTGTTATTAATGAATGAACTACAATACTTGGAATCCAGTCTGCATACATTACGTGGTGCTATGTAGGACAAGCCTCGGGCAAGCTCTCACTCTCAGGTCGTCAAGAACAACCTTTGTTTAAAATGTATGCAATATGTTCGTAAGCTGGTCTATTTGAGAGAACCTCATAAAAGTTAGTCTTTGCAGTGATTTACATTTTTTTTGTTACCAGTATTTTAACAGAATGTATAAAACTATAAAATCACACTAAAAGATACACATCAGAACAGATATTGATGGCATATAGAATTGGCCCGGGCATTGAGGGGCACTGGCAAAAGGAAGGGGGTTCGAGCTGGATGCATATTAAACAAGATCACTGATTACTGATTAGGGGGTCATAAGGGTCCTATTATCATCTTTTTTTCATGCTTCCTTCTTCCTCTTCCTTTCTCTTTTATCTCTTCTTTCAACTGTTCGGAGCCATAAGGGCGTTACTCAACACAGACTTAATGTCCTTATGGCTCCAAAGAGATACGTTCTTTATTTCCTTCTTTTTCAAAATTTTTATTTTCATTCAGAGGGGGATGTGCCCCACCCCTTATAGCTATGCCTCTGTAGACATTCACACAAGGATCAAGTATTCTTTTGGTTCATTCAAACAGCTCAAATCTTATAAACCTCCCACTCAACATGCTCAAAGGAACAGAAAAGTTTGGTCTTTATACAAGTTATCTTTACAATTCTATTATTCTAATATGTAGTTCTCTTTGCAAGCAGACCCCATTTGATCAAGGTTTTGATGAGAAATATTGTTCAGTAGTGTTTATTATTCTTAGGTTGTCTTTGAATCATTATTTCGTATGCGCATGGGGAAATTTGTAGTTAATTTTATGTAATTTCAATCACAATACATATTTGACATGCACTTAATGTCAGCCCACAGGGGCCATTGTGGAAAGCAGTTTTATCAATAAAGAGGTGCATAATCAATTCTTTATAAACAAATTGTTTATAAACAAATTGTCTTTATATACATGTGGTTGCTAAAGCAGGGCATTGATTTTACTAAAAACTTGGCTTAACAGTTGATGATACGTCAGTGAGACAGTCACAACAACAACCGACTCTAAACTGACCCCAAAAAAAATTCATTCAGGGTAATGTTATAATTATAATATTAATAATAATAATGAAAAAAAATAATGATAGTAATAGTAATATCAATAATAATGATGATGATGATGATGATGATGATGATGATGAAGAAAAAGAAGAAGATGATGATGATGATGATGATGATGATGATGATGATAATAATAATGATAATAATAAAATATTTTTGTTTGTTTATGTCTCTAAGCACTGTATACATATTACCCCTGTCCAAACCGGTCATTGGATTCACCCTTTCCTCACACATGATGTATGCACATTATCCACTCCCTGGGGAGCATTCCAGCCAGGCACCATGTTATGGATGCTCACATTCCTGAGCAAACTACATTAACATTCGCATCCTACCAGGTACCCATTCAGCACCTGGGTGGAGGGTGTGGCAAACGTCTTGCCATGGACATTAGTGCTGGGCTTGGATTATGTTTTTGTTTGGTTCGTTACGAATCTGTTGCTGGTCATGTCATCAAATGTCGGTGTGACCGAGGTGTAAAATTGTTTGATTGGTAGGAGGACAAACGAAGGGTGTGACACCACGATTCAATCACAGTCCCCCTCCTCCTACCCCCCTCCCTGCCCACACCCGTTTTGGTCACCCATTATCAAATTAACACACCACCTGTTAGATCGATAGCCCCATAATATCCTTGGGTATGCACTATGTATAGAAGGTGTAACACATGTTAGTATATGACATCTCTGCCCTTTTATTTTGATCTCCATTTCTCATTTGTTTATTATTATTCTTATTCTGTCATTGCAGATTCTGGATTTTAAGGTTGACTTCTTTTATCATTTCACTTATGTTCCCTCTGTTTCAAACAATGAAAGTCTTTCTCTGTCTCTCTTTCTAATACTAAACATTCTTCTCTCTTTCTCTTGGTCTCTCTATCTCTGTACATTGCAAGTTTGCACTCTTCATCTTTCACTCTTTCTCACATTTTTTGTATTTCTTACGTTCTCTCCTCTTTCTCTCTCTCACCTTCCTTCTCTCTCATTTTTCTTTGTCACATCTTCCATTTACCTGACCTTTCCCCACCCCTCTCTCTCTCTCTCTTCTCTCTCTCTCTCTCTCTCTCTCTCTCTCTTTCCCATCTATCTTTCTCTCTTACTATCCACAGATGATGTTCAAAGGAGAAAGCTTCTTATAGGCCGTATTCATATATTCACAAAATTTCAAACAGTTTTAATTTATTTCAACAACGACGAGAATGCAGACAAAATTGATGACTCAATTATTATGATCATTTCTGTGACGATGATGATAATATTTATACATTTATATATATAAAACACATATCAATAACTTAAAAACATGTAACACATAAAAAAAGGAACAAATAGCGGCATATTTTCCCACTGGTGGAATTCTTCAGGAAATTCTTCCATCACAAATGCAAAAACAACTTTCATATTCCAAAGACACGATATATTGATAAATGTTACCCAAATAATACTTTGTAACAAAAAAAGAAACAGAATTATCAGAATTTTCAAACATGCAAGGCCCTGATAGAGTATTTTATCGACAAAGAGCTGCACGATACAATATATTAGTGAATGATAAACACATACTTTACTCACAAGAAACGTTCATAAAATGTTATGGGGCAGAATTGCAATGAGAGCCAAAGATTGAAAAACTGTGTCCATTTAAATTGTACATCAAATTTATCGGTCACATGGGTGATACCATACAAGAGGCTAATACATATGCATACATATGAAAATTTGGTATGATACATGGACATGTAAGGGGTGCGAAAGCTCCCCCCTCTTGTACCCCGACCAATACCCCTCCCTACACATGACACACCTTTGATAAATGTAGTTTTGTAAACCACTTGCAGTATTTCAACAAAAGATATTACCTCAACATCAAATAATACACAGAATTGAATTTACACAGTTCTCTACTCTGCCATTTGCAGTATTGCTTGTAGTAAAGAGCCCCAATGCACAAGAAAAAAAAAGTATTTGCGTTACAGACAAAACCATGTTACATTTTAAATATCCACACACAAAATGTTTAAAAAATGAAATAAAAAAGATATTTAAAAAACCCTGGAACACTGTCTCTTTTATGGCAAGTAATCATTAATTAGAACCATTAAAAATGTCTGATAATTACAACTGATTTCAAATTCATAGATCGAAAATCAGCTCTCATATCATAATTCGTTTCACATTTCATTCTTCTCTGTCAGAATTTTAGGAGTTGAGGTCTCATCCCACTTTTTCAAAACTCCGGATTAAATGCTTTGCTAGCAATCGTAACCAGATAGGGTTACGAAACATGTACCTGTACTTTCCTATTCATAACTATTGCACTGTGTCGCGTGGCACCGCATGAATGCAATCATCTTTTCGGTTAAATTTGGTTACCGTGGCGACAGCATCCATTCCACACATCAATGATACAAGTATATTATAGCACCATTTATGTCTTCAATTCAAGATTTGACATGAAAATAGGAAAATATACCTTACAAAAAGCAGCCAGAGTTATATAAAGACCCAGTGGTCCAATAAATAGCATTGAAAGGCTTCAAAATATATGAGATGGAAAATAAAAATATGGAGAAGACTTCATCGTAATACCAAGAGAAGTTATGACTTAAATATGCAGAGTATGTATTCATCTACTCCAGTATTATCTACTGTAACAAAAGTATTCTGTCTTACACTGTACATCCATACAAAAAAAGTATAAAAGTTTGGATTGAGAGAAATTTGCATTGCGGCTGTCCGATGTAGCCAAACCAAGGCAGAGTGGTTTGATGTTATGTACATGTACACATTACAGTGAAAGAAAATAACTACCGACTAAAACCATGTTTGTTGATGACATGGAGTACCAGACAATACCGTTGTTGTTTGAATGATCAGGGGGTATTATACAGTTTGAGAGCAGAAAAATGCTTCTTGAAAATATTGACGACTTTGATGTACATGTACTATCACTCAATATTTGATGAGCTTCAGGGACTGTTTGCACCCGAATGTACTGGAGTAGTTCACACTCCCAATACCAATAGATCCCCCTCCCCATCATTGCACCCTTCTTTCTTCGGGCACATTATTAATTATATGAAAGGACCCCTGGTATAAGCAAGTGGCAAATCCAGGATTTTGTAGGGGGGGGGAGGGCACATTAAAAAAAAAACATAATTGGGGGCATTTTATTTCGTCATGTACTGAACAAATGCCAACTTGGTTCCCGAATGGAGGAAGTGTCAGTTGCACCCCTCCCCCTATTAATTTGAAACTGTTAAAATTGTATTTTTGAGGATTACCGTGATGATTATGTCAACTTATTCAAAATGTAAATCAGTAATTTGCATATAAACCCCCTGTCTGATGTCTTTAAAGGGGACACATATAAATGTATGTCTGAACTAGTGAGGGAATTAATCTAGGAGTACATACTCTGGGTAACATGGAGTAATCACGTTGGTGGTGGAATAGCATATATACGGTTCTTCGGTTATCATGCAGCACAATCGTCAGTCACACAATGTATAATAAAGTAAGGCATAAACATCATGGAAATGTGTCGTATTTACAGGAATTGCCAGCGAGTAAGTAACGGCACGTTGGTTCCGACCATGCCTGCGTCACTTTACATACATAAAGTACTGTTCTCAGTTGATATATATTTGAAATTTTGAATAATGATTTAGAAGGACTAACGTGACGACCACTATATGTATCTGTACCCTATGACCTGTCATTGACATTTGTTTTCTGTTTTCATTTTGCGTAAAAGAACACACATACATGGTAGGCAAAGGTAAAGGTTGCACATTGTAAAATATAGAGAATTGCAGCATTTCATTTATAATGCAGATTGTAATCAACATGAACATTTGGAAAATTCATGATCTTGAAATTTACAAGGAATTTGGATAAAAGTAGAAAAAAAAGGAATTGCATATGAGCATGATTTGTTCTGTACGTTCACTGGGTCATTTCTAACAATATCACTTGAATACTATGTCCTAAATATCCATGTTTAATATTGAGGTATTTAGTTAAGGTCTGCAATTTGGAAGCAATAAGCTTTTAATTCATCTGAGAATGTAAAGTTTAATTCATAACGGCACAAACAGAAGAAGTTATACCACTGTTTGACTTCTTCAGTTACAAACTTTTTGACCCGACCTACATACGCCCTCGAAGACGGGGGCCCGAATTATCAACATTACAATAACACAAAAACTATCACACACTTTTGTTTTACACATCTTGAAATTAAAACCATATTCAGGCTTCGTGTCAAGTTCCGTAGAGATGACTTTTAAAAAGGTTTTAAAAAGATGTGTAATGTTCTGCCTCCTAATATGAAAGGAAAGATATAATCTCTCCTTACACTTGGGTGTATTGCCAGAATCTAGGGCAGTTTCCGGTAGCAAGTTGCAGATCACTTTCTCAGCACTTTTCTGTTAAATGCTTCTACGTTAGACATCCCCTCAATAATATTCCATCAGAAAATAAGTTACATAGACGATTGCTGACTTCTCACACAAGTTCCAGACAGTTTTGATATATAAATATCATATGTACGATGTATGCAGAGTTTCTCCTAGGAACAACATAACTTGTGGAACTTCTTGAGGTCATGCTTCCGTTAGACATACAAGGATACGTGTACCCATTTGAAGTTATTTCAGTGATTATCAATACAACACTGCTGTGACCGTAGGAGAGACTCGGATCATGGTGATTGATTGTCCAACTCTATCGGATTTGAAGAGTCCAGCAGGTTCTCAGAGTGGACAGTCAGCATCTCCTGCGCTTAGAATCGCTTTCATAAGGATATAGCGATCACGTGTCTTTACCCGACAGCAGGATACGTCCCAGATTTTTTAGGTGACGGAGGAACAACGGCGGTGGTTCATCGGCGTGTTTGCAGACCCTGAATCAAACTTCATGAGGCACAGATTGGCACAAGATGGCAGTTGTTCTCTTGGTAATAAATAAAAACAGCGATAATCCTCGCATCAAACACACGTCCTTTGAGTTGCGTGCACTTCTCCACAAACTATCGCGAACAGCCCCCTCTCGGAATCTCACGATAGTGGAGTCTTCTCCCTTGCAGTTGGTCGACGAGGAGAAAACACATAATTTGGTCAACATCAACCGTGTTATATAAAAAAAGCCAACTCGTCGGCTATGATTTCTTTCGTAAAAACACAGAGAAGTCACCCAGGACGGATTGGATCTGATTTTAGAGTTGTTTTTCAATCTGTGTGTCCTTTCACTGAAAGAGGAGGTAGCGTTTCACCATGTTAGGTAGGGGCAGTTGGTAGACGTTTTCCAGGTGATCTTTGCCAACCGAGACACGGACACAGCGCCTGCACAGATCCTGTAGTGGAAGCGGTGAAGCTGTGAAGAAAAGAAAGAGGGAGTATACATAAGTTGACATAACTATTATTGAATCAAACTGGAAAAACACTAACAAATGTTGAATTAAAAATTACAAGTACAGTACATGTATCTCAGTCTTTACATATTTAATAGCTCTGTAGTCTGGGGATCTTCTTGGTAATTTTTTTAAACACTATCCTTCAAAAGATATTCACTTAACATCTGAAAAATACATAACATTAAGCACCAATTTAGGATTCAATCCTATCATATGTTGAAATTCAACATACATTAATTAGGGGAGAGGAACAGAAAAAAAACAATACTCCATAGAACAGGAAACGATGCTAAAATTGCTAATACATGTAGGGCCGAGAGTAATTGACCATCCAAATTTCAGATAGACCCCCATGTTCTAAAAATTGTTCCATAAAGAGACATATCGCTGCTGGGGCGACAAAACCTCGTATCTCAACAAAAGTTAAATGTTTAGGAGAGTAAAAAACATGGCTGCCATAACACTGTATCCAATGGGATAGTCTTCCATTTGACTTGGTGTAGTGGCTTCATTTTTGGAGATAGAGAGCTGGGATTAGGATAGGTCATCACTTGACGGATAATCTAGTCATTAAAATAAAAAAGTGATTTTCCCCAAATTTTGAGATACAAGGTCTTGTCACCCCAGCGACGATATATTAATTTTCAACTCTTTCCAGTGTACTGTAACCCCCTTACATGTACTGGTGTTAGGGAGTCCTGTTAGGAAGCCATGTATGTTCAATGGCAGTGTACACTATTTGGGTTAGATCATGGTAGAATACTAGCGTATGCTTGTACTGTACATCACTACAGTGTATTGGTACAGTCGCAGTGAATTCTATGCTTTCAGGAATGAAACGAGATATTCTCAACTGGGGCAGGGAGATGGGAGGAACATCCTAGTCTAGGGGCAATGGCGGCTGCAGAATGGGGACGGGAAGAGCGTTCCCTTGCTTCTTCTATCCACTTTTTTGGGATTTCATGTGTGGGCGCTGACTCACTCCTCGAGTGTCACCCAAAATAGCCATGAGGGGGAAACGAATGAGGATAACACCCCGTGTGGTGACCAGATATCGTGCCCCGATCAACCGTCAAACTGTCAGTCAGCCCATTCCCAAAAGCATGAGCTTTCACCAGACTTCTTTTCTGTCTATTCCTTTCTGTATCTTTCCCTTTTTCTTTCTCTTGCTTTTCTGTCTCTTTCATGCTCTTTCTGTGTTCCCCCTCTCTCTCTCTCTCTCTCTCTCTATCTTTCTCTCCCCCAGTCTTTGTCAAGTCACTGTGTCTCATGTCTGTCTCCCTCTCTCTCTCTCTCTCTCCAAATGACCTTTCACACCACAGATAAATATACATGTACATGTATATCACTATAGCAACCAATAAAGAAATATACATGTACCTAATCTGAATTACACTGTATATCAAGTATATGTACATCTATCACTTTTCTTCTTCTTCTACCAGGCAAGCCAGCTTGCAACTACATGTACTTCCCGTTCTATATTCTGAAAGTTCTTGTGATTCATATCGTTGCCACACCTGGTTTTGTGGGTGAGAAAGATCACCATGTTTTGTACCTAGAGGAAATGTCAAGTTCTCCTTGCCAATGTACATTGTATTAGTGCCAAGTGCCAACCAAGCACAAGTCTTCACATTAGTGAGTGCTAGGCAGCCTTGTCAGCTTATAACAGCGTGCAAACAAGATTTTTAAAACCCTTTTACATATGCTTAAAACAGATCTCAGATCTACTGGGTATTTTTTATGAAGGATGCATCGTTAAAAAACTGTCTACATACATGTAGCTATGTTATGTAGTGTATACTAGCAGGCTATGCATAATGCCTCATTCATCTAATCTTCGTAAAATTGTCTGATAATCATACTGAGCGTGATATGTTTTTCAATAACAAGTAACCTTTGCTAAAGACGTCCATGAACACGTACTCTACGTGCAGCTTATTTCCTCACATTGTTAAAACAATGATATCATTAAACATTCATTTTGAACTGCGCTTGCACTCTCTTTCCAAGAGAGAGGATACTGGATAGATCGCTTAATTCCTCGCAAATGCCTGCTTCCGTGTTTATTTCTTTCAATTTGACTCTTAGACAGCCTTATCTCCGCTTACGAAAAGGCCAAGGGGATCCTATCGAGCATGACTATGACTTTGTTCAAAGCTTATAATAGCTATTGAAAATGCTTCCTTGTACAGCTTAAACTTTATTCCCCCAATCTGTCCTGAAATTCTTATCATGCTCCAATAGATCTGGTATCGTGTTTAATGGGAAAGATTTGATTTGATAATAATGATAGCTGGCTGCTTGGTAAGCTATCGGAGTCAGAGAACAATTGGGGGGGGGGTATTACGGAGCAGGATGTGATGTGGATCGGTTTGTGTTTACATCCTATATCCATCGAATCATGACAAACATTGGCAGATTTTAAGCTGAATGGCTGGACTCCTGCCAGATATATGTTTTTGGATTTTGGGGATCATGCTGACTGCTGACAGAGGGGGGCTATGAGGCAGGGGGGTTGCAATTGGGGTGTTATGGCACTGAGAATAAAAGGATTCTGGAAAAACAGTAAGGATTAATATGTGAAAAGTCACAGCTTTCTTAACTTATGTTATAATATTGGCAACATATACAGTGCAAACTGTGTAATGAAGTACAGGCCAGCATTGCACAGTGCTATAGCGGAATCCAATAGTTACTTTTGACCATGATAAAGTTTTAGACTCTCTCCCCTTTGATATCGCTCTACAGTGCTCATTACCATCCTTTGTCTCACTAAGACTGTTTATCCTTTTTCACATGACAATTAATTCAAACAAATATGAAAGAGTGGATAATACTTACGTTCTAGGCCTCCAACATATTTGAGTGTGATTTCACAATGTCCCCAGACTGCACTGACAATAGGGAAGAGCTTCTTTCCCTTGAGTCCACGGAATGCAATCCCAAGAAACTGATCGTTAGCGGAAAAACTGAGGGTTCCTTCATCCATATCAAGGATCATTTGAAAGGTGTCTGGTACATTGAAGTTGTCTGAATGTCCTGCAAGTGGGTATTGGTGTCCTGTTTTGTGCTTGGAGTCGTGAAAGAGCTTCTTTCGTCCCAAGTCCCAGCCCCATGACTCTGCGTTGCTTCCGACCAGTGATTGGTAACCGACACAGTGAAGCGGTGCGTTCGCGGTTGCGAATCCAACCACAGCGTGTGTTCCCCTCTGCCTAGAGTTCCACGTTACTTCAAATACGTGCAGTCCCCTTGAGAAACCGAATTTTCCGCGTATACAGTCCGTGCTCTGTGCGACAGGATGTCTGTGGAAGGTTAGAGGATCGTCCTCCTTCACAAATATATTCAACGAGCGATCCTCCTCATTCCATGCAAATTTCTCCTGCGTCTCCTTGTCCGCGGCTGGCATATCCAGCAACATGTCCAATCTGTTTGGCTTCTGTAGATCCCCGCTGTATGTCAGCTCGCGGTGCAACGACTTGAAATTGGGTTCCCTCGCGACCTGCTTCATGCCTCCGGACACTTTCTGCCCCATGACCAACGACCGACTCATGCAATTGCCCGCCGTGTTGGCTACCTGGCGCATCAGACCGCCGTCTCTGCCACGATTCGTCGAAACCTCCAAAGTTAGAAAATCCCTGGCCGAGGAGGCACTGCAGCCGTGCCGACAGCAGATGAGACTAGCAACGACGACGACAGCTCACTGTTCAGCAATCCTCTGGCTGCTCATGTGTCAGGTTTAAATCCCTAGAATCCTGCGTCTGTCCGTTCCCCACTCATTTAAATCCCCGCTACGCGCTGAGTCAATCTGTGAAGACAAAAAAGGAAATGGGGTGCTTAGTGTTTGAAGGGAACTTAGTAATCCTGCATGCACATTGAAAGGAACTGTAGAGGTTTCATTTGCCACAGCAAAAACAGACATATTCATTTCCAACCATTGGGTTTATTTAGGGAGCGTGATCAAGAACTTGCTTTCCTGTTTTGACGACTCAAACTTGCACAGCTGTTTTTGTTGAATGTCACTCCTAACCACCAAAATCCAAACAGTTTCCAAATAAATGCTGGACCCAAAGCCATTGAGCTTGTCAAACACGCAAACACTTTCTCAATGGCAGCCAAAAAAAAACTCACAAACAGCATTGTGTACAGAACTTTATTAACATGTATGTACTATGTACATATAAATGCATGCCTTAGGATTTAGGATTTAGGATTCAACAATACAGAAAATATATGTTTATCTTGATGGCTTCACATGGCCTCTATCTACATGTATTGTAGATATATGTAGATATGATATTTCAAATTTCTTTTGCAACTGTTTGTCTGTTTTACCTGACTGCTACAGCATGTGTATGCTTTTGACTAAGCAACCAGGGGACCGAAGGCTTTAAGTCCTCTTCCAAGGGACTTATTAGAGAGAATACAAATTGACGATTTAAGTTCCAACAACATGGAAAATATATGTTTAACTTAGAATTATAGATAGGCTTTGCACTACTTCAAGCCTTTCGGATAATTTAACCCAGATGTGAACCCTGAAATGACTAATCCCGGTATTCTGGAAATTTAGGTGACGAAAGAATTAAATGTAGGTTACACAAGAAGAAATGGCGTCTCTCGTAAGGAACATTCATACAAAAGAATAGGAATTCAGTCAGAAGGTTCATACAAAATCGCGTTCATAGACTGGACTGTAATTATGTTTTGATGAACTCGTCGTCTGTCATGAAACTTACATTTGCAAGTGCACGTTTAATGAGGTTTAATGGGGTTTCAAGAGAATTCAAGCTGTCAAGACAATGGCTTGCTACGGTATGTTAATAACGCAACCTTTTGCATTGAATGAATGAAGACTGGGAAAACAACTGGTTTACAAGGTAGCTGTGCCAAACTATTTAAACCATGGCAATGAACATGCTAACTGTATCCTTTTTCAAATGTCATATTCATTACAAACACTTCATCCTTCCTCTTACATTTGAGGGACAAATCCCTAAAGGTTGCTCAAAATACTATACACCTTATACATGTACAAGTAATGCCAGTTTCGACATTTTGTACCATCGGGTTAAAATCGAGTTAACTATGGAATAGAATAATAGAAAGTACACTGTAGCTGGAAAGACTAGAATCATGCTAGAATGCAGAGACTATCCTACATTTGTAGGTCTGTTTGGATGTGTTTTGACAGCTACGAAAATCTCCATGGGATTCTGTGAAGGTTGTCTATATAGTCTGACTTCCAGCTTTCTAGACAATAATATTTTTCTTTCATTCCTGACATACAATGTACAAATGTTTCTAAAGCAGCTGAGAGGGTACAGACTACCCAAGCGCTCCTATTGCCTATCATTGAGAGTGATATCCTACAATATGTATTTTTGCTTTTAAGGGAGATTATCAATAAAATAAAACTTGTTCGTCCTGAGAGCCAGGCTAGCTTGTCAAGGGTGCATTAAGTTACAGGAAACTAAACAACTGAACTTACTGCCAACTTCTTCAAAGAACTTACATGTACATTGTGTATGTGTAGCTTTGGGAAGACAATATACAGTAGGGGGTATATCTTATCAAGGGCTTCAAATAATCAAGATATATCTAGTCATATTGCAAAAATGAGAGGGGTACATATGCATTATGTGACATACTCAAGGCCTATATACTTTCCTGAATGGGATCGGAGGGGCTCATTCTGACCTCCTATTCAATGTCCTCCTAAAGTACAGCTACTGATTCATTGGTACAGTATGGGAGTGATGGGACTATGCAAAAAATAAACTGTAGTGCCAAAAAGGGGACTTGCGATCAAGGATATCTACGCTTACTGTTCAGCTGAAAGCCTCAAATGCTTGGTTCATAATCATTGGTTCATAATCATTGAGAATACAGAGAGATCATGGCTCTTTTATCCATTCATTTTGTATGGTAAATTTGCATATTTCTGATATATATTGAATGCCAATAACCAAAAGGGCTTTAAGTTGTTGTATACATTTACTTCAGCATTGAGTTACAAAGTGTCACTCTTGCTCTCAGCAGACAATCTTTCATTGCTGGCTTCCCCAACCGATGTATCTCCTGTACTCACAGTTACTGTAAACCCAGGACCTTTCATTGGTTTATGAAACCAGCTTGTGAAACCAGCAACAATGCATCGGCCACATTGTTACCTTGTGTGGGAAAAAACTACATAGAAGCATAGGTCCAGAAAACATGCAAGATTGAAAGAATACAGGAGAAGGAGAAGTTAAACTAAAGAGCGTGCATGGATATGGATAAGGAGGAAATATAATATAGAAGATTGATTCTTAACATCCAGCTCAAGGGCCTGAAGCAAGCATGGCCAATAAACAGGATGGTCCTAACAACTGCGTTGTCACCCTATTAGTCTGAAAGAATTCTCAGCTTGGGAATCACGGGCAACATTGATGGGAGTTTACAGGAAATGGCGGTTCAAACCAATTAACAAGGCTATTTGTGTTATACTGTTGTACATGTATGATGACGTGGGATTGAGGATATAAAATATTATGTGTTGAGGCTGGATTGACTGCTACATGTATGTATTGTTTGCATCCACACTAACATGCATAGCATTAGCAAAGCTCTAAACTATAATAAAGGCTTATAGTGTAAACTAACACTGGTAGCAGTGTAGCACTGATTCTTAATAATCTCTCCCTTTACTTTTTAGAGTCTTTATTTAAGGATTATGTTTTATGTAGAGAGAAAGGAACTACTGTATGGAAGTGATAATAAAGTGCTGTGATTAACTCTATGCGCAGATTATTCAAGATAAGGGTATAAAGCTACATACAGTATATCCACTTTGCACATCATATGCAAAAATATTAAAATCTACTCCAATCTGAATGCAATGAATTTCCTCCAATTCTACAATCAAGAACATACTTCACAACTAGGGAGGAAAAAGTAATAGCCCTCTCCTTCCTACACCCCTCACCCCAAAGAAGGAAATTATTACAAATGAGCTACAAAAAATGCTAATGGACATTTTTCTGCCTTTTTCTACAGCACAACAGTTTTAGACAGAGGAAACATCACATCAACACACAATGATGAACATTTTCCTTTGCATCTCTTTTCAACGGATGAGTTACACCATTTTCAGTCTTGAACACTCGGTGTAAATTATGTGCAAATTTTACTTTTCATCATACAATCAGAATTCAAGAATACCTTATGACCTTCCTCTAGGCTAGGAGACTTCCCTACTAATTCAAGGTAAAAAGCACAAAGGAAATTATCTATATTGTTACGTGACACAGGAAGTGGAGAGGACAAAGACATGATCTTCCATTGACTGACTTGACCGTCGATTGGAAGTCGACGCAGAAAAGCGGAAGTTTTCACCTTTTAGAGATATGAAAATGAAATAGAATACACTACTTGATGATTTCTGCTTAAGGCATACAGTGTAGGTGAAAGAAATAAAAGGAAGGAAATTGTAAGGAATGCACAAATGTGGGCGGCCGAGAAGTTGTCGGCTGACTCAGTGACTTTCCTCATTTCCTGTTCATTGGACGTCATTGTAATTGGAAGAATAATGTAGGAAGTTACCAACGATCAAAGATATGAAAATTACGTAGAATATCATTTTCTTTTTTAAAGAGACTGATACGCTAAGGAGTATAGAAAGAGTGATTGATAGAAGAAAGGACGAAAGGAAAGAGTTGAACAAAAAGACACATTTGTGGGTGGATTGGGTGTAGACTGATTGACAGAGAAACCTATCAATACCCTCAAAGAAACAGAGGAATGCTTCATGCATTGGTTGTCAACAAGCATGTGGTACTAGACAAAGGATGTAAGCTGATAAAAAGCTCAGGAAGAAGGCAGATATCATAGAAAAAGAATGAATACAGAGAAGTAAAAATGAAAGATGGGAACACAAAGATCTAACCTACATTCTTGAGGTTACATATCTGCCTATCGATGTGGTTAGCTGTTATCCTTTTGCCAATCGCTTATCTCAAACGAAGCTGTAAAGGTCCTACATTACTACAACCCCAAAGAAACTGACTTACAAAAGGAGTCCCTTCTTGGGCTACATGTATGTGACCTCTCAATGACCTGCATTCAATCATACTCCCAATTGTTCACTAGGAAACGGGCGAACTGTGTGGTAACTGTGTGGTACTGTCCGTTAGGCTAGCATATGGAAAGAGAGTACACCCTTCATTTTTGCCTAAATCCTACAATGAATCATGCTCCTGTGGTACACAAGAAAGCAATGGAGAGTCCTTCAAAGGGCTTGACTCATGAGACGCACCACTGATGCTGCTGCTGATGATGATGAGGATGACATCATCTTATTGAAAAGGGTGATTCCGAGAGATCCATCCTAACGTCACAGTGAGCGCTTCCCAGAATCTAAATCAAACAGCTGTCACTGACCAGACATACCAACCATTACACCAGGGCCAAATACAGACACAAAAGATGAACTACTATCCAGTATCCATTGTACAGCGACCACACTAGTTATCTAACCACTATATCAATTAAACACATATCATTAGGGGACTCCCACGCTTGTACATGTAACATCGTCAGTAATTTGGTGTCATTATATTTTAATTATTTCATCAGATAAAGCACTACACCTTTGCCTTTAGGTTGATTAGTAATCAATCATGAATTTTTCTGCCGTGAGTAATAACCTATCCCCACCCACTGACATGAATGGATCGATCCAGAGCTCTTCTCTTCTTCCCTCTGCCAGTAGTGTGTTTTGCAATTAGTCTCAAGAAGCAGACCCTTTTGAGTTAATCGAACTCGTATCATGACCCTTCCAATAATATTTGACAAAATCAAATCCTGCCACCCAATCATATACCACTTCTTATACTAATCAGACACTGTGATCTGAATCGGTTCACTGTAAGTGGACGAAATTCATATTCATTACCTTTACTTTTCCTGCGTGTGTTTATTTGATTAGACTCTGCGCTGTGTTTTTCGTGGAGGAGGAAAGCAAATCAATGATTCAGGGAAACTCACCGCTGACGTCACCAGACGTGGGGGCACACACCTTTCGGTGTAGAGGGTTCAGTAGAGGAATCGGTCTTCACAAACAATAGCAAGACAACCAACCGAGCAAAGAATGTAAAGGCAGGGTATTTAAGTTCTCCTTTGTGAGGCATCGTTCTAAGAACTCATTGAGTCAGCGAGGTGAAATGTAACAATAAATTATTTCAACAAATTAACTTACGTTGTCAACCAAATTGATTTGCTGAAGAAAGACCCGACCTACGCACCTTATGATGACAATCCACTGTTCACTCTTTACGGGGAAAATTTACAAATCTTGGCAAACATTTTGTGTCCACTAAACAGTACTGATCATGGACATTATATCCATTAGATATCATGTATAAAGCATGATTAAACCAGTATATTCAAGACTTCAACTACTGTTGACTTACTGTTGCTCTGGCCACAGAAGAGGTCTTCAACAAAAGAAAAGCCTTATCAAAAACAATTCTAATCTGCACTTGATCTTGATAATGTTACTGGTACAGTATGTGTACTGAAGTTCAATGACTGCAAAACACAGGTACATTGGTACATCAGCCTTTGTGTGCGATGAAAGATAAGACACACGTCGGCCTATGAATGCCGTTGATCACCCATGAAGTCAGCTTATGACGTATTTTCAGGCTAAAAAACAAAATGACCTAGCTTTGTTTTCCCTATACCGTACATCACAAGATCACGTTTTGTCACAGGTACATGCATTTTTCCATGAGACAGATGCAACACTTCCATCGCTCCATGAATGCTGTAGCCTTCAGAGAGGATTAATGCTGATAGCCAGCGAACATTATCCGACTCCCAGGAAGGTTCTTTTTTTATTATTTTCCTTTCACATGCAAATCATGATGCAGTCTATCAAAGCATAGACATACTAGTGACCTACATGTAGGCAAGGTATACAGTTCCCTGATCTAACCATAAAATGTCAGCTACATGTATTTTTCTTTTGATTGTTACAAACAGATGTTCTTCTAATCTCCTCATTTCCTGAACAATAGTTTTCAGATCATCTCCAAACTCTAAACCACAACAGTCACCCCTTTTCCCATCAATCATTCCATTTAACACCTCCAATGCCAATTGAGTCAATGACTCTTGTGCCAAACTTGGCACAATGGAAGGCAGTAGAGACAGGGTTAAGATTTGAGTTGTTGACTGGGGCAGTGACCGTCCATTAGCCTCATGATCTCTACCCGTAAACACACAAGGGCTACAACCGCAAATAACAACGTGACCTCTACACAAAGGGGTGAAGGTATTAACTCTAAAATTATTGGCAAAAAGGAACAAGAAAAGAGGGAGGGAGATAAATGCAAACACAGGTCTTATTGTTTGAATGCTTTGTTCTCTCAAGTTCTCCATATGCTAGCACATGGCCGTCTTCCCACCCAGGGTTGTGTATATTAAAATGTAGTTGTACAAACCTGTACTATAAATACACATGATTATTTTGTTAATTTGTATTGAACTAGTTCAAAATTATCATCAAAAACACCAATAATATAAAATCATATGTCATGAACTTCTTCCTAAAATCAGTTTAGACCATTGTGCTTTTGAACATATTATCCCTCTTTTGTTTTTCATCCTGTGCATTTGTACATGCTCCTTAACATTCAATACACTGTATTACATGAACCTTGTTCATATTATTATTTAAAAAAACCTTTGTTGAAAATAATAGACAAAGATTATGTAGCTTTGTTCTGCATTCACTAAAAAACATAATAACCAAACTCTTCCATTATTTCCTAAAGTGAAAGCTTGTGGGTAAAGGTAATTAACCACAAACAAAAGAAAATAGGAAATGTGGACTTTGGCACGCCCAACTACTGTAGTACTGTACTTGAGAGTGGGTGAGAAAGTTCATGTGTGGTAGTTGTGTAGGAGTGAAAAAAAAATGGAGATGCTTTAGTGTGAAATATGGTTTAAAAAAAAACACTCAACATCATGTGGCTTTTAATTAAGATGACCCTTATTTGCAGCACCGCATGACTTAACATTTTGTTTAAATACTAAATCGCCATACTCTGAAACCCGTGCATGAATCATGCCGATTCCTTTGCCACTGTTTGCCTGTCTGTGGCCGTGTGGGGTGAATTCCATGAATTGAAACTGGTTCAGCAGCCAGAAAATGCAGACAAAGAAAGATAATGAAAGAGGGATGGATAGAAAAAGAGAGAAGAGTGACACAGGAAGCAGGAGGGGAAGAGAGAGGGAGAGATTAATCAAAGATACATTTAGAGAAAGATTAATGCTAGAGAAAGAGAGAAGGAAAGAGATGAAAGTAATGAGATATATACTTTATAAGCTGTAACTATGAAGGGGAAGAAAGAACAATGAAAGTACAAAGGGTTAGAAGGAGACAATAAATTGAAAGGCTGGTATCAGTGGAGACGAGACAAACTTTAGGAAGAGGAAAATTGAGATGACAAAGAGAATGAGATATAGAAAAAGAAAGATATAGGGCCTATGTGTATTGTACATTATTAACATTTAAAGTCGTAGACTCACAATCACATGTACATTAACATTATTGTTGTATGCACATGGCTGGCCTCACTTTGCACACATGGCATGTGACCCCTACATGAACCCCAATCAGATGATTTGCCCCCCTAACCAAGGAGATATCCCCCCATCTCTACCAGACTACCCATATGGCCAAAATACACCCTACAAGACAAACTCTAGGTTTTCCAGTACAGTTATAATATCAGACTGTCTTATTATTAGACCATTGTCTAGACTATGTCATGGAAGGATTTATTTACTTTAGGATTTTGATTCCCATAACAATAACCAAACCAGAGCGAGTATTTTCTTAGGTTAACTGTTTCCATCTGGTTTATAACTGACAACTGTTATCACAAAATACAGACCATTTTCCTTGTACAGTACAGCAGTCTCATCTCTCTATATACACTAAGCATACAAAAATCCCTTTGTCTGTTTTAAGATCACATTTATGCCCTTTATTATTTATCATATTACCTACTTTATGTTTCTTTCAAGTGTCAATTAATTTTCAATAAACTCACCAAGTCTCATCAAAAGATAATCACGAATTTCTCTTGCTTAAATTTCTTTGTCTTATCTCCTACTAGTACAAAAGACATCGAAAGTAGGAAATGCTAGAGCTTTTGTTTTAAATCCTGGCTTTTGAGTTTTGATGTCAAGTTCATGTGCTAGCACTTACATGTACAACGTCCTACGTCCTCGACTCTATCCTGTTTTGTTTTTCTTCACAAAGATGACCATTGCGTGACAGCAGCTTTGTAACTTAATTCCGGCTCTCAACTTTCGAAATGATTCATGCGGTGGACTCTCAGTTTCAACTATCATCAACACCGTTATCTTCCACTTCACTTAATATTTTTCCTAGTTGTCAATTTTTGCTCCTTCGAAATAGGATATTGATCAAGTACTTGATCTCTTGAAGTTGAATGAAACTGCAATTTGCTGTGATTAAAGTTAAACCAGAAACGGATGACATGCATTATTATCATTATCGTCATGATTCAGAGAAAACTTATGACTTGCAGGCGGATGTTTAAAAAGGAAGACCGCATTCTGGAAAACTGCCAGCAACAAAGAACTTTATTATCTTCCTATTCCCTTCGCACGCCAATCTGCAAACAATAACAAAATCTGATGTCCACTGCACTCAAGCTCACTGTGTATGTACATAAGCACTAGCCAGCAATCTACATTTTGCTGTGAATGGAGTTAATATATTCCTGCATCGTCGGATTGTGTGTGTGGATGCCTGCCCCACGTACGTACGCACATATATGGTCTCTAGTTTGGGGCATGAAAAAAAAAAGATGGAATGTTCTTTCTCTATCAAATGAATTAAAATTGTTCTGAATCCTGCTGTAAATGTCCAGTAAGGTTGATGAAATAGTGATGATAATTTATACTTACATTTGAGAGTGAAGGAACATAGAAATAAAGGCTTATATCCAAATTAGAGTATTCACAAAGATGTAGATCCAAATGGTATGCGGCACAGTTGGAAACAAAGAGATTCTGTACTACTATCAGCTGTTAACTGTACCGGCAAATACACACACTGAAAATCTTGATGCACATCAACAAAAAAACGAAAAGCTCTGCAGCATAAAAAAGGGTTGTATCCACATTAAGAGTTCACTTGATAATCTGAATAAGCTGCTGGATTGGCATCTGGTTTTATAACAGACTGCTGAAGGCTGAAGAAAGAAAAGAGACTCCTGTGTGTGACCTCATACTGAGACTCAGGGTTGGATGATGTCACAAGGCCGGTTCTTTCTCTGTCCTTTGTGTTCCACTCTGCAGCACTGTTCACCCCCATCACACAGGCAGAATCACCACATGGTAGAGTTTGCACCTCATTTGCATAATTGTATTCAGCTTCCTACAGTGGAGAGTCAGCCTTCTACATGTATGTATCTCCGGACTGCTACATTCAGCAGAGGGGTGTGTAAACAGGGGATTAGCCAGAGGGACAGGAGGAAGTGGAATTTGGTGGGACTCAAAGGCTGTTTTGTTCAGGGGAAGTTACAATTGGAGTTGTTTCGCCCATTCTATTGTTCTGAGGATATCACAAACTTCCTTATTCTAAGAAGTAAAGACTTAAAAGAGTTGCATTTTAACTGCTGACTGTCACCGCATCTGAAAGTACCTCACTTTAAATGAAATTAAAAGCAATACTGGCATTTTCTAAAAGTAACAAATAATGTAATGTAATGATTATGCAGTTTTGACATGAGGGGCAGAATATTATTACATGGGGAAAGAATACTGGTACTTGAAAAATCAATTGCATTACAGTTGTTACCTAATTCAATCTTCTTACTCATACTTCTGTCAGAGCGAGAGAGGGAGAGAGAGAGAAAGGGGGGGGGGGGTAAAACAATTAAAAGGATAACACACATAAAATTAAAACTGTACAGATATCCATAAAAAGGTAAGATGGCATATCAGCATATCTGTCAACTCCATTTGTTACTGTCTGTATAACACCAGGCTAGGAATATACATGTACGTACATTTTTAACACTTTGCTATCAAGTTAAATGGTATAATGCATTGTTGGCAGCTTTACCCCATTTTTGTTATGGCTATTTCATTACAGAACACGAGAGGGGAGGGGGAAAGAAAATCACATTCAACCTCTCTTACTTTCTCTAATGCATGTTCTTCAGAACCAGTTGCAAAAGGACATCAAGTCCCTCTTAAAACAGTTTAAACAAATATCATAATCCAGATTCTTTCATTATCACTACAATGTACAATTACTGGCTCAACTGAAATGTATTTACTTTACAGCAAAGCTACAAGAGGGTTTCTACCAACATACGCAGTAATACAATTATTGATCCTGTTCTTAATATTATGGAAATAAGTTACATGGACAATTGTAGAAAGGTTATGAGAATGATACGAGAGTCATTCATAATCATTAACACGGTTATCATTGCCCATATAATTCAGTGTTTTTATTTTCTCATTAATCAGATTTATTCCAATATACTTCAATTCAGTTTAAAAACTATGTGTACATTTGTAAATGATTTTCATGTTTAAGTATGCATGAAGACAGCTAAATTACATGTATGTAGAGCCATAACCAAAAGAAAACAAATATGTATAATTATCATTTTGTCTTGTCATCACCAAAATGTATCCATGTTTTGTATCCTATTTCTGTTCTTCGTAAGCTACAGTGTATGTCTGAGTCTTTATTTACATGTGAGCATAACAAATATCCATGTCGAACATAGATAGCTTTAATATTTTACAATGATTCGAGTTTGTGCCATGTAAACTATTATAGCGACAAGAACTGACAGATGGTTTTAAAACTGGATGAGAGATCTCGACAGAAAGCCCCATAAATCATTAATTCGCACTTTATCGGTTTCATTAACGTCATTTTTAAAGCCGTGTTCATACATGTTGCAGCACACCTGTCTAAATAACTACTACTGCTAATGAAAAACCCACTTCACATTCTACAAGTTGTAAAGAAAGTATTAATTTTCAAGTTACACTTCCAATCAGACGAATCATTTCAGTCATTTTACATTTGAATGAATGGCAAATAGGGGGAGTAAAATAGTAAGTGCACATACGATGGCCAGTAACATACAGCTCCACACTAAAACTGTCATAAGGCGTACCGGTCTATTTTAGAGGTCTGTGTGCATCGGGCCTCTGATTAAATTTAAAAAATTTCTGGGCCCTGTTTCATAAAACTCGTTATCAATAACATGTTAATACGATAACTGTTATAAGCTACTGAAATTGATGCACTTGATGAGCTATGAGCAGATTTGTCATAGATTTGTGGCACTTGTTATTGATAAAAAGTTCTATGAAACAGGGCCCTGGGGTCAGGCGTTACAATCTAAGGGCTCATGTGCATTGGGTCCTTCTACGTGTCAAGCCTTGCCTCAGCATACTTATATGTACATGTATATTATGAGATACAGCACACCTTGCCATTTTTTTTAATTTAATTTTTTTTTTTTTTGCAGGGGGGCTATTTTTTCATGTGAAAGAGGCTTGGCAAGTGTCTTCCTATCTACAGCAATAAAACACTATCAGAAGAGTCTGCTTTGTCAGTCTGGCGGAAATACTTCACACTCCTACATTATAAAGTGTTTATTCTTGAACTTCCCAGACTATTTTTAATTTTGCGATTAAATGACTACAATAGAAACTTCTTTAATACATCTGACGCTGTCAGTCCTAGTTGTGTTGTCATACCGGTACATTGACAGGCTTATTGGGGACACACGGTCACAAGTGTTTTCCCCTCCTGAGTCTTCCCCATTGCCCCTCCCCAACTCACATTGAAATCAAATTCTTTGTTATTCTTTATGCCTTTTTTGGAGGAAGGGGGTTAAATATTTGGTAAATACCTGACTGTCAATGGTCATATATCTGATAGGAATATATGACAGGAATAGGATAGGAATAGGGATATATGATAGTTTCACAAGATTGCAATATCACATCCTTGCTGTGATCACGAAGATGCTATGCTATCTATCTCCATACTCTATTCCAAATTTTCTCCAACATCAATAATATCCACTTGCCCTACTTCTAATCTGAATGCCCCGTTCATATCTGCTACCCACTTATTCGTAAAATAGCCACAAACCTTTCTGCTTTTTATGGATATGCTACAAAAAGCAGCACATATGATTGGGTGGGTACTGCACCAATATTTCTGTTCGGAGCCAGAGGGATATTAACTCTGTATTGAATTATACAAGTCAACGCCGTTCTGGCTCTAAATAGACAAATTAAAATGGAATTTTGCTTTTTCACACCTTTTTACCTTACTTACATGTAGACCTAATATAAGAAAAATATGTTATTATTACAGACACCTGACAGATACAAATGGAATCTGAATACAGGTTCTGCAGTGAAGGATTGCGTTGATTCAGAGGGTCTGACCCTTGGCCCAAATACGCGCTGCATGCGGGTGACCACAATGCAAGGTAGAACTCGCTGATTGAAGTGAATACCGTATTCGTAATTATGGTGTATTATGAATACAGGCATATGTAGGAATAACGTAATATTATGGTATTAGTGCGGTAATGCCTCCGTAATATGAAAAGTACCCAAGGGAAATTGCTTACCGATGTACCTTGGAAATATTGCAGTATTCGCAGATATGAACGGGGCTAATCATACTCCTGCCCTACTTCCTATCTTTTCGATTCCTTCTGAAATTTGTCATAATTCCCCCAACGCTGGCAAAAATTATTGACATCTCAATCTCTATTAGGTCACCGTGGAATGGGGATAGACTCCCTAGCTTGGCAGGATGTTACATAACTCTCAATTTCTTCCACGCGGAGATCCTCTTTGTTCGGCTTTTATAGGTTGATAAATATATCGTGGGGCCAGGCATCCTTCTTGTGCCCATGTGATAACATCCTTTTTCCTCTCTCTTATTGGAATGTTGACAACATAGTGTCTGATGTTTATGGTTTCTTGTTACTGTATTGAAACAAGCTTACATGCACTAAAATAAAGCTATGAAACATATAATTGCCAAACAATTAAAGCTAAATAACCAGATAATGTCCCAACTTCGAACACTCTTCAAACTAGGCAATTGGAAATTTTGAATATTTATACAATCCTATCTTTTATTACACCCTTTTTCCTTGAGCTATTTCATCATTTGTATGTGTAAGTGACGAGATATCATAATGGCAATAAAGCTTGACATAGTGATCTATTTTTAAAGAGATATTTCACTCGATCTTGCTTGCAACGATTAAGCATTTTGAACTGATTACTGTAAATTGCAAAAATTTAGTGTTGTGTCAGTTGTAATACCCTTATTTGAAACAGTATGAACTTTCATGCATCCGAACCCCTAGTGAAATTTGCGAACTATTTCAGGCAGGAAATTTTTCTTTTTACAGTGTGCATATTTTTCAAATTATATTAAGTGTTTCTGTTCTCTTATGGATATTGTCAAATCTCTCAAATTCACTTAAAATCCATTATGTATAAGTACAATCTTAAAACTAACTGTTGATTCTACAACAAAATGATACTCAACAACTGTTTACGTATACCACATTTATTATTCATACCAAAAAAGAAAGTCACTTGTATCATATAGCTATATAGAGTATTGGAAATATCATTGTCATATATTTGTCCATGCCTAAATGAGGTTAATTCTTCTGGGGGTTACCACAACTGTGCATGGGCCTCGAAATCTAAACCGAGATGATGCTAAAAAGGGTATGGGTGAGTCACGATGTGGTCAGTGTTGGTCTTAATATCTCATGATCGGCTATCTCCCACAACATGACGTAGACCCACTCACTACGTACCAAAAATAGACATATCTCTCGCGATCTTTCTTGTTCATGATAATCATTTCCTCACCTTTTTCTAACCTTAAACTACACAAAGACGTAAAGTAGCACAAACCATAGCACTGTTGTATGTTATGATCTACTCTAAAAATAAAAATGTGAAAAACAGATATTTCTCTCTCTCCTCCCTCTCTCTCTCTCTCTCTCTCCCTCCCTCTCTTTCTCTCTCTCTCTCTCTCTATATATATATATGTTGTTCATAATAAATTCATAATAATTTACTGACCATTTTCAAACCTCAAAATATGCAAAGAAGTAAAGTTGCACAAACATCATTGCCGTACAATATCATATTCCTATATGGGCATACATGTATGATGGAGAGGGGAACAAATGGGGAAAGACACAACGGTACACTTAGAAGGTTTCACTATAAACAAATAAAAACATATCAAAGAATATAATGCGACATGTTCATGGCCATACTCTTTTTCTTTCCTAATTTAGAAATTTATTTCTTCAGATTTCTATTTTTCCTTTATGAAGCCAGACCTAGGCTGCCTTAACTCATCATGTTTAATACAAAACCAAAATTAACATGATTAATGCTTAATCTTTTCTGTTCTTTCTCCTTGTTTGATATGCAACCTAAAAAGCCATGAGAAATCAATAAAAATATGACTAAACCACACAGCGATGTAAATGTGGAGCACTTTCGGTCCCTCTTCCCCATATTCAATCCACTCCTTGGGATGTTTATTTTTAAATTAGAAAAATGCTTCATAACTCTTGTCAAAATTGAATATCCTACAGAAATATGGGGCTACCTACATGTATCACTCTGAGGATATGACTTTCTTGGAAGTGATCTCCAGAAATACACTCCTCAAGACTCCGGCAATGATCTTATCGTTATGTGCTAAAGGAATGCAGATTTTACATTGGTCATCTAAATATATCGTTCTGGACCCATGACATTTTCTAAATGTGTTGTTCATCAATAAAGAATATATAAATGGAAGCAAGTGACGTTATTAATCACCTTTAAATATGGGATAAGAGCACAGTGTGATTCACTTTGGAGTTGATGAAGATGTTGATGCATGCACTAAAGAGAGACAGGCAGAGAGTGAGAGAGAGAGTAAGAGAAAGATAGGGAGACAAATAGTAAGGGCAAGGATGATGTAACTTGGTTTATTAGTCCATGATGAGAGGGAGAGAAAGAAAGAGAGAGGGAGAGAAAGAAAGAGAGAGGGAGACTGACAGAAAGACAGAGAGGAGGGAGAGAGTAAGATAGAAAAACAAAAAGAAAGTAAGAGAGGTAGGGGAGAAAGCAAAAGGAGCGAAAAGAAGAAAGAGAGAAACAGAAACAGAAAGAAAGGGGAGGAGATAGAGATAGAGAGAGAGAATGGGTGGGAAGAGACCAGCTGGATGGGGAGACATGAAGCAAAATGTCACTTGGTTGCCATGGTAACTTGATGATGATACTATCAACAGACAGGTAGATGACTGTGAGTCAGACCAGACAGCAGAGTGAGACATCCTGCCTCACAACATTCACAAACCAATTATAATGGTTCTATAGCTTTGTATAATAGGCTGTGCTGGAAGGCATCCTAGCTTACGGCTTGGTTCACAGGTAACGCAGGAAACTGCAGCACGATTCTTTTCAAGTGTAAATGAATGAAAACGGGATGAACAAACAGTATCTGCATGCAATAAAGGTCCTATAGGTCCCCCCAATCCTCTTTATCCAAAGATTCAAAGTCACAAGTTTATTGATCGTCTAACTAAGGAGGGGCATCGAGTGATTACCCTCTTGTATACTACCAATGGTAGTCAACCCCCTTCCCCGGTCCCCAAAATAACTCCTTTGGCTTCAAGGAAATTTTGTAGGAAATCTTTTAAAGCCTTGAAGAAACAATAGCCATCTTCCCACTGTCTACTACGGGTGCGTTCAAGCGATTTTTGGAAGCTAGAATCACAAACATGAATCACAAATCAAAACGCCGATACGAAACACGGTTACTGCGGGAGATCGTTCAAGCGATTTTCCATCAATGCTGATTCTCGCTCATTTCAAGCCCACCCAGGAAGAATAGAAATAGATAGCGATAATATATATAATAGATAATGACGTCATAGAATCATGATTGAGATTTCCGTTCGTTCAAGCGAATTTTAGCGACCGTGATTCTGCAGAATCATGATACAAAACGCATCTTTTTCAGCATTTCATGTTTGTGTTTTTAAACACGTTTATTTTTACGACCAACAAAAATCGCTTGAACGCTACCGTGTTTTAAACTAAACGTCTTTGAAAACCGTGATTCTAGGGTGAAAAAGGTGTCTATTGAACGCACCCTATATTACCTGGAATTCACTGTGTTCATGAACTAAACATTGTCTTTCGTTTTGATATATTTATTTCATCAACTCAACTTGCAACCAAGTGCCAACTGTACATTACTTTGAATTCACACCGCATCCGAAGTGCATGTAAACACCATCATTCATTTAGATGTAGGTCGAAATGTTTCAGCGACTCTGTATATTCTTTAATGAGCCCCTTCACTGAAGTCTGCTGCTTATGAGTTTCTTCCTAGAGAACCTTTGACGTCACTTTAGTTTTACAATGGCATCATAGTTTACATCATGCTCCGGACTTGAGGATAGAAATAGATATGGGGGATACATACACGTGTGTGTGACAAAGGTGTGTGGTATTAGAGAGGGGGCATATATATAATCAGATCCATTTATTATCGTGTATCACGTCATCTGCTGACAGCCAGAAGGGGGATATCATATATATTAATAGATGTGATGTGACTTGATGTAATTATGACTCTTCAAAAAATTGTCTGATAACAACAAGAAAGATATAAAAATCTATGTTAAATGATAGCTTTAATGCCCTTCTGCGCTATATGTTCCTTTTCAGTCCTACATTGAGGGAATGGCAGGGGGGGTGCAAATCAAGGATCCTTGGGGGTGGGGACAATGCAGAATAATCAGAGATGAGTAAAACAACATGTCTTTTTGTGTGTCAATGCTTAGGGAATGGTATATTGGATTTAATAAGGGGGCATGCCTGTTGTGCCCCCTCTTAAATCCACCGATGGGGCAGCAGGGGATGGGGACCTCATGCTCAGCTAATGTCTCGATACGATAGATGAACTTGAATGCACAAGAAAACATCACCATCTGCACCAGACTATCCTACTCGATGTCACTTCCGGCAAAAGACATGTCAACAAGCCTACGTACTTCATCATTCCCACGTACTTGATCATTCCCACACCATTGATGAAAACAACAAGTGTGTACAAAATATCAAAATATGTTATCTAAATAAATACAATCGAACAGCTCGACTCCTTGATTTCCGGTGCAAGTGTAATGTACATGTAAGACCTTTACACCTACGGACTGTTCGAGATCACCTTACTTCAATTCGCATTTTCTGTTGAGAAAAAAAAACATGTCAACAGCTTTGACAGATATTCAGCAGCGCTTGGAGACCTGATTGGTTGCTACGTCACCATTCTCCTGGTGTTGATTACCAATGTATTCAAGAAGGAAAGAACGTTCGTAGGTAGACGTCTGGTGAGCAACTGTGACATATCCCATATTCTTAACATTTAAATGCCCTAAAAAGGTTAACTATGTGTGAAAATGCAAGATTCGAGATGTTGATCCATATTGCTGTAATCAAACAGCTTGAAGAAAGAGTGACGATATGAACTGCGCAAGCTAAGAAAATAGCGAGATTGCCTTACAAATGCACTTTAATGTATACGTAATCGAGTTGTTTTGATGTAAAGAATTGGACCTACTCCAAGTTCCCCACGTATATGCTCCCACTACAATGGAATAATTGAACGAAGTTTATACAGCTGTATGAATTAAACATAGCAGTTATTTCACCATTTTTGTTTGTTTATCCATTACATGATAATATTCATGAAGGACAGATAATTCATTTACAATCAGTGTTAGAAACTTCTAAGGGTGCGTTCAAGCGATTTTTCGAAGCTAGAATCACAAACATGAATTCAAAACGTTGATTCAAAACACGGTTACTGCGGGAAATCGTTCAAGCGATTTTCAGCGATTTTCCATCAACGCTGATTCTCGCTCTTTTTAAGCTCACCCAGGAAGAATAGAAATATGTAGCGATAATATATATAATCGATAATGACGTCATAGAATCATTATTGAGATCTCCGTTCGTTCAAGCGAATTTTAGCAACCGTGATTCTGCAGAATCATGATACAAAACGCATCCTTTTCAGCGTTTCATGTTTGTTTTTACGACCAACGAAAAATCGCTTGAACGCAACCGTGTTTTAAACTAAACGTCTTTGAAAACCGTGATTCTAGGGTGAAAAAGTGTCTATTGGACGCACCCTGATTAATCAGGAGACTCAAGTTTTTCTTGGGGTTTTGGACAGCATCTGATGACAATGGTACATACATTATGCATGGACAATAGTCATTAAAGTTTGATAGGTTTGCAGGAAAAGTAAATTGAACACATTCCCCCTCCAATCCCTGAAAACAACTCCATTCATATGCAAGGAGGATTCCAAAATAATATATCCTATGATAATATATTCTATGGTAATATTTCACTAAATTCAAACCTGACAGTGGGTTTCAGCTCTGTCTAAAGTAGATTTTAACAAAGAAAGTTAGGTCCAGGTCTAATCTAGTCTAAGTTTTCCCCTGTTTAACATGACTTTAGTCCGCATCTCAGATTTAATCCTATTGGGAAAAGATGGGCCGATTTGTCCACTAAAAAACCATGAAAGGCTACATGTAGCCTACAACAACTAATACCTTACCTTGGTGTGCTCTCTTGTAGCCTTGCCCCACTTTCCTCTGAGTGTTCTTGCACCTTTTCCTCTCTCCAGAATTGCTCTTCACTCAATCAGATGACCACATTACCACCTGATAAAAAAATATAATAAAAATAACAGGTTCATGCATAAATTATGAGAACAAGTGGACAGCAGGATGGGAATCGGAAAGATGGATAGGAATATATAGATAGACAGACAGATAGATAGATAAATAACATATGCACGTCTTATAAACACATACATGTACATATGAATGCAGTAATTGATGGATGGATGGATGGATGGATGGATGGATGGATGGATGGATGGATGGATGGATGGATGATAAATAACGACAGATATGTATAGAGAGAGAGAGAGGGGGAGAAATAAAGAGAGATGAAAAGAAAGAGAGAGAAAGAGAGAGAGAGAGAGAGAGAGAGAGAGAGAGAGATTGAATAAAGAGGGTTGCAATCAACTCAGAATTTTATTGCTTGTATTGGTTATGGTTGGTGATCAAGTCGAGGTCGGTCGCATCAGTGGGGTCAATCATGAATCATTTTCTTTGTGCATTATTTACAAGTATATGTAGGCCTATACTTTCATACCTTGTTTGGATTTACCCCCGCCCCCTTTCGTCCTCTTCAACAGGATAAGGTCATCGGTGATGAACTTTTTGATCATGTTAATGGTCCAATTATGATAGTGCATAATTGACAAACAATTTCCGTTGCATGTAAGTCTGTGCTTGGGTTAAAGTATAGCAAAACAGGACAGTACCGTTTCCTGTTTCATTTATTTTCATAATTACTACCATTATGTTCCTCATCATCATCATTTAAAAAATGATGATGATTATAAATGATTATACAGGTGTCCATGTCTTCAGTTTACAAGCTTCCTTCATATATGGTTTCTGATAACCTTAGTGATATGCTCAGTGTATGAAAGAATCTTAGACCCCGTTCTCACTCACTTTGAAAGTGGTCTTAGTTAGACCGCTCCAGAGGAACGGGTCTTGAGGAACGGTTTGCGAGGGTTCACACTCCGAGCAGTTTTTTATGGCTCAAACCGCTCCACGAGTCAAAGTGGTCTTGTTGCTATGGCAGCTCAGGTCAGCGGGTAAATTTTTCGAATACTAAGCGTATGTACCGTACTACATGTTTCGCGAGCAACGTCACTAGACCACTTCCGTCCAAAGTACGCTTCCGTTCACACTCCCACGTTAGAGCGCTCCAAACCGCTCTTAATAAGACCCGTTCCTCAAGACCACCTCCCGAGGTGGTCTTCTGGAGCGGTCCAGAAGTCCACTTCCTGGACCACTTTGACCGTTCTCACTCACCTAAGAACCGCTCCTGAGGAACGGGTCTTAGTTAGACCACTCCAACGAAGTGAATGAGAACGGGGTCTTACACAATTCACTCCTCATCTTTCCGTATTTCCTCTGTATTTTCCGCACTTTTATGACAAGAGACAAAAAGAAGAAAAAAACTGTTATAGGTCAACAGCTAGCACTTGTTATTTCGCAAAAATGCTTCTCTTTGAACTTAAAGGGACTTGGTAACATTGTTCACATGAGAGAAAATGGTGCTAAGGTGGTGACTTCAATGCTAGATGTACAATTAAAGATAATCTGAAAGTTTGAGTTAAACAGACCATTTTTAACGATAAAAATTGGGAAAAACTGATCTGATCGAATCCTTAATTCTCCCAACTATATTATTACAATTTAATTATATTTTAGGTGAATGTAAATCGTTACAAAGCTATGAATTGGCTCTATATATCATTCCAGACATTTAAGTGTTGAAAGATTTTTAAAATCCTGTCTTATGTCTTATTTTCATGGAAAAACGGTTGGGAAAATTCAAAAATAGTTGGGAGGATTTACTGTTAGAAGGTGTTGACCAGTGACGCCTTCAAAGAAAACCATAAATATCTCTGTCATTTGAGAATTTGTTCAGGATTTTTTGCATGCTAGAGGGTTAGTACAGTAGAAGGAATATAATATAATAAGTAACATTTCATACAAAAATTATGCAGTTTTTTCATCAACCTTCAACAATTTTACTTTAAGTCACTTTAAGGCCTAGAGGCTAGTGCCCTATAATGGAAAATCACCTTCCAAGTTCAAGATAATCATACTTATATGTTTACTCTGCTTAGCATATTTATACATTGTAAATCTACAGTGGGCAAAATGATCATACATGTACATGTACATATGCAGAGTAAATGCTGGCTTAGGCCAACATCAGAACTGTAGCCTACATAATTGTTCCCTGGGCAAAAGAGTAGCACTTGCTATTTTGCAAACATGCTTCTCTTTGGACATGTAGTGTAAGGTTGTTGGGCGCCTTTGGGTGGACAATCACCTTCCAAGTACAAACCAACCAAAACTGACCTCTTGACCTGGCTTTGACCTTACCCATGAACTGGCTGATACTAATGTGGGTCAATTCAAGCTAGTCTATACAAACATACTGTACATGTTTTTACAAGACATTCACCATTCACATTTTTTTTAAAAACCTGACTGCTAAGAAATCATGTGTGTAATTCCTTCCTACCAGTTCTCATGTTACCCCTGGCCCCCTGGGTATAGAGTGGCAAATGTAGACTATTGTCTTGCCAAGGACATTAGTCCCAAATGTTTCATGTTGCAAAAGCATCTGGTTTTTATACAGCATGCAAAATATGTATTGATATTTTTGCAGACATTCTCATTCTTGTCATTCAATTTGGGGTCTGATATTTAAGAATACTTGGACCTGTTCCTCAATCAACCTGTCTTGTGTCTGGTGTCAACTTTCTAAAAATAGACATCAATTGACCCCTTCTTTGTTTCTTGTCTCACCTTGTGACTTTTGTCATGCCAACAGCACCAGCCAATAACAAAAGTGTTCCTCTATTCTATTGATTTGGAAGAGTCCTGTTTGCTGATATTCAAGTGGGGGGTAATTAATGACTTCCCATACTGCCATAGCTCAGATGGCTGGAACTTGGAAGGTACTGCAGATTTCCTCTTTTAAAGCAATTTTTCAGAATCCCTGTATGCCTAATCGGCCTATTGCATAGAGCATGAAATCATTTGACCAAGAGGAACATGATGGTTCAGTGGTAGAGCAGTGATTTTATAACCAGGAGGTGCCGGTTCAAAACTTATGTGCTAGAGCCTTTGATCCGGTATTAATCTATTAGTCCCTCACATACGTGTAGAGTCATTGGTTACCAATCTATTATGCAAGCTTAGATTAGACTTGCTTTCTAAGTAATCAGGTGGAATTATTTATTAGAACATATGGATTTCTGGGAAATTCTGCACAGTTTTTAAGGAACTTCAGTACTAGTTATGTGTAACAAATAAATTTCACCAGATTTTTCTTTTGTTTTGAAGAAGGAACATTAAAATGCCATATTTCATGAGTAATTCTTATACTGACATCTATTGGTATTTGTTTGGAAATTCCATTTGCAAGAATTGCATTTTTTTTTTAAATTGTAATTTTCAATCAGTAGTGCATCACATAATGCTATAATGGCTCTCTGGGAACACCATCCATTATAATATCATTAACACTAAATAATGCAAACAGAAATAATTTCGTTATGGCCTATGAACTCATCAGAATAATCCATAATCCATGACAAGACATCTACATGTATCCACACAATATAATTGGAACTTTGGAAGACCTGCAGGAATAATCAATGTTCAAAGAAAGAGAGCTAGAAAAGTGACCTAGTTAACTGTTGTTTTTCTCCTAACCATTACGTAATGTTTACAAGCATGGAAACACACGTGCAGGAGAAAATGTGATGGTCTTATTTGTGTGACCTACATAGTAGTATAATCTAGATCTTGTTTGGTCAACAATGCAAGGTGCATTCGATACCTGCATACTGCAATCAACAAATGCGATACAAGGCTGAAGCTATCAGACTCGTGAGTCAGAATATGGGATAATGTATACTGCAAAGAAAAAGAGAAACGGCCCCCATCCACTTGCTGCAATCAACGATATGATACAAGGCTGAGACTCTCAGAGTATATGGTAATGTAAACTGCAAAGAAAAGAGAAACAGCCCCCTCAATCAACAATATGATACAAGGCTGAGGCTCTCAGAGTATATGATAATGTAAACTGCAAAGAAAGAGAGAAACAGCCCCCCCCTACATGTACTTGCTGCAATCAACAATATGATACAAGGCTGAGGCTTTCAGAGTATATGATAATGTATACTGCAAAGAAAAGAGAAACAGCCCCCTCCTCAATCAACAATATGATATAAGGCTGGGGCTCTCAGAGTATATGATAATGTAAACTGCAAAGAAAAGAGAAACAGCCCCCCATCCACTTGCTGCAATCAACGATATGATACAAGGCTGAGACTCTCAGAGTATATGGTAATGTAAACTGCAAAGAAAAAGAGAAAGATTGCCCCCCCCCCCCTCCCCTCCCAATGACAATGACGGCCACAAAGAAACATCACAAATATAACTTGCACAGTGTCTTTTCAAAAAGAAACCTACCGGTATATTCAAGCTCAAATATCAAGAAAACAAAGTGTAATGGCTGAAATATCTTTATAAGGATATGATAGTTACATGTATATATATATATATCTTCTTCAGTTTGATAGGTTGCTCATCAAAATGCGATCATTGATGACTGAGAGCACTAGCCTCCTTTTAAAAAGATGCCAAAATCAGTTATTTGGCAGGAATGGTGTTCAACACTTCATCATCAGTTGCTTTAAAGCCTATCTGCACTAGTTTGGCCAGGAGGGATTAGACCTCCCTGCATGTTCACTGACAGGTGGTTATCTCATCAAATCAGCTCTCAATTAACATAAGAAAAAGGGGACCATGGGGGACCAATGGTCACCGATTAGGCATTGTTTGCTAATAGAGGGCGCAAGTAGCTTTAAGTAGTGCAGTGGGGCTTTAATAATTATGTGAGAATGTATTCAATTGGAAAGGAGCCATTCAATCAACCTGATCTTGGGTTTAGCTGCCATTCTATTCAAACTTTGGCATTGGCAGAAGAAAATTTGACCTACATCATGAAAAATATGACCATTGGCTGTCCATGGCCACATTTTATAGATCAAGAAGATGTTAAATCAAAGAAAACACAAAAAAGGCAGGTTTCTTTGGCTAAAATCATATACATGTATACTGATTACAAGGATATTTCAGTTGGAATGTGCTTTTCCTTTTTTGTGACCTACATTGTATACCGTACCCATTTTTAAATTTTTGGACGTGCCTTTAACAATGACCATTTGTATCTAAACTAGGTCCAAGTCATGATCATTGTTCGAAAACAAAAGAGGATAAAGTTGGCTTTATCTACCAGCACAAACCGTAAAATGTGACATTAGATGGATATAATGACATGACCCACCTCCATCTCCTTGACAGTGTCAACTTTTGTTTTGTGTAGGTGGGGCTAATGAACTTGCCCTGCTTGATTAGGGCAACCAAAGGCAACTTGACCCAACCAAGCAATGCCCAGCACACACTAAACAATCCTCCTCCAATCCAAGAGCGGACATTTACACTGCAAAAACTGGTGACATTTCTGCGGGCCTTTCAAAGAACCACACTCCAGAGGTGGATATTTTGATTTCGGGTTCTCGTCGTGTTTTCCGGAATGTGAGGAAAATCAGTGAGTTTTGCTTACAGTGTAAATGCAGCTATCAGAGCCACAACATCATTAACTCTGTGTTAAAGTATAACACCCTTGTGGCCCCAAACAAACAATATTATCACTGTTAAAGATGGATGGCATCCATCCATGGCATCCATCTGTTCACACTTCAGAGCCAGAAGGACGTGTTAAGAGTATTAACGCCCTTCTTGCTCCAATAGAAAACACACAGACCTTTACTTTGGACAGAGAAATGAATGGAGAGGGGATCATTAGGATAGTCTGTTTGGAAAACAAATGGTCTATTGTGTGAACAAAAATTGGGTGGAATGTCTGCATGTTTCCAATGTGCACGTAAATGATAAACTGGGTCATATTACTGCAAAGGTCAATCTCATCCATCAATTGTTAGGTGAATGCAACCATAGCAACAAAATTGGAGATCTTAAATTTTGTCATCATGAGCAATCTCCACTACATCATCACAGGTGCAAAATGCCTCATAAAAATTCCACAGAAATCTATTATGTATGGGCAAGGGGCAAATCCAGGTTTCTGGAATGGGGGGGAATGGACAATATTGGAACAAGAAGAAGAGTATTAGATTTTCAAGTGCCTTTGGGTCTAAATTTTGTGAAAGGGGTATAAAAACAATTCAGGGAAGGGGGCACATTTTTGTCTGTTTGTTCTTATGGAAGCACAGGCCAGTCATGCACCCCTTCCCCCCCCCCAAAAAAAAAATAAAAATCAGCCAGTTTTGGGAGAGATGTTTACACAAGGGCCTCTTCCAAATTACTAATGTTAGCTCATCTTGCGCATCTTTTAAAACAATTTTTTTTACAAAGTCACATGACCTTTTGTTTTTACATGTCGGCCCGAAAATCGCTCATTTTCGTGATTTGTATACAAAACATATGGAAATATCATTTTTCCTAAAAAGAGATAAAACATTGGTTATTTGGTCTTGTTTAAAGTTTAGGTGTTTGTTTTGGGGTCAAAATAGTTAAATTATAGTTAGAAATGAAATAAAACAACAAAAACAATAAAATACATAAGTTAAAAAAACAATGAAATACATAAGAAATTATCAAAACAAGAGATAACATAAGGAATAACCTAGCTTTCCAAATTTTTTTTTCGTATTATTATTCCAAATGGTCTAACAGTTATATGTAGTGGAAAAGAAAGCTTAAATATGCAGAATATATGATTTATGGGTAAAAATATGAATTTTTTGACCTTATTTGCATAATTTACCATAAATATGCAAATGAGTAATTTTTGCAAAAATTGAAATTGCTATAGTATTCTATACACTTCACTTGACATGCATGCAAATTTTTAGGAATCGGCCGTTTCACGGCCGAGATCTTAAGGGGGCATAATGGCCCCGGCCGTATTAAGAACTAAAATAGCCCGGCCTTATTAGGGTTAAGTGTCAATGGTCTTCCCTTGAGTCAAGTGGACAAAACCTTGACAGTTTGAAACGAAAAGAGGAGATAACTATTTACCGGTACTGTGGCTTCAGAATATTTGTTAGGAGTAGCTTAGTTTGAGGAAGAGTTCATTTTAAATATTAGTGTAGTTTTATATTATTGAGCAGTGACGCCTAGTGATTCTTTCCCAGAGAGGATAGACTCCAGTGAAAAGTTGAAAAACTTGACTCTTTGACATGAAAAGAAGATAATTATTGGTGATGGCTTTCAGGATATTTGTAAGAATTGCTTGGAAGAGGAAGAAAAGATTTGTAATGAGTCATACTGTATAGCCATGATTCTTGAAAGTTAATATTGCCAGCAACTTTTGCCGCTTTTTATTGGAAGGTGAAGAGAAAGATGAGCAGAGCATTGACACAGTTTAGTTTGCTACTTCCTAAAGAGAAGCACTTAACATTGGTGTATGGTAGTATCAGGGGGCACAGGGGGTACATTCACCCTAAACAATCAAAATGGAAGAAAGGAAGAAAGAGAAAGAGAGAAAAGGAAAGGGAAATGGGGAAGGCACAAGGCACCGTCAAATAAGATGATACAACTCTCTGCCACACTCCCCTCCCCCTCTACATGGTGGCCTTGTAATTGTATTCTTGCTCGTAATTCACCTGGTAAGTCCAGTGCCCCCCTCCTCCCCCACTCATGATCCTGTGCCCCTTCAGGGGCTGGAACCCTCGTGACACCACTTACGCCCAATGTTAAAAGTTGCAGGCAATAATGGCCTTCAGAAATCTTAAGATAGCATATATGTAATCCTTCCGTCAGATCACTTGTCAGATCACTCGGAAATATCAATTCATATCCAAGGACTTGAGAATATTTGCTGACCGTTAGCACAAGATAACAGAAGCTGTTGTAATATTGAACTACAGAAGTCATGGACTATCATGAGTCATCACAGAGAATTTCTTCCTTCAAAACAACCCTCACATGTATCATGAAGTTGCAGTGAAGAATTATCTTTTTCAGTTCAAACATTCAAGGTACATGTACTTAATTATCAATGGTCAAAGCATTATCCAAACCGGTTCTAACCATGCTGGGCCTGACATTCATGATGGAGAGTGTCATGTGTTCGTCTGTAGGTCAATAATGCTATCACTTATATGGAAGATTTATGTGCAGTATTGTATAATTTCCTTGACCTGTATTGTTTTTTTAAAGGAAAAAGGGGAAAAAGGAAGAAAACTAAAGATTACTGTATTCTTCTAAAGGAAAGTCTTGTTTTTTAACAAAGGCCTACATGTCTCACAATGTCTTTTTATACATGTGTAAACACACAGTTCATTACATTTTTGGTTTCTATATTTGACCCCATAGCAGATTTAAGAGGGCACACAAATAGCCCATGCCTCAGCCCCTCCCCCTTTTGAAACCCAGTCGGCATACCTTATTATACAACAACAACAACCACAACAACAATTGCCCCGTTACTGTGTATTTTCTCCAAATTGTGCCCTTTTCATTCATTTACTGTTTGTTTCCGTTTTGCTTTTTAAATCCTGGATATGCCGCTTCTTTGACCTGTCCTAAATAACTTCCTTTTACCCGTCAGATTATGCACATTCATCATATAACCTGCTCATCACTCCTTATAAGGTCTTAAAGTCCTTGGAATACTCATGATTAATAGTCCATAACTTATGATCCAGCAGGAAAAGTGTCATGACATTGACATAGATTCCTACGTTTTATAACGGAAGAACGATTCAGAAATGCATTGCTTCCCCAAGCTCTGTGACATCATGAAAACTGACCCTTCTAATTAGTTCGTCAAGATCATGGATGACCTAAAGTTAAGATGGACATGTCCAGCCCAGGTTCTGGTGAGATGAATAATTCTTCCTCGGACAATGTCATTAAAGGCCATTTTGAATATTTATAATGCATTTTGTCTGTTGAGAGTCAACACTGTGTTTACTATTGCCTTTCCAACTCTGAGCAGATAATTTCTAAAAAAAGGGTGGCTAAAAACCATTCTAGGTTGTTCAACATACAATAAGAAAAGTTTTGAGACCAGCACAAAAACTGTTAAAACTTTTTCGTCTATCAGTCCAGTAAACATTAATTACTAATAAAATTCTCTTTGCGTATCAAATTGGAAGAATAGCAGTCAACATCAACTACCTTGCTTTTTCCAGCAATGCACAAGCAAATGGCGCATTTTGCCTTATAAAGCTAAATCATACGCATGTCTGATGTCTTTGGTTGCCCTTAACAATCATCAACAAACCTCAATAACCTCTACACTGCACTTCAATTTCCTGTTACGCACAACAATGGATGTTCTTCCTCATCCTGTCCAAAACAGCACAAATACAGCAGACTACAGTAGCCTATATCATATATTTTCTAGTATTATATCAGTACTGTATACTGGGTATCCACATATACATGTACATGTACACAATCAATTGTATTATTGTGTTTTGGTATCAACCAGCAATGCATTATGATAAATACATGTATCTCTCAAATTCAGAAAACTACAGATGTACACTGTTTATATGTAGTGTATAGAAAAAGTACCATTCATAAAATAAAAATACATTGAATAATGAATATTCATATTGATATCAAGCACCGAGTACAACAGATATCTGCCAAAGTTCAGGGAACTATTTTCTACTATATTCTACTGTACATGTTGTATATCGATTATGAGGTGTGACATGTTAATGTAGTTAAGTTTAATAATGTTGAAGCCATTACAACAAAGTATGTAATTCACCATTTTAATATGGAAAACATCTCTACGAGTTGCATACACAATGCACAAAAAGAGTTGTTCCTATATCAGGCACACCTTTGACAGGGTTTGGGGGGTCATCAAAAATTATTTTCATTCAAAAAGTAAGCAGAAAGATTGCTTTTACTTGATAAGATGTTTGAAATATCCATCATTGACCTGTGCAAGTGTGTTATGAAGTTCAATCAATTAAGAACGCTTACCAAAGGGCAACCATGAGCCTCTATCTTTTATTATCTCTCCAGAGAGGGACAGAGAGATAATGAAATATCGGACTTGACAATGGCTTTGAAGTCAGCGGTCAATGGCATGAAGATGACGCAAATTACCTACACCGTCTAAATCCTTGACCATATTAAACTTGGACAATTGTGAACATTCAATAGGAACAACCTTGTCCCTGACATACAAAGTACTTGCACTCGAAATGTAAATGTCTTGTTATGAATGAATGGAATTTCTTGACAGCCCCTCCTCCCACATTAACCTTCAATTGTTAATTTATCTGTTCATCTCGGACATTGCACACACACTCTCTCTGTCTCTCTCTCATTCTCTCTATGTCTCTCTCTCATTCTCTCTATGTCTCTCTCTCTCATTCTCTCTCTTTGTCTCATTCTTTTTCTCTCTCACTTTCTTCTTTCTGTTTTTTCCCCTTCTTCTTCTTCTTCTTCTACTTCTACTTCTCCTCCCTCTTCTCTTTCTTACCTTACCTTATTCTATAATGTCTTTTTTAAAAAACTTTCATTTTTCTTCTTCTTCTTCTTCTTCCTATCCTCCTTCTTCTCATTCTTCTTCCTATCCTCCTTCTTCTCCTCCTTCTCATTCTTCTCTTTCTTATCGACCTTATCGACCTTATTCTATGTCTTTCTTTACTTCCAATCACATTCACACATGAAACTCACACTCTAGAAATATCATCAAGGTTTTTTTTTTAATTGATAGCAGTATATGAACGTCTGTAAATCAACAAGGAAACAAGACCTACCTACATGTACTACATGTGTTGTACAAAATTTTGTCAAAAAAACCTGTCCGGATCTAGTAATTAATCAATACAAAAGTGGACAAAAGTGGACAAAATCGGTCAATCTGTGTCACAATTATAACCATCTGTGGTCTAATACCCACATAATGGTCAGCTTGACCGGATCATTAGTAGGTCGTCTTGATCTACATACAGGCCACAGCCTTGACCCGTCTACTACGCTGGGTGAATGGCTCAGGTCAGTGCATTTTGGGTAAACACTACACAAAAACAGAGCAAGGTTTCAGTCTACTACAGTCCAGGGGGGTGTTTCACAAAGACTAAGATCGACTTTAAGTTGGACTTAAGTATAGCAGGCCGTTCATGCCATTGTTTGCTATCATTATTTACTGGCATTGGTCTCTCAAGGGACGTACAAATCATGGTAAACAATCTACAAAACTTACATTTTTTGATAATTCATTATTGAAGGAAAAAATATTATCTATAGATCATAATTGAGAGACCAATGGTGCGAGCAAACAATGGCACGAACGGCCTGTTATACTTAAGTCCAACTTAAAGTCGATCTTTAGTCTTTGTGAAACACCCCCTGGACAGACAGGCTTCAGTTGAAGAGGCCATTTTCAGAATGTAACCAAATTCACGCACATGCCTTTGTGAAGCGCCTTGATACAAATTATTTCTTTCAGCTGTTAAGAATAAATGTATCTCAATATTCAGAAAGCAAATTGCATCCATTAGTTGTTGCTAGGTAGGACAAATATTATGGCTTGTCCTAAATAACAACACGCAATGTATGCAATTCACATTCTGACTATTGAAATACAATTATTCGTAATAGGTCAATGAAACAATTTGTAACAAGGCACTAAACAAAGATTTGTGCATTAAATGTGATTACATTATGAAAATGGCCTATTCAAATATGCCTAGTCCATTCTGTAGTCTACACACAGACTTTTAATTTGATAGTAAATATTATAAAATAGGGTCTAGAATGTGTGCAATTTAATTGGTCAAATGGCACCGAGTGACCATTCATCATTTTTTCCTACCACACAAACCAGCTAAAAGTCATTATTTTCACAAAGTTTCATTTTTAAGAATGTTATGAATGGTTGTAGAGTTGCAAAATTGAACATGTAAAAAGCTATAGCAATATGAGCAGCATTAAAATAACATGCATTTTTTTAACTTAAGGGGGGGGGGGTTCGTTTGTATAAAAAAATATCATGCAATGCCCCTATAGAGAAGGATGAGTTCTGGTAGATTTGAAAACAAACTGTGAGCTTTCTCATTAGACTTTTTATGTCAGTTTAGGCAAATGTCATAGGAGGAATATTCTAAGAAAATGATTGCCCGTCAAATACCCTCATATACTCACAGGGTGAGAAAGGGGTGAAAAGTTTAGACGGACAAAAATTTCATGGAACATGTACGTGTCGTCCCAAATCACATTCCTAGGTGTAGTGGATTTAAAATTTAGCAAGGTTGGCTCAATATCCTATCATATTGATGATTCCAAAACCTCACAGTATAGGCACATATAATATGTAGTACATACAATGTATACATGTACATATTATATAATCAACCTGTCCCAATTATTTCTTGATAGATTCTTTCACAATGCAATAAGCCAGATCATGATAGATACAATCTGCACATGGGCAGATAAAGGTAATTTGCACCAAAATTGTAAAAACCATCGCAACAAATACTGGATTCGTGCTCATGAAATTGATGTAATCATTATGATTTTCCACTGATGGCACATTCTCTTGATACGCAGGTGAAGGTAAATTCTTCTCAAGAGGGCAAACAAGGGGTATTCATGAAGCACCTCCAGGACTTTGGCAGTGAGTATTCTAAAATGCACAAAGTGGGATGTCTCTATAGGCCTGTCCTCATCAGCTCGAGATTGCCAAATAGCCTGCTATTTCTGATTTGGGGAATAAGCCCGAAGTTACAAATCGCGTCTTCATCAGCTCGAAACTCGAAACTCGAGCTCGAGATATTTTGCTAAGCGTTCGCGCATAGTACGAGTCTTCGGGCTGGTGAAGACGCACCGGACAAATAGCAGGATATTTTGCAAACTAGCCCAAGATATCTTGGGATGATTATCTCGACCAAATATCCCGCTAATTGCAACTGCGGGCTGATGAAGACGCAAATTAGCTGGATAATTTGCGATCGGGATAGTTAAAATAGCGGGTTATTTGGCAATCTCGAGCTGATGACGACAGGCCTCATGTGTAAAAGACCTGTGAATATTTGGGGGTCATATCAGGGAGCAACTACGAACCAGTCTATTGCATGACTGTTATCTCTCAATTCTTGAGGGTCGTGCCCACATTTGAACTTTATAGAGGAAGTGAAAGTGGAAGGTAGTGTTGTTCACCTATCATACTCTTGCAATCTGCATGCTACATTAACGGCCCTTTTACATTGCAGAAAAACCAATTTGAAAAACCATCGTTTTTATAAACTACCATTTACACTACTGGAACAACCCATAAAAAAATGTTGGTGTTTGATCATTCTTTTTTTTTTCGTGAGTTGTGCACACGTGCCACTTGTTGCTGCTAGCTCTGCTTGTGTTACCACAGAAGCGAGGAAATTCACGAGACCGAAAACCAGAATAATTCACTGGCGTTTTGAGAGGAGCATTTACACTGCAAAAAACGGGTGGAGTTTCTGCCGGCATTATAACAAAAAAAAATCCAGTGGTGGGTTTTTCGATTCAAGTTTTTTGGTGTGTATGTGGGTAGCAAAAACTCTGGGAATGTGAAGAAAAACCAATGGTTTTTGCTTGCAGTGTAAATATCCCTTAAGATGAACATGACCCCACAGGTTTCAAACTATGAAGTATGCCTTTTCCCACTGTGAAGGATATCTACTTAATTCCTTCTCCAGAAAAAAGGAAGTATTTTCCCTTTGCCGTGGAACAAGAGGACAATGTGACATATAGTTCTTTGTCCTCTTGAGGGCTCTGACCGATGTGTGTTCTTTGAGATTATAACAAATGAAAGTGACAAACAGACTGTGAAAATAATAAAAAAATAAACGTTAAAATAGACATTGATATATAATAATTCCCATTGTGTTACTTAACAATGGTGTGAGTGCTGTACTTTTCAAATACCATGCATACTCTTGCACATGTACAGGTAGGCCAAGAGGACAAAAGAAAACTAAAGAACAGCAACAAAAGACCATTGAACTGAATTGCCCTATAAAATAAGATAACCAAATAGTTCATCACTGCTCTTGAACTTGAAGTTGCACAAAACATTCAAATATGAATATAATCTTAACAAACACGATTCATCAATATATCAATCGTTAGTAACAACACAAAAAATAACAATAACAGAATTCACGTTTACTGTACATGATACATTTTCACGAAATACAGGTCAAAGTTACGCTGGTATCAAATAGCAAGAACTCTTTGTTATTGAAGCTCTCCCCTTGTTTACATAACAACTGTATACCCAATGCATCATTAATCAGACACTAAACTCTTGTGCAAATTTACCTTGTAAACCAGTTTGCTTACCTCCTCAAAGACCCTTACAAACAGGCCTTCTGATATGATCAATTGATTGTGAAAACTCCAGACTAGCATAGATTGTTTGAAGGACCTGATTGTCGGCCCAGACCCTGTTTCAAATAGTTTCTGACTCAACGAGCTTGGATTGTGTTACCAACACAAGGTGATTTGCACTTTAGTTCTAACAGAATCACCCCAGCTCCTCACAAATTTTCATATCCCTTGTATATTGACGGTAGAACAATTGAAATGTACAAAGACCTTCGCGATGACATTGGAATGTTTGTCACGTCCAGCTTGGGCTTAGACCAAAAAGCAGACGTGGCGGATATTGAGTGTAAAGTTTTTATAATATTTGTGGTGTTACCCGTTGATTAACAAGTTGCTCTAAATTGGGTCTTCCTACTGAACATTGTGTGGATTATGCAGGCGAGGCTGCCACTCCCGTGTATGTTGGTTACACCGCGAGAGCAGAGAGCAGGGTTCAACTGGGGGTTAATCGTTCAAGTTCAGAAAGCCAAGGAAGTGCACTATTTGGGGCATAATTTGCAGCAAAGGTCTGAATAACACTAAGCAAGCTTGGCATAACTGACGGCTTCCCGACAAAAACAGCAGATACCTATAGATCGAATCGTTGAACAAACAGATTGCCAGCAGATCAGGCTCCTTAGACTTCTCCTGCATTCATAATAGAAGAATAGAACATTTTTGTAATGTAATCAAATTTAATGCACAAATCTTTGTTAAATCTTTGTTTAGTGCCTTGTTAGAAATTATTTCAGTTACCTCTTATGAATAATTGTATTTCAATAGTCAGAATGTAAATTGCATACATATGTTTTATTAGGTAGGACAAGCTATAATGTTCATCCTACCTAGCACCTAGCAACAATCAATGCATGCAATTCCCATTCTGACTATTGAAATACAATTATTCATAACAGGTGAATGAAATATTTTGTAACAAGTCATTTAATAATGATTTATGCATTAAATTTGATTACATTTCGAAAATGGTCGATTCATTCATCATATAGCAATACCAGATTCGTATAGTGTGCCGATGCCTTGTGCCTTTGCCTACTAATGCAGACGCGCACTACAGTCTTACACAGAAGGTTGTTAGAATTAAAATGCCTGTAACTTGCAAAATTTGTGCTTATTTGATACAAAACAATCCATTTTCTATTTTTGATTAGTTAAAGAGAGAAATCCCCATTATGTTTTTAAAAAAGTATAATACGTATTGAGTAGTCAAATCCTTAGAAACTGGTATCAGAAATTTGCTTTGGGGTATGCGCTTATGCTAATGACCTTCTGTCGGTGGCAAAACAATATGACGTAATCACTGACGTCTACAAAAAGGCTTGTAGGTTATCTATTTACAATAATAAGTCATGCAATAGTCTATAATTAACCTGCATGTTTTGCTAGTTTTTGCAATTCTTTGAGAAAATATCGTAAATGAAATTCAAGCTTTAAAGTTAAATGCATATAAAATATGGTAGACAGTGCATAAACATGAAGGTTATTTAATTTAATTTGTAAAAGGAAGACTATACAGTACCAGATATCATTTCTTAAATCATTGTCTTGTGAATATAATATGTAGCATTAATATCACTCCAAATAATGGATGCAAATAAACTACATTTCCTTTATCAGAATAAAATCCTGAAATTCCAAGTACTTGAATGAAAAAGGAGAATAAAATACATCTTTCATTACGATTTACATGAAGTGAGTTATGTAGCACGTAATTACATCTACTGTGGGGATTTACCCATATTTAATCATAAACTATTTCAGCATGGACAGAAAAATTGTATTGTTTGGTATGCAATTAATCCATTGTTTAGATTTTCTTGTTAATGTACGGCGGATGTGTCATGATTTTCGTACCATGCACAGCAGTAAAACGGAGATGGAATTTCTGAGAAAGCTAATCAATGAAATAAGATGAACTATATTTCAGGCCTGAAGAAGAGAAAAGCACCTTATTTATTTCCTTGTTTACAGTCATATTTTTGGTTTCATGCGAAACAGTGCATGCCGATGTGCTATTGTTTTGTTGATTACATTAGGCACGTGCGCATTCTCACCTGCCCATTACACTGTTCCTGATGATCAATTATTCAATTTTGCCTGCGCCTCTGGCGTAGTCCCTAACCCAGCCATGGTTATACAGTCATTGCGATATTTATAGGCAAACCGGAACACAGTCAGGCACTCCACTTTCCCCTTTTCACTATTTCCATCGCTCACTCTCTCTCTCTCTCTTGCTATTACCCCCGGCCCCCTCTCTTTCTCACTCAATATATACAGTATATACATATATACATATATACATATATACATATATCTCTCTCATTCTCTTCATGAATCCCTTGCTGTCTCTTCTGCTCTTCTCTCTGTATACCCCCCATTCCACACTCTTTCTCTCTCTCCCTCTCCCCCTCTCTCTCTATACTGTATCTCTTCTCTATCAATTCCTCTCTCTCTCTCTCTCTCTCTCTCTCCATGTCTCCCTCAACTCTCCCCCCTCTCTCTTCTCCTTCCCAGTCTAGCTTTTGTCTCCCAAACCTTGGATGACTCACTCCCATCCAAACCGGTATGTTGCCATGACAACTGCATTCATTTAATACTAATGATGCTTAAGATGGTCGCTGATGGATAGAGGCAGATGAATAATAGGTTTGAGATGAAATCGATACAACACAAATGGATATAGAACCTTGTATACATATATTACTCTGACAACTCATGAGTAACTAATTTGTACAGAAAGTGAATGTTATAGGAACATCTGGCAAAGCATGATTTGCGTTGGGAAACAATAAATAATCATCTTTGTCCTATAATATCTGTATAAATCCTTGAGGTATAATGTTTGTCATCTCTTTATTAGTCTAGCATTTTACATTTTTAATTTTTGGGTGAAATAGGAACATGTCTATAATATATTCAATATCTAATTTCATAATTATATTTCATTCAAGTTCATTTATATATTTGGTAAAATTTCTGTTTGCAATTCAGTTATATACTGTACTTTATAAATTTCGGCATACTAATAATCAACTGTATTGATTATTAGCTACATATTACCACTGTAAATGCTGCTTACATTTCATGGTATTAACTCAAGAGGGAGACATTAAATATTAATAGACAGCCTGATTTTTATCAGCCACCTGGCCAAAAAATACATGCCAAGAGAGTAGTGAAGAGAGAGACAGGTGTAGAAGAGACGGAGAGAGGAGGAGAGGAGAGAAGAGAAGAGAGAGAGAGAGAGAGAGATAGATAGAGAGATAGATAGAGAGAGAGAGGAAGTGAGAGAAAGAAAGAGAGAGAGGGATAGGGAGAGAGATACAGAGAGAGAGAAAGCTACAGATATACTAGAGAGACTCCTGGGAAAGAAGATACCAGATTCAACTTTTGAAGTTTGAACTTAGTTGCCCCCCACAAAAAAAACAAACAAACATACCATAACAATTATGACAACTCTCAAGAAAACTGAGTGTCATGCATTGGTCATCATGCCCATTGGCCAGTGAAAAAAAAAAAAATAAAGTAAATGGATCTGGAATTTGCACTCAGGCAGATGAGAATATAAGACAATGCTTGGCCTATGGCAACAGTTTTCATGTACATGTACATCAATCTTTATTCGAGACTTCACTTAATGATTTTAGGACCTGATACATTATGTATCTAGCTGCCACTTCTGCCAGATTGCATTGCCTAACAGTTGATAATCCATAGGAACAGTGTGAATCACGATCTATCACATTGCTAAAATTGGCTCCGGTTTGCTCATAGCATAAAAAGCACGCTTCCATGGGTGCCTCCTTGACCTTTTTTTGAAACATTCTCCACACATTACCCCCCCCCCCCTCTTTACTGATGACAACCGATGACATCACACAAAATTCACTTGTTTTAATTAAAACTGGAGTGTTACATTACTCATGAGTGTTGACCTTCAACCACGATGAAATCCTTTCCAATCGACTGCAGATCGATCAGGAAGCGTATTCCATATCAAAACAGCACAGACTGATTTTCTTCAGAGCAGAACATGCACAGCAGTTTTTAATCTTTGAAGCAGGCATATGGGAATCATTTCTTTGGAGTAAATTTAGAATGAACAACATATATGCTTTAAAATATTACCTTGGATGATATGATCATCACAGTCACATGACAGTCACATGACCAACTGCCAATTTGAGATTTTTGTATCTCATGATCTCAGCTTCAAAAATGTCAGTTTTCCTACTATTTTTTTCCTCAAAAATGTCCCTACTCTGTGAACTTTTGTTCTTTTTATTTCATTAAAAATTGATTAAAGTTGCTATACTGTTTAATTGGGTCCTTTTTTGTTAAAGGTACTTCTAAACAATGTAATCTCTCTTAGAATGTGACGGAAAATATCTCTTTCCAGAAAAAAAAATCAATAATAAGTATTGGAAAATAATAAATCTTCCAAGTCTATAAGAATTATGTTTGTAATGCAGTTAAAAAGTGTCCTAAAATCATGCATATTTTCTTGACTAGAAGAAAATAATAATTAAAAAAAGAAGACATTGATGTTGTCATCTTTAATACAGTGCAGCTTCCTTTAACGATTTGGTCTGATTATCAAACATCCTTTCTTGAAGGTTATTACCTTCAAATTGTTTCCTTCTCTTTCCTCGTTGCTCAAAATTCTTGCAATTAATGATGGCAGTTTTCCTGGAATTTTGGATTTTCTTTCTTCAGTTTGGTAATTTGTGTTCCAAGTGCACCCAAATGCTGATATATCTAAAAAATGTCTTGAGAGTGATAAAAAAAATAATACAGTTGATAACAAATTTCCATATGCAAATCGATTACAATCACTGGATAGCTGTGATGTAATTTACAAAAACCGGTACCAGTATTTCATGAAAGAAAACACCTTCAATTACTTTTATTCAATATATCTAAATATCTAAATATAATTTTGAGGTTTGATTGGGGGTTTTGTATTTCCAAGTGTTTTTCTGAGATATTGAATTGTATAGTCCATTGTTTTATCAGAAGATTTTGTTTAACAATGGGCTTACAACACCTGAATAGGTTGATAAATATCAATGAAATAGACTACCGTAGTTTCTGCGAAGATTAATCTCTTCCTGTAGCACTTAGTATCTATTCTTGTCTTTTCGAAGATAATTAATGAGTGTAGATCACAAAGCTATGTATAAAGGAGATTGGTTGCAATGTATAAGCTTACACTCGATAAGTGCCCAAGCAATTTTCATTTCAGGGAAAGAACTTCTCGAAACTTACCCATCCATTCTTTATGTGAGACTCCTCTATCAATCTGATTTTAATCTGCTCTACATGACTGTATCAAAGTCCAAAACAATATCCAACAGTATATCAGATATGAAAGTGATAGATCATGATTCATGATGCACGTCATTATACAAGTATTAGGAAGTTTTTTTATGATCAGTAATAGTGATCTCTAGGAAATCAAACTGAATATCAAAACACTGCCTATTATGGTGTTTTCATCTTGGGCCTTTGAAATTCTTATACATTTATAAAAGAAAAAAATGTAGATTCAAAGGCGGATTCCACTCTGCACGATTGGCAGTTGGGGTCTCAATCATCAGCACAGTAGACTACCAATACTTGGACCCTTCTTGAGAAGTAAAATGACACCAATACAAGGAGTCAATGCAAAATACTGTGAGGCCTTTGCAATAGACCAGTTTACGAACATATTCAAATTTGTGAATGATTCTTTCCTGGGGACCTAGTGACGAGTTATTCCATTCACCTGTTATTAATAAATAAACTACAGTACTTGGAATCCCGTCTGCATTCATTGCTTTTTGCTATGTCGGGCAAGTCTCAGCGAAGCCTGCAGGTTGTCAAGAACAACTTTTTTTTGTTTAAAGTATGCATAACATTTGAATATTTTAGTAAATTGGTCTATTGGAGGCCTGCACCTGGGTGAAGAGAAGCAATATCACACCTAATCTAGGTCATACATGTACATAATGTGCCAAGGATCGAACCCATAACCATCATATTGTGTGGTTAGTACCAGAAGGCATTAACTCCTATACATTTACATCAAGAGTTAACATCCTTTTACCAATCACCCGACAACAATCCATCATCTCCTATCAAACGCTAAACCAATCCATGAATACACTCCTAGTGAGGCTAGTCCATCCTGGGTCATTTCCTGACCAAACTGCAAGAATAATTTCCTATTCCTGCACTCAGGTTTACCCAAGCATGTATGAGAGTCAGAAGGGTGTTATCTCATACACTTTAAAACATAGTTAATGTCATTCTGGTTCTAAGCAGATGATATGATCACTCCCTCCATATTGTCTGATTGGAGCCAGAAGGGTGTTCAATCACACACTCTTTAAACACAATTAATGCCCTCCTGGCTCTTCACAGATGATATGATCACTCCATATTGTCTGTATGGAGCCAGAACTTCCCAGAAGGGTGTTGAATCCCACACTCTTTAAACACAGACTCACATTTAACGCCCTTCTGGCTCCGAGGCGCTGAGCAGATGATATGAAAGTTTATCTACGCAATCACGACCCAGCTGGAACAACACACCCTCCCTCCACTCCTCAAGTTTTGTTATTTTCTCTCCAGCAACAAGTATGAACATAGGAAATGAAACAGGAGGAACAAAAGATCAGCGGTGACCTACTGTTACCAAACGTGAATCGCTCAAAAATATTGAGCGTGATTCCAGCCTTGTTCAACACAAAATGTGTTAGAAAGAATAATAGTATGATGATGTAAATGTAAACAGAAAATGATCAAAAGACATAAAAGGATATTGACAATTCGAACAGTCTGATCTATCTGGTATAATGATTTTTAGTCTTTGTAGCAAAACAAAGGATTGGCTAAGCACAAGAGCAACTGCAGACGTCCGTTAATTTTCGTTGTGCTGTTCATGCTTTGGGAATATGAATATATGCTTTGTATGAAGTTTCAATTTTGAGGGGAATTGAATTACGCAACTATTTTAAAAATCTCAAGCAAATTAAACTGTTAAATTTTCGTTATGTTTAAAATTTGGCATGTTATAACTAGAAAGAAGTGTTGTTGATTTTCAACATCATCTTTGTGTCTTTAAATCAATTGTGCTGTTGGAGATGTCTTTCGACACATGCTAGCAAACTATTTGCTCTTAATAATTAAAATTCCAAATATTTTTATCTGACTTTGCGACAAGTGACGCATGCAAAGCAATTGTTTGGAGCAGCTGAATGGAATGTTATCAAATTTGTTTTCGGTCTGTACAAGCACTTTGATAACTCACTCAAATTCCAATGTACTATCTGTGACACAAATACATACCCTACATGTAAATTTATTAATAAAATGAAAAGTGACAAACATAATTCTATAATTTCTATTTCTATTTCTATTTGTTCCTTAATAATTGCCGTACTTACTGCTGACTTTTCTTTTGATGAAATTGAAATTGAAATTGAAATTGAAATTGAAATTGAAATTGAAATTGAAATTGAAATTGTGTGTTTTACATTTTGGCCTACATTTACATTTTCCTGACAAATCTGAAGATAAACATTTCCATAGTTACTTTAATACCTAGGCTTGACTTTCTTTGTAATCTACCCTAGCCAGTTCTTTTTTGTCCGATTACTTTTTAGTGTAATTGAATGAGATATTGGCCGCCTTATTGGACCCGGGTATTGGACCAGGCAGCAATTTGCCCTTGCACTGTACAAATGCAATGTAAGCGGCATCTCGCCTTGCTTGGCCCAGCACACGACAAAACAGCTGATGGAGTGAATACGTAGCACCTTTCTGGGGATCGATAGGAAACAAAGAAACTACTGAATAACTCACCTCGCAAATCCAAATGCAGCGATTTCAGCTCATGAAAAGGCACAGATTCGTTGCATATATCAATAATATCGGTGTGACGACAGTGTTTAATAGAAAAATCGCTTCTTTTTCACTAAAAATCTTGTAAAGGGTGCGGAATTCACCTGATGTATACAGGAAAGTCTACCGGTGAATCACCGCAGGTCAAAGGTCGCGGAGCACATTTTATGTTTCTTTGTGTTCGGCCGCCCATTGGTGTAAATCTTATGCAAATGAGCGGAACAGATGTTTGCCTAAGACGACAGACCAATGAAAACAGCCAAACAAAAGTCTATAATTGATTGCTTATGAATATTCATAACTGGTGGCTATTTTTAGATTGTTTGTCCACTCAAAGGCGTTTTAACGCAAAAAATACAAGTAATTAAATATTTATTTGAGCCAGTGCAAATGTATTCTTAATTTATTCTATTTTATGAACAGGTGTACGAGGTAAGAGGGGGGAGAAGGGGCTAAGGTCAAGGGAGATAATAGCCGCCCTCCGGCCCATCCCCACGAGCGCGATGTTGTTTCTACTACCGGTAATTCATTTACGATTATTTTAATCAAGGATAATAATCGGGAGAGGGACAACAGCACCCCTTCTCTAGCGTTGTCCCTTACTCTCATAATTTCTCGATAAAGCCACTGTATATTATTCAATACATATGGATTAATTTGGCACTACGTTTCATTTGGTTGTAATAACAATGGAAACAAAATAAAGAATTATAGCCCCTGGAAACAGCGTCCTCAATTTGTAAATATAAAGTAACGTAGTTGCAGTTGAAGAGTTAGAATAAACAGTATTCAGACAGCATATATTGTACATATTCAACTTAGTTTGGCACAAATTGACCCCTCCCAATATAGAAAATATGAATGATACTTGATAGCACAAAGTCAGAAGTCAAAACAAAACATTTTACAAATATTGTCTCTGGATTCTGATTACAGAGACTCATCGGTATTTTATTTTTCAACATGATTTTGAAGTGATTTTTTTTTTTTTTTTACGTTGACGTTTTAAACAAGATTTAAGAGTTGTATTCGATATGCTGCTACCAAATTGATCTCTTGATATTTTTGAAGCATGTCTTATTGTCGTGATATCGTTGTGCGCAGACACAACAGTAAAACATGTATTTTTATGGAGGGAGGAAAATGAATCAGAACCAATATGTCGTCTAATTCCTCTACCGCCCTCTCTTAATATCAACATTATAGTCGGAGGTACGTACAGTTGTCGTATGGAAACAGAAACAAGTGTATGTAGACTTACCTACTGACGGGTTCACTGTTCACAGAAGAGGGCGAGGGCGGGGGTGGAGGAGGGGCACAATCAGCCAGTACCCACCCTTTAAAACCCAGCCGTACATACCTACCTTAAAAATGGGATCCCCTCATTGTGTTAAGTTGCCCCCTTTTTTAAACGTCAAGTAGCAAATTAGCTGTCGGGGCCGGCTTAGCTGTCAGCTTCCGCTTAAACCTTTTAAAAAGAGGCCCTTTTTAGAGATGACATCCCCAAGACTCCCCGATGAAATATATATTTTATATTACTACTTGATTTCAATGACTTAAATGATGTAAATGCAAATTTACCGATTTCACACTGTCGGGATACATGATGATTTTGTTGTTATAGTCCGATGTTGTCCAGATTGCTCGTAAAAACTTTATTTCAGAAGCTAATATGATAGTGAGCTTTTATATCATTATCATCATTTATTTTTCAATTTGCCGACAGCAAGTGGTATATTAATAGCCCACTGTGTAGCTGCCTGACATAGCATGATGAATAGAAAATGTTTATGTAATTCAGTATGAATTTCCTAAGTCATGGCATCAATGGATAGGGAAGCTTGGCTATTCAACTCTGTTAATAATAGGGATATTTGAATAGTTACGTAACATTAAACTACTCAGATCTTTCTGACATAGCAACAATTATGGAATTAAAAGAAAACCACCTTTCCTTCCTCGGAGAGGCACGCATGTCTTCGTTTTGTATTTAATAATAATAGTTCGTCCTTATATAGCGCATTTCAGGACCGCAGGCCCTCTCAATGCGCTTTACAGATATATATTATTACCCCGGTCATCGGATTCATGCTTACTCGCACACAATGTATGCACATTCTCAACTCCCTGGGGAGCATTCCAGCCAGTCGCCATTTTACAAGCGCCACTTGCTAATCTAACCACATTAACTTCCGCATCCTACCGGGTACCCATTTAAGACCCGGGTGAAGAGTGGCAAATGTAGATCAATGTCTTGCCAAAGGACATTGGTGCCGCGGAGAGAAGAAAATAATTAATTAAAAGAGTTTTAATGCTTTACAAAAGACAGTGATATGAAACACATAGGGCTACTATGCAGAATATCAAACAGAAAGTAGGTGTTGGCACTAATATAACACGAAATCGGGATACAGATCTATCTTTCTTTTTCTGGCTGTTATTTAAAGATTTAGTATGCAGTGTTATTCCTGACATAGCACCAAGGCCTTTACAAAATACCAAATGCTGGTACAGCGCGCTATTTCAATAGGATACATTTGTCTCACTCTGCAGGATTACAACAGGGGTTAAAAGAGCATACCTGACATAGCAACAATGGGCGAATTTTTTTTGGATGAATTGTCCCAATACGCAAAGTAGCAGCTCTTTCTACTTACCTGAGAGGACAGGAAAAGAATAGGCGCGATCTAGTCTTATTTCTGTCCTATCCAATAAATTCTTGCTTTCGACATAAAAGTATTGAACATACTTTTTTTCTAAATTCGATCGTTATAGTCAAGAAGTGAACATTCTCACTCCTTGATAAGATGTAGAAAAACATGAACAATATATATGATCTGTACATGTATGTAAATATATCATGATCATTATATCATCTATTTTATTAGAATTTTGTTTTTGTTTTGTGTATATATATGATATGTACACGTGTGTAAATATGTCATAATCGTTATATCAACTATTTTTTAGAATTTTGTTTTTTGTTTTGTTTTGCTCTTCAGTCAAATGGAAATGAACATCCATACACATTGGATTTGAGTTGACATAATTTTGATTAATCATTATTAATTTCTATATCTTAAACTACATGCCTTGTATGGCCAATACTTCTTTGAAGTGTTGTTCATGGTTGAAAAGGATATAGACACATGTGATATTTTATAAATTGTCAAAGGTGTATTCTTATCGACAATCACAATTTCTTTCAAGTTATATATTTCAAACAGCCAATGCTCCTGTGTAGTGTGTTAACCATAACATCTTATCAATTTATACTCTTGTTATAAATATCTTTCCATTTATGTCTATATAGGAATGATCGTTCCCATTGAAGGGATAGTTGAGTTTTTTTGCAGAGGGCGCTACACACAATATTTTTTTGATGAGATAATGAAAACTGAGTGTCAAATTTGAAACAACATACAATTTAACTGACAAAATCATCTTTGTTTGATCAAAATCGGTTCAGAGACGGCTGAAATATCCATAAATGTATATCGATTTTTTGTTGGCTTTTTCGTGTTGGTTATAATACGCACAACCAGCCGGCCCGTGTATTGTTATTATTAATTAATTAATAAAATATCAGAGGCGGCGCTCGGGGGCAGGGGGCACAGTGCCCCATTTTTCAAGTACCCCAAAAGTGCCCCTTTGTACATAGGAAAAGTGCCCCTTTTACTTTGACAAGTGCCCCTATTAATTTTTAAAAGTGCCCCTTCCCCTTTCCACCTCTGATAAGTGCCCATTTTATTTTGACACGTACCCTTTTCCTTCGACAAGTTCCCATTTTCCTTTGCAATAAGTGTCCATTTTCCATTCTCTTGCTCTTTTTTAATCTCTAGTAAGTGCCCCTTTTCAGGTACGATAAGCGCCCCTTTTCACTTTTGATAAGCGCCCCCTTCACCTCTGATAATTGCCCTATTCAAATCTGAGAGGTGCCCCTTTTACTTGCGCAAGTGCCCCTTTTCCTTTGTAAGTAGTGCCCCTTCCCCTTTTAATAACTACACCTTTTTAACTCGGATAAGCGCACCTTATATTTTCTCATGTGCCCCTTTCCTTATGATAAGTACCCTCATTTAAAAAGAGCCCTTCCCCTTCTCATAAATGCCCCTTTTCACCTATGCAAACAGTACCTTTTCATTCTCATAAGTGCCTCTTTTCATCTCTGGTAAATGACCCTATTAAATTCTGAGAGATACTCGTTTTACTTTGACAAGTGCTCCTTTTCCTCCTAATAAGTGCTCTTTTCATCTCTAATAACTGCCCCTTTTATTTTGACACGTGCCCCTTTTCCCTCCTAATAAATGCTCTTTTTCCTTCTATAAGTACGTGCCCCTTCCCCTTCTCATAATTACCCCTTTCATCTCTGATAAGTGCCCCGTTTATTTTAACATGTGCCTCTTTTTCTTTTTAATAAGAGCCACTTCCTCCTTTTCATAAAATCCCCCTTTCACTTCCGATAAATGCCCCTATTAAAATCTGATCGGTGCCCCTTTTCTTTCAACGAATGCACATTTCCCTTTATTATTAGTGCCCTTTTTCATTCTCATAAGTGCCCTTTTTCAGATGCGATAAGTGCCACTTTTCACCTCTGATAATTACCCTTTTAACAATGATACGTGCCCCTTTTCCATTCTTATAAGCAACCTATCCCTTTTTCATAAATGCCCCTTTTCAATTCTTATGAATGCCCCTTTCAAAATCTGATGGTTGCCTCTTTTCCGTCGACAAATGCCCATTTCCCATTCTCATAAGTGCCTTTGTCATCCCTGGTGAGTGCCCCTTTTTTAGGAGTAAGAAGTGCCCCATTTTCACCTCTGATAATTACCCGTTGTACTTTGACACGTGGTCCTTTTTTTTCTAATAAGTGTCATCCCTTTCGATAAGTGTCCCCTTTTCCTCTCATCATTAAACGTGCCCCTAATTTCAAGCGACTAAGAGCAGAATCCCCCAAAGCTCGCATTCACAGATGTTATAATGTTGTGACTTATCAAAGGTCTTTCCAGTCTTCTGTTATGAGAATGTGCTTATAACCCCATCATGATTTGGTCTTTCCTCTTTATAAGATGTAATTTTTCGCACTGCGACCTCACAAATCTCTTTTTTTTTCTCGCTCGCTTTGCTCGCTCGCAAATGAATTTTCAGACCATCACACCAAATGCAATGTATAATGCTTAAACAATATATTATAAGATTTATAAAGAGAAACAAATATTGAAATCATCCTTGAAAATGTAATCACAATATTATAGGGGTATATACAATGTCTAAAGAATTGTATATTTTCGCTTTGAGATTTCCCTTGAAGGTGTCCCTTTTTTTCAGAAAGTGCCCTTTTGTTGGTGCCCCCGCCCCCACTATGGAAGTCGCTCCGGCGCCTCTGCCGTACGGTCAAAAATCGCTCACTGATAAAAAGCCTCTCAGCTCATACTTAAAGAAAAATTTGGTGTTCCTCCATAAAAATGATTAACTAACTTTGAAAGGAACACGACATTGAAGCATCTGGTTGAAATTTATCTTAACAGATATAAAACTTGACACTCATGTGCATAATGAAGATGAATTCATTTAAACTTCGCGTAATTATAAGATTTGCTTGTCAGGTCAAAAATAACATTTAGACGAAATTTGGGAGACCTGGGGCCCGTTTCACAAGCCGCTTTTCAATGACAAATGACAAAACTCGGTGACAAATCTGCTTATAACCAATCAGAAGCAAGGATTTCACTAGCTTATAATAAAAACTGTGATATGTCACTGGTTACAAGTTTTGTGAAATGGGGCCCTGGGTCTTATAAAGAATTGATATCAATCGCAGCTTATTTGCGATTGATGTCAATCGCAACTATGTAAATAAGAAATAGGAGACTTGAAACTTGCGATTGATTTGAGGACTCACAATTGATTTCGAACAATCGTAACTATTTATAAGACGGGGCCCTGTTGTACATTCAAGCATAAATGGACACTATATGTAACAGGCGACAAAATAGTACTATGCAGTGGCTGCTTTAAAACATCATCTTCACCTTTAATTTTAGGTTTAAAGCCCGTCTGCACTAGTTTTGCCAAGAGGATTAGACCACCCTGCTGGTCACTGACAGCCTGACAGGTAGTTATCTCATCAACTCAGCTCTCAATTAACATAAGAAAAAGATGATCATGGGGACCAACGGGCACCGCTTAGGAGCAAGTAGCTACAAGTAGTGCAGTGGGGCTTTAAATGTGGGTAATGAATAGGGATGACAGACGGACCACAACGGAAACCGTACACTTTGTTAGTAGGGAACGGATTAGTTGTTTCGTGACGAAAGATGGCGCTAGATTACTATTAGAGTACTATTACTCACGGTCATACTACATGTTTTTTTTCTTTCTCTCTTGTACAGGTGGACAAACCGGAACAGGTTGCATGCAGTGTGTGTGTTTGTGTGAAAGGGGGTGTGGTGTGGGTGTGCTAGAGGGGGAGGGGGTGGGGGTGCCAGGAGTTTGTTTGGTGTGAGTTGAGGTTGTGCGGGTGTGTGATTGGGTGGGACTATGTAACTCCATACCTTCCTCTATTGTTATTTTGATTATAAACTGTTATATGAAAGAAAAAATGTACAATCATGTATAATTTGAGATTTTCCTATGTTCATTGTTCATTGATTGATGTAATTCATGAAGTGCCTTGTATCGAAGATCTTGTTTTATATGACTTATTGTGATAATTTCTTGTAATGTGAATTCATGAGGAAGGAAATAAAATATCACGTAAAACAAAAATACTACTATTCTGTCTACAAATTCATTCACATAAACTTACTAAGATAATTACTCTCTTTATAGTATACACTTAGCTACAGCATATTTATATTTAGGAGAAGATTGATCAGGAATAAGGACGATTCGGTCCAATGATAATCAACAATTGGAATTCCCTGCCCTCAGAAATTGTTGCAGCGCCATCTGTTGGAGCCTTCCGTAATCGACTGCAGATGGTTGATGACAGTGGCTAGTTTTTCTTCATCCTATATATGAGCTTGTAAATTTTTGTAAATAAACTCTATTATAATGTAAATAGCACTCGAATTGACGTAAATTGCGGTTAACACACACACACACACACATAGGTTGCAAGAATCTTGAGTTAATTGAAGGAGGCAGACTTAATCAGAAGAAAAAGAAGAACAAATATATTAAAATCATAGTAAAATATAATGTAATCAACTGAAATTAAAAATTCTGACTTTGAAGGGATAAAGGTGATGACGTCAAAATATAAATTATAGTCAAATTCATACTCTATCAGAATATGATAAGAAACGTAGGGGTTTAAGCAGTGGCGTAATGAGCAAAAAAGTTGGGGGGGGGGGAGGGCTGGCAGACAAAAATATCCGCATCACCCCCACTCTTACATGCAGGCCCCGCTGAACGTTTTTCAAAGTGGGTGGGGGGAGGCTAAAGTATTTACGATCAGGTAGAGCGTAGTGTAAATTGGCGTGGGGTCTAGGGGCAAAGCCCCAGCAGGGGTCAGGGGCAGAGTCCCCGGAAGCTCAGGGGGTATGGGCACTTAATTACGGTCAGATGAGCATATTTTGATACCTTATTCATGGCACTGGCGGGTCACTAATTGGCGTGGGGTCCAGGGGGCGGAGCCCCAGAAACTCAGGGGTTTTAGGCATTTTATAACGGTCAGATAAGCATTCAGAGCCCGCCTTAGGGCCCCTGGTGGGGTCGAGGGGGCAGAGCCACCGGAAGTTCAGGGGTTTTAGGCACTATAAATTACCGTCAGATGAGCATCTAGGGGCCCGTTTTAGGGCCCTAGGTGGGGTCCAGAGGGCAGAGCCCCTGGAAGCTCAGGGGTTTTAGGCATTTAATCACGGTCAGATGAGCATAACCTATTTGTGACACTGGCATGCAGGTCACTAATTGGCGTAGGGTCCAGGGAACGTAGCCCCCGGAAGCTCAGGGGTTTTAGGCAATAAATTACGGTCAAATGAGTATCAGGGAGGCCCGACTTAGGGCCATTGGTTGGATCCAGGGGGGAGAGTCCCCGGAAGCTCAGTGGTTTTAGGCGTTTAATTACGGTCAGATAAGCTTATTTTGATACCTTATTTGTGACACTGGCAGGTCACTAATTGGCGTGGGGTCCAGGGGGCGTAGCCCCCGGAAGCATAGGGGTTTTAGGCAATAAATTACGGTCAAATGAGTATCAGGGAGGCCCGACTTAGGGCCATTGGTTGGGTCCAGGGGGCAGAGCCCCCGGAAGCTCAGGAGTTTTAGGCGTTTAATTACGGTCAGATGAGCTTATTTTGATACCTTATTTGTGACACTGGCAGGACACTAATTGGCGTGGGGTCAAGGGGGCGGAGCCCCCAGAAGGTCAGGGGTTTCAGGCATTTTATAACGATCACATAAGCATTCAGGGGCCCGCCTTAAGGCCCCTGGTGGGGTCGAGGGGGCAGAGCCATCGGAAGTTCAGGGGTTTTAGGCATTTAATTACGGTCAGATGAGCATATTTTTATACCTTATGTGGGACACTGGCAGGTCACTATTTGGCGTGGGGTCCAGTGGGCGAAGCCCCCGAAAGCTCAAGGGTTTTAGGCATTACATAACGGTCAGATGGTATCCATGGGCTCGCCTTAGGGCCCTTGGTTGGTCCAGAGTCAGAGCCCCGGAAGCTCAGGGGTTTTAGGCGTTTAATTACGGTCAGATGAGCATTTTTTAAATACCTATTTGTGACACTGGCAGGACACTAATTGGCGTGGGGTCCAGTTGCGGAGCCCCCAGAAGCTCGGGGGCTTTAGGCATTAAATTACCGTTAGATGAGCATCCAGGGGCCCGCCTCATTATTTTGTGACACTGGCAGGTCACTATTCTTTCTTTCTTTCTCTCTTTCTTTCCATTTCTCTTTAGTATACTTTTTCCAAAAGAGTGGGGGCGGAGTTCGAGGCCCCGGACCCCGTCGTTCTGCGGGCCCTGCCATGTAGGCCTCTAAATAAGCATATTTCTTGCCTGACTGTAAATTTAGGAATTTGTAATTTTCCAACAAACGCATAAAAAAGTATAATTTACTAAAAAGTGAAGAAAAATCTCGGAAAATTATGTCATTTCAGCAACATTTGTAAATCACCGGTATCGAATTAGAAATGAACCACGTTTGAATTTTATTGTGACACTGGCAGGACACTAATGCCCCCATCAGTACGCCAGTGCCCCCCCACCCCGATCTACACCTTGTTGGCGGGAAAAATCGCAACTGATCTCCCCTACCTATCTTCTTTCTCTCTTTCTTTCCTTACCGTTCCATCCCCCTTCCCTTTCCCTTCCCTTCCTTCTCTCTCGTTTGGGTTTGCTAGGGGGAGGCAAGGGCCTTTCGGCCCCCACATGTTGTTGGCGGGATTAATCGCAACTGATATCCCCTTCTTTTCACCCTTTTCTTTTCTTCTTCCTCTTTTTTTGTGTTCCCTTTTAGCTCTCCTCTTTCCCTTTCCCTTCTCTTTTTTTTTTGGCGGAGGCGGGGAGGCAAGGCCTTTGCCCCATCCACAACTTGTTGGCGGGAAAATTGCAACTGATATCCCCCTTCTTTTCTTTTTCCTCTTTTTTTCCTTCCCTTTATCTCCTCTTTTCCTTTTTTATTTCCATTTTCTTCCTTCTCTCTTATTTTTTTTGATGGGGGAGGGGCAACAGCCTGGGATGCAAGGCCCTTTGCCCCCGATCTCCTTCTTTTCCCCCATTTTTTTTTCTTCTTCCTCTTCTTTCTTTCCCTTTGTCTCCTCTTTCCCTTTCCCTTCTTTTCCTTCTCTCTCTCTCTCTCTCTCTCTTTTTTTCCTTTTCTTTGCGGGGCCGCTCGCCCCACCTGGATCCGCGCCTGTGGAACATTCCCTCCGGAAATGACCCTCCTCGCCACATCGAAACAAAACATAACCCTGGGCGCAGGCGACTGCGCATTCCCCCGCGTACCGCCTAGAGCTGCCGCTCTTCTATAGGCCGGACATACGGGTATCCAGACTTTTCGGTTATCTACTAGTGTTGCTGTTAGTGGCCACTAAGGCCCATTAGTGACTATAAAAACATATGCTCTTCCTGGCTATTTGGGAATGTGTCAGTTTGCAACAGAAATGGAGAAACGCGCATATCATGTGATATCACGAACATTTATAAATCACTTGTATGGAATTGAAAATAAGTCATGGTTTAATTTTTTGTTTTGTTGGGGGGGGGCTAGCGCCCCAACCCCCCACCAGTACGCCAGTGGGTTTAAGAGCGATAATGAATCAAACATAAACATATTTCTGACCATTTTTTAAAAATAGATTTTGGCAAATTTCGGCGCGCGCGGTTTTTAATTTTAAATGCACGCTTATGGCGTCATTTCAAGTCAGAACGGACTGAATAAAGATACTGACGAAATTAAAGGTGATATGCAGGATCTGCTGCAGATCACCTAAAAATACATATGAATATTATTGATTTATAATGATGACCTACCCTGAATCTTCGCACAACAGGAGAGCTTGATAATCAGTTCTTTCATTATAGTAACAGAACCAACTATTAGGTTCATTTATCACTTTTGTCACAAAGGTGGGATTTATTCTATGAATACTGACGGTACTACTTTTAACAAGTCATGTTTACCCGGTACACTGCAAATTCGTTGTGTAACGACTTTACACAACATTGGGTGGTTCACTCCTTACACAGTGTTGTGTTAAGTTGTGTACCAAAAAATTACACAACTTTACACAACGAATTTGCAGTGTAAAGTTGTGTAATTTTTTTTTAAACACAACTCAACACAACTCCTGTGTAAGGAATGAGCCACCCAATGTTGTGTAAATTCGTTACACATCGTTACACAACGAATTTGCAGTGTACATAATATTTTGACGAGCAAGTTCCCAACCCTTTACATTGACATGGCACCCTTTAGATTTCTAGCAACATGTTTTTGGAATCTCATCATACCCACGCTCGATACGCTCCCAGCATTGATGATAAGAATCTTTTATGGAAAACCCGCTTGCGTGAACAGCATAACAAACGATTTCAAATAAGGGTAGATTCGGGCAAAATTATGACAAGCGGCTGTAGGGGCGAGGTTGGGGGGGGGGGCAACTGCCCATGCTCGTATTTCCTTAACCATCACAGAGTATAGAAGCAGTACTTTTAAATTGCACTCAACACTCCTAATCCTTTGAACTTTCTGCATTACTAATGTCTAATCACTATCGTTCAGTTATCATACAAAGATACTGGCCAAAATTAGGGGGGAAATATCCACCAAAAAACACATTTCCGGCTCGATATTTAATTTTTACACACTACATAACTCAATGAAATTGATATCAACTTGAAAGTATTGTATTTATCCATCATATGACACCAAACCCATGGTGATTTGAGGTTTTACTCAAAAGTTATCTATGAAACTCGATTTAAACACACCAAACACGTCCTCTATACACTAATACACGTATTTTGCATACAGTTAATACACAGTATGGGCAAAAATTTCGTTTTTGTGGAAGTCAGGTAAATAGCTTTGGGTTACTATAACTTTTCACTGAAAAGAGATATAATCCAATCCTTTGCACAGGATATTGTCCTTGTACATAAAACATTTCTTGGAAAGTAACGAAAAAAATACATCTCGCCGATTTTGATACATGGAAAACAAAGTTTTTGATCAAAAAAAATTCTTCTAAATCACGGAAAATCATGTTTCTTACTTAACTTGCGATGTTAATTAATCCAAATTCTGTCAAAATTGGTGTTAAAATGTAGAAAATTTAATTTTCTTTCATATGACACCAACTCATGCTATTTCAAGGTTTCCTTAAAAACTGTTTTTACAAAACAATATTTTTTCGTCAAAAGGGCTGCTGTTTTTTTAACGCACCCTCCGATTAAAGGTAAAGACCAGTTTTGAAAACGCCCCTCTCTCAAAAAAATGAAATGGAAGCTCTCATTACCAATCATGTGAAAGAATATGTTGTGACTAATACGTGATGATACAAACTTTGCCGGGAAAGTCGGGAAACCACCTACTAATTTATTGATATATTTGGTAAATTATTATATCTATTGGGACCAAATAGATATCGCGCACGTGGTCGCGTAGTCCCATATACATCTTCCTGTGTACAGTGCTTGTAACTTTCCCAAGACTGGGCCAAATTTCTTATCATTTTGATGATTCCAGAACCTTGCAGTACACACCAATACTTATATGCTATATGATCAACCTTTTCTTATCGATTCCACAACGTTTCTTTCACAATGCAATCGCATGACCAGAACTGGTCTTTATCTTTAAAGTGTGCCCGCTACAAAAAAAAAAAAAAAACTTTGATACATAGTGTCTTATCGTAAAATCTTTCAAATAAACAAGGTGTGCTTAGTTTGTGTGGTAGTGGCAAGCAAACCCCTCTTTTCTGACTTTGGCCCTCCGCTTAGTATTCAACATCAGCTTAACGGTTAAAAGATATTCTAAGTTCACCTATAGGTTTCACTTAATTCATGAATTACATTATGATATACATACATTATCTATAATCTTGTAAAAGATGGTGGACCTTAATATCAGGTATAATGCAGTGTACAGAAGCCAAAATATTGTTTCCATTGTTCACTTCAGTTATATGTCTGTCTTAGTTTTGTCGCATATTTTTTTTAGCCAGGAATGTTTGTATCAAAGCGAAACGGAGTTATACCCAAATTTGGACATGCTTACACTTCAAGTTCCCAAACAGCTTTGCATTGTAATTTCACTCTTTTGAATCTATTCGACAAACATGTTTTTGATCTTCCGAGCACCCAAGCTCCTCAGGATACAATCAGTGATCATAATTTCTTTATGTAAAACCTACCAGCGTGAATATCATTACAAATGATTTCAATCAAGGTACGTTTCCTTTCAGAATGTTCCTTTCAAATGTGTTTTTCTTTCTTCTTTTACCCCAGCCTTCGGGCAAAGATTTGTGTGGTTACCAGGCAAAGTCACTCTTCCGTCTCTGTCTGTCTGTCCCCCTCTCTCTTGTCTTGAAAAATCCAGGGTCCATGAGTAAACCCATATCCTTTATATACTCTAAACAAAGAAGAAGAAAGGAAAGACACTACACACATAATAGGTTCCATAACACAATTTTTCAATTTTTCGTTAGGCTGCGAAAAAAGTAACTTGTAGAATCTTTTAATGTCGGATGATGATTTTGTTTTCAACTTAACATAGAGAGCCTCCTTCCTACATGATGTAATAATGACATAATTATGTCAATAGCTTGTAAATTAGTAATTTTAAATAATATTAAAATAATCCCTCTTGCACGTCAACATGGATAATCAGACCATATTGTTCATACCCATGATCTACAATAAGCACAATCTTACGTTGATTCACCCTCCCGCTACAAGTCAAAAAGCAATTACCCACAATGTCATTGGCAGACTAAAATATAATAATGAGTCTTGCAGGAATTTACATCTTGAAAAGAACGTCAAAAGGACGTCTGGATTCGCCGATAGTTTGCTTGGTTTGTTTGGTAGAGCAAACATAACACATTTTCCGGTTAAAGTACACACGCACACTCCCACATATTCTCCGTTTTGTTTTTCCGTAATTCTTTTATTTTTAATTAATTTAACATCAAAACAATACAAGTAATTTTTCAAAATAGGACCCTATTCCTCATTATCATATTAACATTCAATCAGCAGATGTATTAGTTTTATTGTATTAAAAGAAAACCAACGCTCTATCTCTCCCCTTTACTTTTCTTCTCTGCAAGACACTCTTCTGCTTTTTTATTTATATTCTTGTATCTAAGTTGAGGGCTGCGAGCACGTCAAGCTACTTTGCTTATGCTGTAGCCCTCCTGCATCTAATGTATGTTAATTATGCATTCAATATTTTTGTTTAATTTCGTATATTTTCTGTATAAAATTATATTCATATGAAATATTGTATCAAACCTGATCAAACCATAATATGTTCATGAAAATGTATGATGAAAAAAAAGAAAGACGCAGAAGCCAATAAATCAAATCAAATCATATCAAACATTATTCAATTTACATAATACAAGTACAATTCAAAAATTAGGATCCAATTTAAAAAAAAATGAAATCAGTTATAATGTAAAACAAATTATAACCCCTTCCCTTACTACCCGACCCCAAACACCCCCAAACACACCCACACATGCAAAAGAATACACACACGCACACGCACACACACACATACACACACCAACACACACGCACACATACCTAGGTCTACATTACGCTTCAAAATTTTATTCTCTTTATCTGCTTCATTCGAATTTCAAGAATCATTCCTCAAACATTGTGGGAAATTTTCGTTGTGTTGTATTTCCCTGATTTCAGTATAAATTTCCTTAGAATTAGATAAGAATAAATAAATACATGTATAGCAATTTAATATAATAAAACGAAAATTGAATGTAAACATTCAAAACATAATCAAATACTAACTGGGAAACTAAAGACTGACATACCCTGTTTACATTTGCAACCGAAGATTTGGAATTATCTAGATTCGCTTGTATACCAGATTTCAATTACAGAATTGTGGGAAAAGTCCTCTAAGGCGATGGCAGTTGATATATATTGGAGCCCCGCCCCCCAAAAAAAAATCTGCCTGGGGAGAGACTAAGGTTTTTACTTGCTGGGCGGAATGCCCAGATAGTAGTTCCATGGTATGACGTGATTTGATTTGCATCACAATGCCCATCAGGACCGACCCACTGAGCGAGAGATATGTGAATTTTCCTCTGGTTTCGTTTTTGGACCACATAGCTCGACTGACTTGCGTCAGGTACCTGCCAAATATCACCAGACTGTGAAATACGGACTCACGCAGCCTATGTCTTTCATTTGATACGGGTTATCACTCACATCTACATGAACATCTGATGGAACGAAGCACATTTGTGCTTAGGGAATTTGCATTAGACTGATTTCTAGATCATTTTCCTCGACACACTGCATGTTTTGGCATCTGTCAAACTCGATTCATGACACAGACTATACAAACTCTGCTCTTATCTTGCGAAACAGAAATTGTAAACGCCTTTGTAACACGTTCTAGAAGAGAACTCTCATGTCACTTGTTGCCAGTTACTTTTATTTGAACTGTGTAAGATTATGTGTAAATCCTTTTAGCTCGGCTATAATTGGATAAATATTTCTGAGGAGAAGACTCAACGCCTCATTCCACGATTCATTTCGCATTTAGCAGGATCTAGGCAAACAGTGAGTATTATATATATCATTTTTTACTCGTTACCTCTAAATTGTGTTGATCCAAGTAATAGCCACTATATCAGCTCATCGCAATAGAGTTATATACAATCCATGTATATATTGCAGAAACCCTAATCCTTAGTAAATATCATAAACAGTTTGAATAAATGTTGTTAGTATTGTGAGAATGATGAGAAGGTGGACTATGCCCCTATTAGCATGTCTTAAGTTTCTTAAGTCTATACCTGGACAGGGATAAGACATTTTGGCTCTGGTAACATTTGGAACATCATCTCGGTCGAAACGATTCCTCCAAAATCCCCGGCAGTATAGTGGACTTTGCATTTAATGAACCTTTTAAAAAGGTAATTTCGTTGAAGATTTGTTGTTTTTGTTTTTGGTGATGTTCATGGTGATGATTCGTGATCTCATGACGTTAGAGAGCAAACATTTCAACATTCGGGCAATGTTGGGCAATTTGCATAATTTGCAAAAAATGATGAGCCCAATGTTTCATCATAATGCATGATAGGTGTATTCCCAGCTTCTGAAGGGAGTAGGAATCACGTCTGATGTCTATTTTGTAATTTAATGTCATGTATAGGTACTAAAGGTGAAGTAAAGATCGGAATAATTATCATGGAATATTGACAATGGATACTGTTACATCTCGAAATATTTATCTTTATTCATTCATTCGTTTATTTATTATGTGTTCCATATACAGGGTGGTCTCTTCAGGACATAAAAACTGATTTGCAAGAATGCCCTGTATTACATAATGCAATTACAATGCAACGTAAAACAACATACAAATTCAACAATAGCCCAATATTAGCAAACTAAATAAAACAAAACACCTGCTCATAATCAATGCATGACATGAATAGAGGACATGAAAGTCTTGTACTGTACATGAAACAGACGGTGCGTCTGGAATACACCACCACAAAGAACATACCTTATTTCTGCAAGCTTCATTTTATTTGTACTTCATTTTACTTCATTTTACTCTCTCACTACTTATAATTTCCAGCCCACAATACAACATTCTACAAATTAAGAAATAAATACAAATATCTATAGTGGCTGTGAAAACAAATGAAATAAAGTTGGTCTAGGCCTACTTAACTCCCCGATATTTTGGTGATTTATAAATGTTCGTGATTATTAAGGGGTTTTCAACAAAATGCGCGTTTCTCCATTTCTGTTGAAAACTGACACATTCCCAAATAGCCAGGAAGAGCATATGTTTTTTATAGTCACTAATGGGCCTTAGTGGCCACTAACAGTAACACTAGTAAATAACCGTATATCAAGTTTAGCGAAAAGTCTGGATACCCGTATGTCCGGCCTAGAGAAGAGCTTAGCGAAGATCGCGGCAGCTCTAGGCGGTACGCGGGGGAATGCGCAGTCGCATGCGCCCAGGGTTTGTTTTGGATGTGGTGAGGAGGGTCATTTCCAGAGGGAATGTACCACAGGCGCGGATCCAGGGGGCGGGCCTTGCCCCCCCCCCCCTCCCCGCAAAGAAAAAGAAAAAAAAAGAGAAAGAGAAGGAAAAAAAGGGAAAAGAAAAGAGGAGAGAAAGGGAAAGGAAGAAGAGAAAGAAGAAAAGAAAATGGGGAAAAAAGAAGGAGATCGGGGCGAAAGGGCCTTGCCTCCCCCAGCAAACCTAAAAGAGAGAGAAGAAAGGGAAGGGAAAGGGAAGGGGGAGGGAAAGGTAAGGAAAGAAAGAGAGTAAGAAGATAGGTAGGGGAAATCAGTTGCGATTTTCCCCGCCAACAAGGTGTAGATCGGTGGGGGTGGGGGTAATTAGTGTCCTGCCAGTGTCACAACAAAATTCAAACGTGGTTCATTTCTAATCCCATACCGGGGATTTACAAATATTGCTGAAATGACATAATTTCCCGAGATTTTTCCTCACTTTTTAGTAAATTATACTTTTTTATGCGTTTGTTGGAAAATTACAAACTCCTAAATTTACAGTCAGGCAAAACATATGCTTATTTTGAGGCCTACATTGAGGCCCGCAGAACGACGGGGCTCCGGGGCCTCGAGCTCCGCCCCCCACTTTTTTGGAAAAAGTATACTAAAGAGAAATAGAAAGAAAGAGAGAAAGAAAGAATAGTAACCTGCAAGTATCACAAAATAATGAGGTATCAAAATATGCTCATCTGACCTTGATTAAATGCCTGAAACCCCTAAGCTTCCGGGGGTTCTGTCCCCTGGATTCTCATCTAACTGTAATCTAATGCCTAAAACCCCCGAGCCGCTGGGGGCTCCGCAACTGGACCCCACGCCAATTAGTGTCCTGCCAGTGTCACAAATAAGGTATCAAAATATGCTCATCTGACCGTAATTAAATGCCTAAACCCCTGAACTTCCGGTAGCTCTGCCCCCTCGACCCCAGCAGGGGCCCTAAGGCGGCCCCTGAATGCTTATCTGACCGTTTTAAGATGCCTGAAACCCCTGAGCTTCTAGGGGCTTCGCCCCCTGGAGCCCACGCCAATTAGTTTCCTGCCAGTGTCACAAATAAGATATCAAAATATGATCATCTGACCGTAATTAAACGCCTAAAACCCTTGAGCCTCCGGGGGCTCTGCTCCCTGGACCCAACCAATGGCCCTAAGGCGGCCCCCTGGATACTCATTTGACAGTAATTTATTACCTAAAACCCCTGAGCTTCCGGGGGCTCCGCCCCCTGGACCCCACGCCAATTAGTGACCTGCCATGCAGTGTCACAAATAGGTTATCAAAATATGCTCATCTGACCGTGATTAAATGCTTAAAACCCCTGAGCTTCCAGGGGCTCTGCCCTCTGGACCCCACCTAGGGCCCTAAAACGGGCCCCTAGATGCTCATCTGACGGTAATTTAGTGCCTAAAACCCCTAAACTTCCGGTGGCTCTGCCCCCTCGACCAGGCGCGGATCCAGGGGGGAGGCCGAGCGGGCCTTGGCCCCAAAAAAAAAAGAGAAGAGAGAAGAAAAGAAGAGAAAGAAGGAAGAAGAGAAGGGGAAAAGAAGGAGGTCGGGAGGGGCCGAAAGGGCCTTGACTCCTAGGCTGTTGCCTCCCCCAGTAAAAAAAAATAAGAGAGAAGGAAGGAAAGGGAAAGAAAAAGGAAAAGAGGAGATAAAGGGAAGGACAAAAGAGGAAGAAGAAAAGAAAAAGAGGGGATATCAGTTGCAATTTTCCCGCCAAGTTGTGGATCGGGGGGGGGCTTGCCTCTAACCCCCTCCCCCCCCAAAAAAAAAAGAGAGAAGGAAGGGAAAGGGAACAAAAAAGACGAAGAAGAAAAGAAAAGGGTGAAAAGAAGGGAGATCAGTTGCGATTAATTCCGCCAACAACGTGTGGATCGGGGAGGGGAGTCTAAAGGCCCTGCCCCCTACAGCAAACCTAAAAGAGAGAGAGAAAGGGACACTTGCTGAAATGACACAATTTTCCGAGTTTTTCCTCACTTTTTAGTAAATTATATTTTTTTATGTGTTTGTTGGAAAATAACAAATTCCTAAATTTACAGTCAGGCAAGAAATTTCCGAGTTCTTTCCTCACTTTTTAGTAAATTATACTCTTTTATGCGTTTGTTGGAAAATGACAAATTCCTAAATTTACAGTCAAGCAAGATATTTCCGAGTTTTTTCTTCACTTTTTAGTAAATTATACTTTTTATGCGTTTGTTGGAAAATAATAAATTCCTAAATTTACAGTCAGGCAAGAAATATGCTTATTTAGAGGCCTACATGTCAGGGCCCGCGGAACTGCGGGGATCGAGGCCTCGAGCCCCCAACTTTTTTGAAAAAGTATATTAAAGAAAATTAGAAAGAAAGAATAGTGACCTGCCAGTGTCACAAAATAATGGGGTATAAAAATATGCTCATCTGACCGTGATTAAATGCCTATAACCCTGAGCTTCCGGGGCTCTGCCCCTTGATTCCACCTAGGGATCTAAGGCGGGCCCCTGGATGCTCATCTGACGGTAATTTAATGCCTAAAACTCCTGAGCTTCTGGGGACTCCGCCCCTGGACCCCACACCAATTATTGTCTTGCCAGTGTCACAAATAAGGTATCAAAATAGGCTCATCTGACAGTAATTAAACGCCTAAAACACCTGAGCTTCTGGGCCTCCGCCCCCTGGACCCGACGCTAAATAGTGTCCTGCTTCTGTCAATAAGGTATAACAAAAATGCTCATCTGACCGTAATTAAACGCATAAAACCCTGTGCTTCCGGGGCTCTGCCCTGGACCCAACCAAGGGCCCCAAGGCGGGCCCCTGGATACTCACCTGACTGTAATTTAATGCCTAAAACCCTTGAGCTTCCGGGGGCTTCGCCCCCTGGACCCCTCGCCATTTAGTGACCTGCGAGTGTCACAAATAAGGTATCAAAATATGTTCATCTGACCGTAATCTAACAAGTGAAACGCTCTCAGCGGTCTCGCCTGCATTACGCAATTCGATATGATGAAAAATTGAGGTAGGGACATTTTTGATAGGCAGGTTTGCCCATTAGCAGGCCCCCCAAAATGAAATCCTCTGAATCTAATCAGCATTTTGAAGTGAATATTGACTAAGAATATGCAGACCTGAAATGACATTTGACCTTGACTTTGTCACCTGAAAGACTAATCACATGATTGGTGATACTTGATAACCCTTACGTTCAAGTTTCATGGAATAGGAATGTATACTTTCAAAATTACGATAAAAATTCAAGATCTTAACGTGATGCCACAACATAGTCTAAGTTTGATGACTGGAAATGACCTTTGACCTTGACTTAGTGACCTGAAATTCAACTCACATGATTGGGGATACTTGATATGCCTTTAGTCTAAGTTTCATTGAATAATAACTTATACTTTCAAAATTATATTAAAAATTCAAAAACTTAACCTCAGGTTAAGTTTTTGATGATGATGCCACAACATGGTCTAAGTTTGTTGACCTTAAATGACCTTTGACCTTGACTTTGTGACCTGAAATTCTCCTCACATCATAAGGGATACTTGATATGCCTTTAGTCTAAGTTTCATTGAATAAGAACTTATACTCTCAAAATTATATTAAAAATTCAAAAACTTAACCTCAGGTTAATTTTTGATGATGATGCCACAACATGGTCTAAGTTTGTTGACCTTAAATGACCTTTGACCTTGACTTTGTGACCTGAAATTCTCCTCACATCATAAGGGATACTTGATAACCCTTTAGTCCAAGTTTCATTGAATAAGAACTTATACTTTCAAAATTATATTAACATTCTAAAACTTAACCTTGGTTAAGTTTTGATGTTGACGCCGCCGCCGTCGCCGCCGCCGCCACCGGAAAAGCGGCGCCTATGTCTCGCTTTTGCTACGCAGGCGAGACAAAACCCTGAGCTTCCGGGGGCTCCGCCCTTTCGACTCCACAAGGGGTCCTGAGGCGGCCCTGAATACTTAACTGACCATTATAAAATGCCTAAAACCCTGAGCTTCTGCCCCCCCCCCCTGGACACCACGCCAATGAGTGACCTGCCAGTGTCATGAATTAAGGTATCAAAATATGCTCATCTGGCCGTAATTAAATGCCCATATCCCTGAGCTTCCAGGGCCTCCGCCCTTTGATCCCCGCCGGCGCTTTGCCCCTAGACCCCACGCCAATTTATGCTACGCTCTACTTGATCACAAATACTTTAGCGTCCCCACCCACTTTGAAAAACGTTCAGTGGGGCCTGGAGGTAAGAGTGGGGAGATGCAGATTTTTGTCTGCCCCCAAAAAAACCGTTTTTGCTCATTACGCCACTGCTGGTCACCATTACGTACAAATATTTGGCTCGCATAATTTCAAATTTGGGCCGCCCTCCCTAAGAAATCCTGGATCCGCGCCTGCCTGATGCAAGTCAGTTGGATCATGTGGTCTAAAAACGAAACCAGAGAAAATACACATAATTAGAGAACTAGAGCTAATCATGATCTCATCATCATTATCCTTTTTTCCGCTCTAGTTAGCTCGATCTTTAAAAAAAACATGTTACAATTATTTTGCTTTTGTCCCCTTTTAGACTTCCTCTGCTAAATTACGCGCAAGATTTCTCGCCACATTGCCTGTTCTTTATTTTGTATTCGCTTAACAGAACTCAACAGCGAGGTGAGGTGAAAAAACACCTCTTCATAAATAGATCTTTGTTCAATGGTTTTTCTTTTTTCCGCCCTAGTTAGCTCGATCTTTAGAAAAAAGAAAACGTCATGATTTTTTTTCTTGTCCCCTACTGTTATTCTTTCCTTCTTTCCTAAAAAAAATGCGTTTCATAATCTCGATACAGTTCCTGTTGTCTCTTTTAAAAGGTGTTTTCTTTTCAGTCCTTTTTATCCTTCTTCTCCCTAGTCCGTCAAACCTTCAATATATCCATACAAACTACTTTACTTTATCGTTCGCCTTTCAAAAATATCTATTAGAATTTGACGTTTTTATAAAGAATAAGAATCAAAACATGATTGATATGTTTTTCGTATTTCCGATGGTGAGAAAAGGGTTCAGTAATGTTTCTGAAAATGGAATAGGGTGCGTAATTGCGAAAACGAGAAAGGGTTCATAAGTCCAAATTAAAATGTAAAACGTTTATGACTGACTGTAATTTAATACCTAAAACCCTTGAACTTCCGGGGGCTTCGCCCCCCTGGACCCCTCGCCATTTAGTGACCTGCGACTGTCACAAATAAGGTATCAAAATATGTTCATCTGACCGTAATTAAATGTCTAAACACCCCTGAGCTTCCGGGGCTCCGCCCTTTCGACTCCACCAGGGGTCCTGAGGCGGCCCTGAATACTTAACTGACCGTTATAAAATGGCTAAAACCCTGAGCTTCTGGGGCTCCCCTTGGACACCACGCCAATTAGTGACCTGCGAGTGTCACAAATAAGGTATCTAGATATGCTCATCTGACCGTAATTAAGTGTCTAAAACCCCTAAGCTTCTGGGGTCCGCCCCTTCGACCCCACCAGGGGGTCTAAGGCAGGCCCCTGAATGCTTATCTGACCGTTATAAAATGCCTTAAATCCCTGACTTTCAGGGGCTCAGCCCCCTGGACCCCACGCCATTGAGTGACCTGCCAGTGTCATGAATTAAGGTATCAAAATATGCTCATCTGGCCGTAATTAAATGCCCATATCCCCTGAGATTCCAGGGCCTCCGCCCTTTGATCCCCGCCGGCGTTTGCCCCTAGACCCCACGCCAATTTGCGCTACGCTCTACTTGATCACAAATACTTTAGCGTCCCCCACGAAAAACGTTCAGTGGGGCCTGGAGGTAAGAGTGGGGAGATGCAGATTTTTTTGTCTGCCCCCCCCCAAAAAAAAAAAACCGTTTTTGCTCATTACGCCACTGCTGGTCACCATTACGTACCAATATTTGGCTCGCATAATTTCAAATTTGGGCCTCCCCCCCTAAGAAATCCTGGATCCGCGCCTGCCCTCGACCGCACCAGGGGCCCTAAGGCGGGCTCTGAATGCTTATCTGATCGTTATAAAATGCCTAAAACCCCGTTTCTGGGGCTGCGCCCCCTGGACCCCACGCCAATTAGTGACAGTGCCAGTGTCACAAATAGGGTATCAAAATATGCTCATTTGACCGTAATTAAATGCCTAAAACCCCTGAGCTTCCGGGGGCTCCGCCCCCTCGACCCCACCAGGGGGCCTAAAGCGGGCCCCTGAATGCTCAATGACCGTTGCAAAATGCCTCAAATCCCTGAGTCTCCGGGGGCTCAGCCCCCTGGACCCCACGCCAATTAGTGACCTGCCAGTGTCATGAAAAAGGTATTAAAATATGCTCATCTGACCGTAATTAAATGCCCATACCCCCTGAGCTTCCGGGGACTCAGACCCTTGACCCCTGCGGGGCTTTGCCCTAGACCCCATAAAATGACCGTTATAAAATGCCTGAAACCCCTGAGCTTCTAGGGGCTCCGCCCCCTGGACCCCACGCCAATTAGTGTCCTGCCAGTGTCACAAATAGGGTATCAAAATACGCTCATCTGACCGTAATTAAATGCCTAAAACCTCTGAGCTTCCGGGGGCTCCGCCCCCTCGACCCCACCAGGGGGCCAAATTAGGCCCCTGAATGCTCAATGACTGTTACAAAATGCCTCAAATCCCTGAGTCTCCGGGGGCTCAGCCCCCTGGACTCCACGCCAATTTACATGCCAGTGTCATGAATAAGGTATCAAAATATGCTCATCTGACCGTAATTAAATGCCCATACCCCCTGAGCTTTCGGGGACTCTGCCCCTTGACCCCTTCCGGGGCTTTGCCCCTAGACCCCACGCCAATTTACACTCCGCTCTACCTGATCGTAAATACTTTAGCCTCCCCCACCCACTTTGAAAAACGTTGAGCGGGGCCTGCATGTAAGGGTGGGTGATGCGGATTTTTGTCTGCCAGCCCCAAAAAAAAAAAAAAAAAAAAAAAAAACGTTTTTGCTTATTACGCCACTGGTCACAGGTGACACCACTTGCCCAGTGGAGACTGAAGTATGTTACACTTGCAATAGTTTATGAATACAAAATACTATAACTTTTACAATTCTTCTTGAATTAGTACAAAGAATGAAATATTAAACATATTCAAAAAATCTGATTAACCTGTTATGAGTATTAGCAAATTATTAGTCTCATTCCATTACTTTATTCCAATTCTGCTTTCTCAGTTCTTTGGTATATACCGTGTAAGTCAAAAAAAAGTTTACACTCAGAAAATTGTCATTTATTTTAAAAGTGAGCTATGAACGAAAGGTTATCATACATGTTTTGAAAGATTTTTCATATCCCGAATCGTTTGGTATCACTTTTGTGTGGTATGTGTTCACGCTTGGATGAACAGGAGGCATTGTTTGCGAGAGTGCAAACATCGACTTGTGAGAGAATGAATTGAATGTATCAAATGAGATGCATTGCATATGCTTTTTCAGAAGCAAAGTCACACACACACATATAGAACACACACACACACACTCACATAGGACATTTAGATGCAGCCTGACCGAGTCCTTTGGGAGAAACAATTTATTGTGATGTTAATGCACGAAGCTTTCATTATGGCAATATGATTGAATTTAAATTCCAGTTTGATATTAAATGGGAAATATGCGATTTTACAGAAATGTTCTATCTATCTAAGTATCTTCTCCCATTCTGGTGCACTCTCGCAGTTTTAGTCCACTCCAGTTCTTGACATTCTCTTCCCAGTTGATTCTGGGTCTCCCTCTAGGTCTACTTCCTTCCACTCTTCCTTCCAATACATCCTTTAAGAGGCTTTGGTGCCTTTTAACATGACCAAAGTATTTGACTTTTCTCTCCTTAACTAATCCTACTAGTGCAATTTGTTTACGCCCTGCCATGTGCAATATCTCTTTGTTGGTTTTCATTCGTTTCCAGGATATCTTCATCATTCTTCTGTAGATCCACATTTCAAAAGATGTTATTCTATTTTCCATGGCCTTGTTTATTGTCCATGTTTCTGCTCCATACAATAGGACAGACCATACATAACAGTTTACTAGTCTCAACCTAAGTGCAAATTTCACCTTTCTATTTGTGAATAATCCTTTCATTGCCAGAAATGTATTCCGAGCAATTTCTATTCTTCTTTTTATTTCTGCTTCGCATCTGGCATCATCTGTGATATTTTGTCCTAAGTAGATGTGATTACTGACTTGCTCAATGATATGTCCATTGAGTTTCAAACATATTCTAGGCTTGTTCTCTGTTCTACTAAAAATCATTGATTTAGTTTTCTTGACATTCATGCTTAGACCAAACTCTTCACTTTTGACTTTTACAATATCCAATACATGTTGTAAATCTGCTTCATCTGCGCAAAGTACAGTGTCATCAGCATAACGTAAATTATTAATATTTACACCCTCAATACTAACACCTTTCATATCTGAAATTTCCCTGAATACCAATTCTGTGCACAAGTTGAACAGGGATGGAGACATTACGCATCCCTGACGTACTCCTCTTTTGATTTTTGTGTAACCTGTAATTTCATTGTTAATTTTGATGGCAGCTGTCTGCTCCCAGTAAAGTTTAGATATGAGACGTATGTTCTTACCATCTAGATTAATTTTTGTAAGCTTTCAATCAATTTTTCGTGGTGAATTTTGTCGAATGCTTTAGAGTAGTCAATAAAGCACATATATATTTCTTTATTTACTGCCATATACCTTTCTGTCACCATTCTCATACAGAATATTGCTTCTCTAGTACCACTTTGAGGTCTAAAACCAAACTGTTCCTTACCTACTTCATTGTCAATTTGAATTTTTATTCTGTTGAGAATGATCTTTAAGAGCAACTTGGTTACATGGCTCATAAGGCTAATTGTCCGGAAATCTTCACATACACTTGCCTTAGGCTTCTTTGGAATTGGCACAAATATCGACTTTTTCAGATCTTCAGGAATATGACCTGTATTGTATATCATTTGGCAAATACTAGTCAAATGTTCAATCCCAAATTCTTTTAAGGCCACAAGTTCTTCCCGTGTTATCCCATCTGGGCCTTCAGATTTAGAAGTTCCCAGTGAATGCAGAGCTTGTTTAACTTCTGATTCAAGTATACTTGGACCCTCGTTGTCAGTGATTGGAAGTTCTGGACCTCTATCATCGTCAAATAGGTCTTGGATATATTCTTCCCATCTTTGTTTAATATCATCCTTTTCAAAGAGGGAAGATGTTCCATCCTTGTTCTTGATACATCCGCTTGCTGCCTTGTTTTTCTTCTTCTTAAAATGCTTGATTTCTCTGTGCATTTCATTTGTTTGGTTTGTCTTGGAGAAATGCTCAATTCTAACACATTTTGAGTTAGCCATTCTTCTTTTGCTCTTTTACATTCATTATCAATTTCCTTATTGATGATTCTGTATGATTTGGAGTTTCTGACTTGCTTTTGCCTCTCCTGCATCAAGTTCAGAATCTTTTCTGTCATCCATGGTTGTTTTGCTGGTTTCTTTTTAGTTGGTAGTGTCTTATTTCCATGCTGAATGCTTTTTTTCAAGCATTTCCATTCCACTTCTAGTTTCTCAATGTCATTTACTTCATTATTTGTTTGTTCTATTTCTTCTGTGACTAGACAATTATACCTATTTCTAACTTCCATAAGGTATTTTTCTGCTATGTCTGTTTTATTTAGAGCTGTGACATCCGGAAGAGAGTTTCTTTTTGTTCTGGGGTGTATTCTTTAGCTTTATTTCAACTTCTGCAATCACCGGGTTGTGATCAGAATTTATGTCAGCCCCTGGGCATGTCTTTACCTGCTTGATACAATTCTTGAACCTGTTCTTTATTAAAATATAGTCGATCTGATTTCTATTTACATCTCCTGGGCTCTTCCAGGTGTAGGTTCTTCTTTTATGTTGTTGGTAAAGGTGTTGGTTATCACTAGATCATGTTCCTTACAAAACTGAACAAGTCGATCACCCCGTTCATTACGATGGCCTAGTCCATATTGTCCAACAATCTTTCCATCCTTACCTTCTCCGACTTTAGCATTCCAATCACCTATTACGATAACAACTTCTGTTGATTTACAATGCTTTAGCATTTCGTCTATTTGATCGTAATATTTTTCTACTTGTTCATCACTGTAATCACTGGTTGGGGCATACACTTGAATTATTGCTAGGTTAAACGGTTTAGCTTTCAACTTCATTAACATTATTCTCTCATTTAATGTCCAGTAACCTAGAATGTGTTTCTCGAGATTTTCTTGATTAACATTCCAACACCATGTTGGTGTTTTTCTCCTCCGAGTATATGAAGGTGTAATCATCTCTCTTCACGCATCCATTATCAGTCCACCTAGTTTCCGCAATACCTATAATGTCTAGTTTCATCCTATTAGCCTCCTGAATGAGGTTATCTAATTTCCTGCCTTATACAACGTCCTAACATTCCATGTCGCAATGCGCAGTCGCTTTCCTCTTGTTTTCAGGGACAGAGCATCACAACCTAGTCTTCCCGAAGGCTTTGAACTAGGTTGGTCATTATCATGTACCTTATTTGCAAAAGGCAGCAACTCTTCCCGAAGGCTATTTACAGCAGGACTAAATGTTCGGGGACCAGTCAGGCTTGCATCTCGTTTTTCTTTCTGTTTGTACTTATTCATGATGTTGCAGACAATGGTAATATACATGGTGAGGTACCAAACTCTTCCATGGTAGCTGGCCGTTGGCTCTATGTGAGCTCATCCGCCCTTAAGTTCTATAGATAGATCTGTAGGATGGCTACACACCCTATGTTATTCGGGTGATGGTTCAGTTGAGCTGTCACGAGCATGAAGAGAATGGCATGATGACACATAGCAAGCACCTTAAACTACGAACTAGCCCTACCGGGGAAAAAAAAAAAAAAAAAAAAAAAAAAAAAAGCCTGATCTTGCTGCACCGTTCTCCAGCAATTTAAGGTACAAGACCAGCTAGAACATCATTCACAGGTGCTCTAGTAAGACAGGTTATACCCTACTTACTAGTTACAGCTAGCCCATGTATCATCCAACCTGATCTCCCATAACTCTCAAGCATCTACAACTGTCCATCACCCTGCGCGTCGCTGGCTGTACTGTCTACGGCATTACAGTAGCAATTGTGAGACAAGAAGTACTCAAAATTGGCCAGAAATTGGCCAGAAATGTTCATTACGTAATAATGACTTGGCAGCCTGTATTCTTCATTTATCTGAGTGTACGAGTGCGTGGAAGTGTGTCTGTGTGTGTGTGTGTGTGTGTGTGTTTGTGTGTTTTTTTTTAGACATGTAGCCTATCAATGAGATATGATGATTAACATCAAGGACAGACTCAAGTTTCAATCTTGGGTCCGATAAGAATCAGTTTGTAGGCTAACACGTAACACGGACATGACCGCTAGACCAACTAGCAATTCCCTAAAAAGTAGTAGGTTCATATTAGTTTGTCTTTCAGGGAAATGTTCAGTATCCCTTTCTTATCGAAATGTGTTCAAATCAATTTGAAATTGTTGGAATATTCAAATATAAAAGGTGAAATCCCCTCAAATCAAGTCAATGTGTTTGGTTGAGAAGGGAGTTCTGTTGTCATTCGAAGAAGAAAACTTGTGGAATAATAAAGTCTGAGAACATGTTTTGACAGTATTTATACTAAAAGTTTTGAGATCCATGTAATGTCAATATTCCCGATGTTTTGTATTTCACATCATGTATACTGTAGTGTAATACAACAAAATTATGACAAATCAGGCCTAAGTGAGATTAAAAGAGATTTTTAAATCAAAAAGACCTTGCTATATTCGCCGGAAGGTGTTATTTGCGTTAATAACTAAAAAGCATAGTTTATGAACAAAAAGACAACGTAGTAGAGTAGAGGAGCATCAGAAGATCCATATAAGTTTATAATCTTTTTCTTGAATTATTTCAATCATTACTCCTTGAATGCCCTGGGTACGCAGACTTGAACAAGAACTTTGGTGGGGGGACTGTTTGTGCAATTATCGAACATATTTGAAATATAAAGCAATATCTAGTGATTTTATTATCATTTGATGTTTTAAAATAAACAAATTTTCTTGTTTTCTACACCAAACTATACCAAATTCACAACGTCATCGGCTTAGTAGTACAAAATCGGCCTATAGGTTAGGGTATTAATATTAATATGTTACATAGCTTGAATGTCGTCGGTATCTTATTTGGAGTATGCCAGAGCCTAAATAAATTTCATAAAATTTGATTAACAAGTACACATATCTGTAATATTTTGTACCGGGAACGGAAGTATATAAATACGGACCCGTGGGTTTTCACCATATACATGATATATATGCCTACATATAATTTGTCTAGTTCTGATATTCTTTTACTAATGAAGAACGCTGCAAAAAACAATGTTTCTGTAAAATTCAGGTTTTACTCAATCTATTCGATATCAGCTTAAAAGCCCTCTTAGGTTCAAGTATAGCATACTATAGCTTAATTCATAAATGGAGTTCGGTATTTACGTTTTAGGGTTTTCACTTATTTCTTGAATTACATTATATATATATATATATATATATATATACATGTATATATAAATATGAAATCTTGTTAAAGATGGTGGACCTGAATATCAGGTCAAGTGTCATAAACAAAAGCCAAAATATTGTTTCCATTTTTCACTTCAGTTTTACGTTTGTCTGAGTTTTCTCATAAATTATTTTAGCGAGGAATGTTTGTATCAAAGCGGAACGAAGTAATACTCAAACTTGGTCATGCTTACACTTCAAATAGTTTTCCATCGAAATTTTACTCTAAAGAATCTATTCAACAAACATGTTTTTGAGCTTCCGAGCACCCACGCTCCTCGGGTGACAATCAGTAATCAAAAAATGATTTGTTTAAATGTAAAACCTACCAGCGTGAACATTACAAATGATTTCAATCAAGGTACGTTTCCTTTCAGAGTGTTCCTTTCAAATGAGTTTTTCTTTCTTCTTTTACCCAATTTTTAAGCCCAGCCGTATGAAATATCTTATTCCCCCACGTTACTGGGACATGATAAAAGAGTTTGCCAGTCCGTATATCATGGTATGACTAATGAGGATCGGACATAGATTTTGTTGTGGTTTCCAGGCAAAGTCACTCTTTTGTCACTTTCTCTCTCTTTTGTGTTAAATAATCCAGGGTCCATGAGTAAACTCATATCGTTTGTTTATGCTAAACGAAGAAGAAGAAAGGGCAAACACCACACACATAATAAGTTCCATAACGCAATTGTTTTAATTTACACAAGACAATTCATTGGGCTAGGAGCAAGGTAACTTGAAAATTCATCAAATGTCGAGTGAAGATTTTGTCTTCAACTTAACATAGAAAGCCTCCTTCCTACATGATGTAATAATGACATAATTATTTCAATGGCTATATAGTAATTTTAAAGAATATCAAAATAATCCCGCTTGCACGTCAACATGGACAATCATACCATATCGTTCATACCAATGGGTAGAGGTGTCGTGGTCGTGGATACATCAACGGACTGTGGATAACAACGTCCGCGGTTCGAGTCCCGCCGCGGCACTAATGACATTAATCTACAATATCCCACACTCGACCTAGGTGAAGTAAATTGGTACCTAGCAGGAATTGATCCTTGAAATGCTAGAGCGCCGTAATGGCAGCCATATTAAAGCCGGGGTAATAATTTCCAAATTTGGAAGTGCATAGAGGCGTTTAAATGTGATATATGCGCTATACAAGAGCCGAATATTATTATTATTATTATCTACAATAAGCACAATCTTAAGTTGATCCACCCCCACAATGTCATTTGCAGACTAAAATATAATCTCAAATCCCATCTCAAAAAGAATGTCAAAAAGACGTCTGAATTCGCTGATAGTTTGCTTGGTGTGTTTGGAACAGCAAACATAACAAATGTCCCGTAATTTTTATTTTTATTTCATTCAATATCAATACAATACAAATAATTCTTTAGAATAAAATTCCATAATAACATAATTCAATTTACTTAAAGTAGCCCTTCAACCAAAATATGATTATATATCAATGTATCTTCGTTTGTCATCTACTACTCAAAGAATGCCAATAAATGGGAAACCAAAATTCCTCTTCGCATTTCAAGTATGTACGGGAAACCAGTCTAATATTTTCTTTCTATTGCTCGCCTTTTTTTCATTGCCTGGCACTGACAGAATCCTCTTTGTATTAAATATTAACCCAAAGGATACTCTCATAATACTCATTATGTATGCCTCCTATAGATTAAGTTGATATATTAAATGAAATTTCAACTTTTAGCTCCTTTTATTTCATCTATAGCTAGGAATATCTAAAACTCCTCAGTCCCTCACTATGTTGTGAAATTAGTTTATTTTTTGTTTATATAAAATTATATGTACTTTTAATGCTCTGCGTTTCCGGTAAAATGGAAATGTCCTGGGCTATTGTATCTTCTCCTTTGTTGTGCAAGTTTGAACAATAAAGTGATGTTTTAAACAAAAAATGGAAAGCTTATGACCTCAGGAAATGTTTTTTTTTCAGATTTTTTTTAATTATTATTTTTTTATCCAGAGGTAAAAAAAAAAAAGGAACTGTTATTAGTTTCATATCAACTTACAATGTCAATTAATCAGTTTTACACGGAAAAGATATTAAATTTATACAACATAATTATGAAGAAGCACAGGTGAAGCCTATTGCAATTGTCTAAATACAATCCCCATTTCTTATCAAATTTATCACACTGATGGTTTTTTTATAAAGATGAACCTCTCTTGATCAAAGTACCTCTTAACCTCTCGTTTGAGAAGATCAAAATTTGGATGTTTATTATTCATTTTAATTTTGTAGATATGAAAACGAGAAATTAAAATGATAGTGTTCAAGCACTAAATTTGAGAGATCTGACTCCAAATAAACACAACTCCTTGTCAATTTGTATATGGATACTTGAAAGCTCCCTCAACCATTGAGCTACTTTGTTCCAAGCAATATAATTATCGGGCATACACCAAACAAGTGAATCAATGTCTCTTCTTCAAGATTACAGAAGGAGCAGAGACTTGAATCAACTTTATTAATTTAAAAAAAGAAAGAATTAACCCCTAAAATTCTGTGGGTGAGCCTAAACTGAACCACCTTAATTTTGTATCTGTGGTACATTTATATGGGATACTATATACACCACCGACCAATTGTCTTGATTGTATCGAATGTTCAACTTATTATTCCATTTGTCAGTAAATTTCCTTATGACTTTTTTAACAGAAACAAGCATATCATAAACATTCCTCGACCCTTTATTATCTTTTATAAGAAAATTAAAATGGAAAGGTTTGAAAGGTTGAGTAATTTGAGTAGATTCTCCAAGAGCCTACCAAATGCTTTTCTAACTGCGTTCACTACTCCACCGTAATCACAAAAAATTGTTCGAACATTGAATCTTTCCCTAAACCTGTTAAGGGGAAGGAATTCCCCTGAATCATTCATGATATCACTAACGAACCTCACACCTTTCTTAGCCCAATGATTATAAAAAATACACTCCCCGCCAATTTTAACTCTATCATTAAACCACAACATATTTATCATTATATCATATTCATTTTGTGGTATATGAGAAGCACAACACTTGCTCCAAGCTATTAAAACATCAATCCAAAATTGGTTGTTTTGATTAAGATGAAATATATTACAGTTTTTTCGAACCACCCTCAACATATAACAGGTCAGGAGTGTTAGCTATGTTCACATAAAAAATACACCATTGTACATTATCTGCTCTCATGATTCTTTTTATCCACGTCACTTTAAGTGCATAAATATAAGTTTGAACATCAACCATTCTTACCCCCACCTGTACCATAATCTTGAATCATTTGGTTTCTGGTAACTCTATTCATACCTTTCCAGATAAACTTATATAATGTTCTATTAAGATCATTAATAACCTCTATCGGTGGATCTGGAATAGCTAAAATCAAATACGTTAACGTTGAAAGTAGGAGGGATTTTACAACAGTGACCCTTCCTAAAACAGTAAGATTTCTCTTAGACCACTGATTTATCAAATTCTTAATTGACAACAAAACTTTCTGGTAATTCAAATTAATCATTTCATCCAACTTAGTACAGAAATATATACCAAGTATTTTAAAAGTGTCATTCTCACCGATCCAGTTTACTTTCCGGTCTGAACATATTGTATCTATTCTGCTTTTATTAGCTCCTATCCATACAGATTTGTTTTTCAATATTCACTTTTAAACCTGATATTTTGGCAAAACTTTCAAGAACATTAAAGGTTGCATTCATAGAATCTACTGAACCATCGAGAAAGATGACGGTGCCGTCAGTATATTGTGACAGACAATATTCGATATTATTAACTTTGATACCCTTAATATCTTGGTTATTTCTGACCATCATATTCAACACCTCAGCACATAGCAAAAATAGGTAGGGGCTCAGTCCATCACCTTGTCGGCAACCTCTTCCCACTTCAAATACTTCTGATATAAACCATTTACCAATACCGATGCTTTAGCATGATTATAAAACAATTTAATCCATATTTGTATTGAAGGACCAAAATTGAAATTACAAATAACTTTGTTAAGAAAAAGATTGGAAACGGAATCAAACGCCTTCTCAAAATCAATCGACAAAAGTAAACCTGGAATATTATCACGCTCGGCAGTTTGAATTAAATCATACATAAATCTAATGTTTTCACTTATGAATCGTCCTGCCATAAAACCCTTTTGTTGTTCTTGAATAATACTTGGTAAACATGATATAATTCTTTCCGCAATAAAAGCTGAGGCAAGTTTAATTCAAGAGCGATATGGGTCTCCAGTTTTTTAAATTACTTAATTAAGTCGTAGCAACCAAAAAACAATAGAATTTTTCATCATTCATTTTCTCGCCCAAATGACACCAATAAAACGCCCCAAAGAATGTGACATAGGCGATTGGTGATTGTCCCCGAAACAAACAAAAGCTCTTATCCAACTACATGGCGTCTGTGGCTTTTGCTGTATAAGTTTGTTGCATGTTTTGATTGTTTTGCATGTATGTAGAACTTTGAATTAAATACCAATAAACTAAAAAAGAAGAAAAAAAGTGTAATGTTGCTCATTACACAAAACTGACGAAAGAAAGTATACAGATGAAAGAAATCAATGAAAATTAACACAATATGTAAGTAATATTGCCGGTAATCATTCGTGCTTTAAATGAGTGAATTGTGAGGAAAAGCACTAAGATGCATTTGCAGTTGATATATATTAAAGTCCCCTCTCCACCCCGTCCCATCGTCATTTCAAGAAGTGTCTTTTCTGTCTGGGAACAGACTATGGTTTCCACTTGTTGGGTGGAATGCCCAGGCCACTTTATCACATGATATTATTTGCATCACAATGCCCATCAGGACAGACTCGCTGAGCAATTAGAGATATGTATTATTTTGTTTGGTTGCTTAGCTCTATTCATAGCCGTGTTCACACGATGGCAATTTTGGTCGGCGTAAAAGTCGTGTTTATGGAATGTTTATTGCTGCAGGGAAAAACTCACGCCGACTATAGGAAGCACCGTCTGAACATGGCTAATGTGAATTTTCCTCTGGTTTCATTTTTGGACCACATAGCTCGACTGACTTGCACCAGGTACCTGCCCAATATCACCAGACTGTGAAATGCAGACTCACGCAGCCTATGTCTTTCATTTCATACGGGTTATCCGACACTTCTACATGAAAATCTGATGGAACAAAGCACATTAGTGCAAAGGGAAACTGTATAAAACCGATTTCTAGATCATTTTATTCAACACCATCACATATTTAGGCATCGTGTCAAAAGCGGATTTATGGCACAGAGACAAACTCTTTTCTTATCTTGCGAAAGAGACTTTATAAACGCCTTTGTTTCTTTATTACACGTTTCAGAATATACCTCTTATGTATTTTGTTGCCAGTTACTTTTTTGGCCCTGTGCAAGATTATGTGTCAATCCTTTAATTTGGTTCTATCTATCTAAGTATCTTCTCCCAGTTCGAAGGTTGATTGCAACATCTCTCCATTTCACTCTATCTTCTGCCATTCTGGTGCACTCTCGCAGTTTTAGTCCACTCCAGTTCTTGACATTCTCTTCCCAGTTGATTCTGGGTCTCCCTCTAGGTCTACTTCCTTCCACTCTTCCTTCCAATACATCCTTTAAGAGGCTTTGGTGCCTTTTAACATGACCAAAGTATTTGACTTTTCTCTCCTTAACTAATCCTACTAGTGCAATTTGTTTACGCCCTGCCATGTGCAATATCTCTTTGTTGGTTTTTATTCGTTTCCAGGATATCTTCATCATTCTTCTGTAGATCCACATTTCAAAAGATGTTATTCTATTTTCCATGGCCTTGTTTATTGTCCATGTTTCTGCTCCATACAATAGGACAGACCATACATAACAGTTTACTAGTCTCAACCTAAGTGCAAATTTCACCTTTCTATTTGTGAATAATCCTTTCATTGCCAGAAATGTATTCCGAGCAATTTCTATTCTTCTTTTTATTTCTGCTTCGCATCTGGCATCATCTGTGATATTTTGTCCTAAGTAGATGTGATTACTGACTTGCTCAATGATATATCCATTGAGTTTCAAACATATTCTAGGCTTGTTCTCTGTTCTACTAAAAATCATTGATTTAGTTTTCTTGACATTCATGCTTAGACCAAACTCTTCACTTTTGACTTTTACAATATCCAATACATGTTGTAAATCTGCTTCATTCTCTGCGCAAAGTACAGTGTCATCAGCATAACGTAAATTATTAATATTTACACCCCAATACTAACACCTTTCATATCTGAAATTTCCCTGAATACCAATTCTGTGCACAAGTTGAACAGGGATGGAGACATTACGCATCCCTGACGTACTCCTCTTTTGATTTTTGTGTAACCTGTAATTTCATTGTTAATTTTGATGGCAGCTGTCTGCTCCCAGTAAAGTTTAGATATGAGACGTATGTTCTTACCATCTAGATTAATTTTTGTAAGCTTTCAATCAATTTTTCGTGGTGAATTTTGTCGAATGCTTTAGAGTAGTCAATAAAGCACATATATATTTCTTTATTTACTGCCATATACCTTTCTGTCACCATTCTCATACAGAATATTGCTTCTCTAGTACCACTTTGAGGTCTAAAACCAAACTGTTCCTTACCTACTTCATTGTCAATTTGAATTTTTATTCTGTTGAGAATGATCTTTAAGAGCAACTTGGTTACATGGCTCATAAGGCTAATTGTCCGGAAATCTTCACATACACTTGCCTTAGGCTTCTTTGGAATTGGCACAAATATCGACTTTTTCAGATCTTCAGGAATATGACCTGTATTGTATATCATTTGGCAAATACTAGTCAAATGTTCAATCCCAAATTCTTTTAAGGCCACAAGTTCTTCCCGTGTTATCCCATCTGGGCCTTCAGATTTAGAAGTTCCCAGTGAATGCAGAGCTTGTTTAACTTCTGATTCAAGTATACTTGGACCCTCGTTGTCAGTGATTGGAAGTTCTGGACCTCTATCATCGTCAAATAGGTCTTGGATATATTCTTCCCATCTTTGTTTAATATCATCCTTTTCAAAGAGGAAGATGTTCCATCCTTGTTCTTGATACATCCGCTTGCTGCCTTGTTTTTCTTCTTCTTAAAATGCTTGATTTCTCTGTGCATTTCATTTGTTTGGTTTGTCTTGGAGAAATGCTCAATTCTAACACATTTTGAGTTAGCCATTCTTCTTTTGCTCTTTTACATTCATTATCAATTTCCTTATTGATGATTCTGTATGATTTGGAGTTTCTGACTTGCTTTTGCCTCTCCTGCATCAAGTTCAGAATCTTTTCTGTCATCCATGGTTGTTTTGCTGGTTTCTTTTTAGTTGGTAGTGTCTTATTTCCATGCTGAATGCTTTTTTTCAAGCATTTCCATTCCACTTCTAGTTTCTCAATGTCATTTACTTCATTATTTGTTTGTTCTATTTCTTCTGTGACTAGACAATTATACCTATTTCTAACTTCCATAAGGTATTTTTCTGCTATGTCTGTTTTATTTAGAGCTGTGACATCCGGAAGAGAGTTTCTTTTTGTTCTGGGGGGTGTATTCTTTAGCTTTATTTCAACTTCTGCAATCACCGGGTTGTGATCAGAATTTATGTCAGCCCCTGGGCATGTCTTTACCTGCTTGATACAATTCTTGAACCTGTTCTTTATTAAAATATAGTCGATCTGATTTCTATTTACATCTCCTGGGCTCTTCCAGGTGTAGGTTCTTCTTTTATGTTGTTGGTAAAGGTGTTGGTTATCACTAGATCATGTTCCTTACAGAACTGAACAAGTCGATCACCCCGTTCATTACGATGGCCTAGTCCATATTGTCCAACAATCTTTCCATCCTTACCTTCTCCGACTTTAGCATTCCAATCTCCTATTACGATAACAACTTCTGTTGAGTTACGATTGGATAACTATTTCTGAGGAGAGGACTCGAGGCTTCATTTCACAGCTCATTTTGCATATAGTAGGATTTAAGTAACCAGTAAGTATAATATATCATTTTAACACGTTACCTGTAAGGCTTTGTTGATCCAAGCAATAGTCACCCAAATAAAATAAAAGCCAATCGTAATAGAATGACATACAATCCTAAAGATACCCTGATCCTGACTAACTCTCATAACTAATTTCAATAAATCTATCATGAATGGGAGAGTGAAACCAATGGCGGATCCAGGGGGCAAAACACACAGGTAAAAACACCCTTTTTTGTATAAAAAAGAAGATGGGCTCCCTCCTCTGGCGCTGAAGGGGGGGATGTTGGTTTTTATTTTTAAAGCACCCCCCCCCCCGTTGAGCAAAAAAAAAAAAGTGCTCGCTATTTCAATAAATCTATCATGAATGGGAGAGTGAAAGAAACTTTTTAGTCTCTAACTTAACAAGTGCAAGGTATTTGGCTTTCGTGTGACATGGAAGATCACATGCTCCCTGAAAACAATTTAATTCGATCTATGTACACTTGTTTTTTACCGAGAGTACTTACAGTTAATTGAAAACCGTTTGGATTGTTTTCATATTATTTTGTGGATTATATTTTTTCTTCTGTTAATACACTTCAATAGAGATTTTGATATCCATGGCATTTTTTATGATTCAACGATTATGTTGGCGAATTGGAATAATAGAATGATACTAATGCAGTAGTATTTCCAAAACAATAATCAGTTTAATAGTTAACATCATCCATGTCATATATATTTCTGACCAGTCGACCGACTAGAGTGCATATAAGGCATTTCATATATATTTAATTAGATGAAATAGCACATCCAATTATAATACATGCGCATAAATATCTTTGGTAAAATTTGTCATCCCAGTATATAGACTGACAGTGCACAAGAGCAACAAAACAAATAAATACACAAAGAATTACAGGAAAATGTAGATCTCGTGGGTCGCAAGTCTATCGAACCCTCAAAAAAGTTGTCACATGGCAGACAACACAAACGTTGTCGGTCCTGTAGAATGTAGCCCTACAAATATGGAACATTGAATGAGATTGTTAAAATGTATTTATTATTTTTCCGTTTTAAAGTTCCTTTAACTATTACGGTGCCAAGGGCTTTTGCTTGTTTCAAGATTTTACCCGAACACAAGCAATGTTGTGTGCAAATGTTATATGAATGTTTTCACGTGTTCTAATGATATCAAGAATCAGTTTTACAAATGAAAATTATTTGTAAAATAAATATGAGTTTTGTCTCAATCTTTTAGGTTTCTGTTCATTATTTGTCTACCATTGTTTACCATTATTTAATGCTATAATTTGAAAAGATCCTGTACAAAATTTGAAATTTTCTCAAAAAACGTCAATTGTTGCATATAACCGTGTTACGAATATATCTAATTATGATGATTATGCTAATTGTGTATGCATGCACAAAATGTTGGTGAAACGGAGATCATCAATACACACAAAGCACGATACGTACATGCAGGTTTATAATTATGTTATACAGTGTATATATATAAATCAATATATATAAATAAAGCATAATTCTATATAATTATATAGTTTTGAATTTCGTTTTTGAGTGTTCGAAGTCAGTGACAAATGACAAATCACTTAAATCATGAAACACTTATCGCCATAATCATGGAGGCCTATCCGGGATTGGAACCCGAGACCTCTCATATCCCAAACAAGAATCATTCGTCGTTCGTTTACCATTGTCCAAGATCTTGTACATAATTTGCAACTTTCTCAAAATATTTCTAGAATACTTGATTCATGCTCTAACCAGTGCACCTCGACTGTTTGTCACATATTATGTGACGGCGCAGTGAGAGTAAGCAAAGTCTCTGAAAAAAGAAATTTGTCAGGAATAGACCTGTGGAATAACTCGTCATTAGGTCCCCAGGGAAGAAACATGTACAATGTATAACATTTAAATATGTTAGTGAACCGGCCAATTTTTAGGATTTATGCCCTAGGCAAACCTTGAACCGCCATACGGTGAACCCCATGTATGTGATTTTCATTTCATTTCATTTATTGACCATTAAAAATATATATATATATACACAAACATCAATACAATAGAAGAATAATATCAAAGAACAAGAACACACAAAAGTAATAATGGCCAGGGCCCCTGAGAAACAAGACTGCTTTTAATCGGGACCCTACATACAAGTACATTATAATATAAAATATAATTTTAAATGTACACGCACCCATACAAGCACACACACACACACACACACACACGACAGAATGGAGCACTTTGAAAGACATAAGAGGAAGGAAAAAATACAAGATAAAGAGCTACGAAGACAGATCGAGATTATTTAAAGAATTGAATAAGTGTAACTTGCACAATGCTTTGAATCTGGACAGTAATGTGCTATTTCTTATGTCACTACTTAACAAATTTCATTCTTGTACCCCTTTGAATCTGATTGAATTGCGAACATAATTAAATCTAGAGAAGGGTTTATGTAAATCTTGGTGTTGTCTAGTTGAATGAGTGTGAATGTTTGAGTTTGTTTGAAACATGTTAGACAAAATTTCTGGAAGGGCGCCTATATTATATTTAAACATAAAAATCCAGGTATTCAATCTTATCAGTTCAAATAAAGGCATAGGCCTAATTTTATATTTAACAACAAGTGGCGCGCTTGGAGTCATATAATGAGACTTAGTCAACAGACGAACTGCCTTCTTTTGTAAAATAAACAATTTTGATAAGTTTGATTTGAAAGTATTGCCCCAAATTAAAGTACAATAGTTCACATGAGGAAATGATATAGAATAATAAATGTTACGTAATATCCTGAGGGGTAAAAAAATCCTTAAGTCTATACAATACACCAATAGATTTGAGCAATTTATTACGAACATGATCAATATGTTTTTACAATCTAAATTTTCTTGGATGGTTACACCTAAAAAGTCAATGCAATCTTTTCTTTCAATAGCAATTTCATCAATTTTTACAACTATAGTGTCACTGAAAACCTTTCTCTTCCTAGGATGGAAGATTACATATTTTGTTTTTTCAAAATTAAGTTGCAACTTATTACATTTGAACCAATCATTTAAAATACATAATTCTGAATTTTCAGTGGAAATCAATTGAGATGTATTAGCATGGGAGAAAAAAACAGCAGTGTCATCTGCAAAGAGAGAACACTTTAATAATGTTGATGAATTAATAATGTCATTTACATATAAAATAAACAAAAGTGGTCCCAAAATTGAACCTTGAGGGACACCGATATCTATATTCATGTAATTGGATTCGACACCATCGACCACCATATACTGTTTACGACTTAATAAATAGCTTTGAAACCAGTGAAGCGGTATACCACGAATTCCATAGTAATTAATTTTTTTCAAGAGAATGTGGTGATCGATGGTGTCAAAAGCCTTGAATAAATCCATGAATGCCCCACAACAAAAATTACCACTTCTTAATTCTTGTAAAATGTAATCAGTAAAATTCAATATACTAAATGAAGTACTGAAATCTTTACGAAAACCAAACTGGTCATTAATAAGGATTTTGCATTTATTTAAAAAAATCATCTGTGCATTATTTTTTCTAGAATTTTACATGATATGGATAACAAAGCCACTCGTCTATAATTTTCAATTTTATTTATGTCATTCTTTTTATATATTGGTATAATCTTTGCAATTTTTAAACTATCTGGCACAACACCACTCATAAAAGATTTATTAAATACGTCGCACAATGGATGTACAATGTTTAACAACTTTTGGCGAAATAGCATCTGGTCCACAGGCTTTATTACTTTTTAAAGTTGATGCTATTTTATAATTTCATTGACAGAAGTTGGTTTGATATAGAATGAATTGAACGATTTGTCTGGTAAAAAATCCTGAAATAAGTGGGATGAGGAAATTGAATTCGACAGTTTTTTTTACCTATATTGACGAAAAATGAATTAAAATATTGAGCAACATCTATCCTTGAATATATTTTTATATTTTCATGATACATTGTTTTGGGAAATGAATTTTCTTTTTTGTTGCCCGATATCAAATTTATTTGTCTCCATGTTTTTTCAGATTCCCTTTGACATTATTAAATGAATTAATGTTATAATTTCTTTTTGAAGAACTACTAGTGTTAGTTAATTTTTTTACAATGAATATTTCCTCTTATGCTGATCCCTTTTTCTTTGTTTTAATGTTTCATATAACCTATGTTTTCGTTTGACAGATTTCAAGATTCCCTTTGTAACCCAGGGCTTCTTAGAATTATGTTGAGTACTTACACAGTTCATTTGCAGGGGAAAACAACTATCATAAACTTTGTAAAATTTCTCAAAAAATATATTTTAACTGTCATTAAAATTGTCACATTTGGCTCCATCTAACCATTTGACAGATACCAAGTTTTCTTTGAACATATTAATATGTAAATCATTTATCATCCGACTCTTTTTACGGTTATCAACAACATGACGATTACAAAAAGATTGAAGGGAAGAGATGCAAAATATGGGGAAATGATCAGAAAAGTCACTATATAAAATACCAACTTTTCTATCTTCATGCACTGTATTAGTAAAGATATTATCTATCAAAGAAACTGAGCTATGAGTGACCCCTGTGGGTTTAGTAATTAACGGATACATATTATATGAAAACATAGTGTCCAAAAGATCATTTATTGTGTTATGAACATCATAATTAATCAGGTTTATATTATAATCACTCATTACATATATGACCTTCTTGTCACATTCTAAAATATCAAAAACTGCTTTTATCTTCTCACTAAAGGGTGTGATATTGGTGTCAGGAGGACGATAAATGCATCCAATTACAACAGATTTATTATTTTGAATAGTTTCAATGAACAAAGTGTCATAGTTTGCAGTCGATGAAGAAAGGTCTGCAGGAACTGTATAGGCTATTCTATATTACATTTTACGTATAATGCTACACCTCCACCTGTTTGTGTTGGTCTACACACTTGAACTAATTTGTAACCATTTATATTGAACATACCAAAATGAGTAGAAGGCTTAAACCATGTTTCTGAGATTGCAATAAAACTGAAGTCATAGTCAATAGATGACAGGATAACTTGAAATTCGTTAAAATTCTTTGGTAGGCTTCTGTCATTTAAATCCAACATAGAAATATTTGATTTCTTATCTTTACATTGTCTATTAAAATTGTCACAAAAAGTATTTTACAGTTATTTACATACAAAGTGTTACAGTCGTCATCTGATAAGATATTTTCAACATTGAAGTTCTGATTTGGTGAGTCCATTTTAAATGGATAAATTGTTAATTTTAACAGTTTATATACATTAAAATCTTTATCCAAATGAAAGAATGTATACATAGACCAAAGGAATTCACAGTCATCTTTATAATAATTAAATGGAAAAATATCGGATAAACATTGAATACATAGAGAGGAAGAAGAAGCGCAAGAACAGCACACACTCACACCCATTCACACCACTCACTCACTTAGCAATAAATTTAAAAGTAAACAAAAAATAAAAAAACAAAAATTAACCAAAAATTTAAAAGTTATAGAAGGTGAGAAGGAAAAAGATGCCATAGTCACAAGGAGCTTATAAATACAATGTATTAGGACCAATTGAAAATGTGTTTTTAAAGTAGAATATACATATAACCATAAGTCTATCGAAAAAATGAGGTTGGGTACAAAGATCAAATTAAAAATCTGTGTAAATGTAACATGTATACATAAATGAGTAGGCAACAATAAAAATATAACATCATACTAATATGAACATAAATAGAATCTATACTGCTCTATTTATAATTAAAATACAGTTTGGCAAGGTCTTCTTTCCACTTGATTTATTTATCATATATGTATCTCTATTTATATGTTGACATTTCTCCTCAGCCTAGATACCTTCACGATGGGAAAGAGACTTTCTAAAAAAACTAAACAGAAGACTGAACCCCCGAGTGATGACACACAAAGTACAAGGTACAGATATGTTAAGCATAAGTCCACTGTGATACATGTGTAATTGTTAAATTTGCACTGGTCACAGAATGCCAATGACTGAGTTAGACAATTTATCACTTTTGACAGATATTCAGGGGACCGTTACTCGAACCCAACGACAAGACAGTCATAACTTTATCCGCCAACTACGGTGATGTCTCTGATCTTCCTAAACTGTTTCACGAAGAGCTTACTAGCTAGACATCTCGTGAAATCGATACTATCGGCGAGAATAGTAGGCAAGGTATAGCCTTATTCGCGATTCCACCGGATTAAACAAAAAGGAATTTTTAGGAAAACTGCAATTATTTAAATGAATTAGGAATATACAAAAATTGAAAATAGTGCCAAGGAATAAGAGATGCAATATACTTCAAAATTTGTGTAGAGTATAACATAGAATTGATTGTAAAATATAATTGCGAGTATTTCATTTCATGACCGGTAAATCAGTTTTGTATTTGAGATGGGTACCCCCCGGATATTTTCATTTGATAGTTTATAAAAATACACCCTTATATTACTCTTAGTAAAAATAATATGTTATGCGAACCCTTGGATTGAGAGTCCTTTGAATGAACCAGTATGCCATAACACCCCCACTTTCATCGTTGGACGTACATGTAGTGCCACAGGATCCAGGATTCGAGGGAGGGAGGGGGTACCTACAAATCTGAAAAGCAGGCAAAGAAAGGAAACAAAAGTTACCCCATTTTCTAGGTGCCTTTTGTTTACAAATTTTGAAAGGGGACATTTGCGGGTGGTTGTGTACTCAAGGTTTGCCACTTGGGTTTTAGGAGGAAGAGGCATTAGCTATAGTTGTGCCTCCCCTCCCAATCTGCCAGTGTTATGAACTATAGAGGGTCTCTCCTCTTACATAGCTGTGTACAACACGATTGTAAGAATGTAACTAATTTTTTTTTAAATCAACCTCAGGCAATTTCAATAGCCTTATGCGTCACCTATATTGAAATGTGCAAACAAGAAAATTACGTGTTATGTAATCCAAACATTTGAGTTGTTTTTTCGAAAGTAGATTGTATTCTTGAGTCATAGTTTGGATGGTACTATTTTAAAATGGAGCCTGACAATTAATATATGCTAGTATAGTACATCGTTGTACTGTACATTAATTTATTTTTAGATTTTATATTCTTTTAGAACATTAAAAAATAAAACTATTCAAGAGTAATATGGTTTTTCAATGAAAATTGCCAACTCTGCCTGCATTACCATAACATGACATGGAATATTTTTCTAGCGGCTTTTTTATGTTTGGCTGGTCTTCTTTAATGATGTCTTAATCAAGTTTTTAAAGAAATCTATATAAAAAAGGATATATATATATATATGAAAACCCACAAAACGGATCGATTTCTATATCCTAAGAGATCGACATTGCAGTTTAAAAAGTAGAATCCTTTTCAGTCTAAATAAAACGAATGGTTTACTTTAAATATTTCATATTTCTGTTTAATTGAACCCAACACTATAACATGACTAAGTATATTTGAGGTCTTGGTATACATGTATATGTAGTCATTAAATCTAAGAACACTCCTAGTTCACATACTGGTGTATTATGAAAATTAATAATCAACATTTGTGATAAATCTATCGTTACTATCTGTTAAATAATGGATTCGCATACCGGTGACTTGACAGATCAAACAGGAAGGAATTTAAAATTGATTAGGATATTTCGTTTGATTATTCACTTAGTGATATGAAATTCTTGATATCCAATGAATAGAAGGCTTGATAACACGTAAATTTAAGTATGAAATGCTTTAATTGTGTGTTGCTGTTTAAAAAATATATATATTCTAGTGGTCAAGCATCGAGGCAAACACATGGATTCGATGACGTCATCATCAAAGTAGCAACAGCCGTATCAGATGATGGTGATATAAGGAGACTTGGTCGTGAGCTGGGAGTCCAGATTCCTGATATCAACCGGGCATTAGAGACGAATTGGGCTGGAGGTAAAAAGACCAGTAATGGTAATGTGATGCTGCTTCAGAACTGGGCAGAGACGGTCAAACCATCCAATCAACTTCCCATTCTTAGAGCTGCTCTCCAGGCGGCGGGCTTGAAAGAAATAGAGGAGACGTGTCTGCAAAGAAAAGGTTAATTCAATTTTTTTCACAAGCTTTTAAATCCGCATTGATACTGTTGGAATATTTGGTAAAGTTGGAAACAAAATTTACCTCATTGTTGGGCGATCCAAAATTGGGCAAGTTTCGCTCCGAGTAACAATACTTTGAATAATTTTCAGTAAAATGTAATCATAATTGGAAAAATTGGCCCATATCCAAGTTGATGTTTAAATTGTCTGAAAACTGTTAAATACTTTGTACATTGGAAATAAGATACGTGCTCTATTGATAATTGCTCCGCGATCAATATTTTATACTATGGGTTATTAACTAATTTGAAATTGATCTGAAACTATGATGAAGCGTCTGATATTAAAGAAATGTATACCAATACCGAATGACTGAACAGCAGCTTTTCAAAACTTATTATCATAATACATAATGTACTATTGTACCATTTTGCCTGAAGAAATGAAAGTGGGCCAAAAGACGTTACACATTGTTATGTCAGTTTGAAATCAATAGCTGATTTAGTCACATTGGTTTCGTGCATTTGTTTACAAACAAAATGTATGATATTCTCTTTGTTACGATGGCACACGCTTGGCTTCTCCCCCATCCCGTGTTTAAGGTAAGCCTTATCATTGGGTCATTAAAAATGGACAAAGCTTACTCAAGGGATGCTATTTTGTTTTCATGAAAGACTGCTGCCAGTATATTCGGTAGTAATTAAAAAGTGTGTTTTCTTGCCATTACTAAATCTTTGAGATTAGTTGACCTCTGAGTTTTCATGCACTGTTCGAGAAAAATTAGTAGGTTTTCAAAAATAATTCAAGGTTACCCAGTTGATTGAAACAAGGTTCTATGAAAGCTAGATACGTTGGATCGCTTTAATCAATGACGCACTGACGCATGAAGCAGAATTAAACTTTTAAAAGGATTTATAAGACCACAGTAACGCATGCATATCGCCTGACCCACATTCAGTGCATCAGCCCAAACTTGATACACGGAGATTTTGACAGCATTCTTTTATTAAACCTTGGTGCTCATTCACCCGGGCACAATAATTATGAATAGGGCATCATTAGACAGAAAAGAAGCTACTTTTTACCGTGAAATATAGTTCAAGTTCACATTTATTATGACGTTTAAATCATAAGCTACCAAAGTTTGGTTTACATTTGTATGCATCCGCACACCGAAGGTGGTGCCAGAGGCCTTATGTTTTCGGTTTGTCCGTCCGTCCGTCCCCCTTTCTCATTATTGCGACATCTTAATAACTTGAGATATGAACTTCATTACCATATAGGAAGACGATCTGATCCGATATTTTGTTCGTAGGTCAACGGTCAAAGGTCACAGTCGTCAATTTCTGTTATTCTAGATATTAGCCTTTTTATCGCGATATCTCAAGAACCACTAAAGATATGATGCTCAAACTTGATGATAGTACGTTTCACCATAGGAAGATGATCTAATCAGATTTCAGGTAAAACTGTCGAAGTTTAAAGGTCACAGAGGTAAATTTTCTGAAATTACAGGTTTAGCCTTGCTATTGCGGTACCTCAAGAACTACTAAAAGTATGGGGTTCAAACTTGGTGATATGTATCATCATTGGAATACAATCTGATTAGATTTTTAGTAAGTAGGCCACTGGTCAAAGGTTGTGAGGTCAATTTCTGAAAGTACAGGTTTTATCCTCGTTATCGTGATATCTTAAGAACCATTAGAGGTATTAGCCTCAAACGTGTTTATAGTATGTATCACCACAGGAAGACATTAGATTTAGGTAAGTAGGTAAAAGGTCACAGAGGTCAATTTCTGAAATTAAAGGTTTTTATCCTTGTTATCGAAATATCTAAACATGGTGACGGTATTACTACAGGAAGATGATCCAATTACATTTGGGGGCTAGTAGGTCAAGATCATAGTCGTCAGTTAACATTTGATTATAGGGCTTTATGTTACAATCAGGATATGTCACGAATAAAGCCATCCCTTTTCTATACTATATTTAGAGCGTAGGCATATAGGAGACACATATGTCTTGTGTTTTTTAAACGCACTGTATAACGCTTAATTAATGTTTCTAAGCGCTGTATTGTTATTACCATGGCATTTTATTTTTTTATGGGGAAGGGTTTGAGACATATGGGGAGTTTTTAGAAGGTTGTTCAGTATCAATGTTCAGGAGACCTCCCTGCACAATTTTGAGGTGGACTTCCTTGAAAATATGTTGTTGGGAACAAAATTATAAATGTTTTACTATTTTGGAGATTACTTTTTTAATTTTATCATGTGTAAGGTGTCATATGAAAGAGAAATTAAATTTCCTACCAGGGGATATCACACTCATTAGGTTTGGGGATGATTTATTGTACAAAAACACCTATTTTCCCTATTTGAAAGATAATTATGATAACCACTGACTTGGAACTTTATGGAAAAATTGTCTATAAATATGGTTAATGTTATGTCGAAATCCTACGTTAATTGTTTTTCTAACAAAAATGTTTAAATATAAGTTTAAATGGCAATTTTGGTTGCTAAGGGCTGTCTTCTCATTACCAATGGTAACATAGTGAGATGAAAAAAATGGAATATAACGTGAGTAGATGCAAATCATCAAGCAGGTGACGATTTTGATAGGAAGCGTGATGTCAGATGATGCAGTTTCATCATGTTTTGATGATATATCTTTCTTAGTTCTGGTTGATATGGTAATACTTTGCCTAGCAACCGATATATAATGTGTTCCCAAAAACAAAATTAGGCTATTGGTCAAATATCACATAAAATAGGACCTGATTCCACGTAAAAGACATGATATTCATGAAGTACATTACAATCGATAAATGGGTCAAGTATATTTTGTCAAGGAATCTTCACAATACAATTAAAATCTAATAGTTTAAATTGCATAGAACATGTTTATCGATATTTTAAGATACTTTTCCTCCCCTGTCATTAGTGAAAATACAGTAACATGAGTCCAGTACAATGATTAATCCAGTTTGATCAAAATTCCTCCAATCAATCGCAAAATTACAGATTCCTATCTCTTTGGAACACTAGGATCTCTATGGGAGTAAGGGGCACGTGTACTTGAAGAGGGCACTAGGATCTCTATGGGAGTAAGGGGCACGTGTACTTGAAGAGGGCACAAAATGGAGGCAAAAATTTAACAGAGAGAAAGGAAAATGGGAGAAAAGGAAGACAACTTTGATTCTTATGAATACATGCGCCCCAAAACGCAAGGTAAAATGCATTAGAAAAAAAGTAATTAAAAAAAAACGATCGTGGCTCGCATGATTAGATTGCACAGCATCTCGGAATTTGGCGCCCCAATGAAGAAATAGTTTATGAAGAACATTTTTAAATGGTTCTATTTTTGAAAATCAAAGTGAAATTCTCATTGCTTTGCTCCCTCTAATATAAGCGTTATGAGCCTCCTTTTAAATAATGCACCATTAACAATTAAATGCTTAAAAATTGAATTCAACTTTTAAAAAACAAATTTAATTTTCAACATTTGAACAAAAAAAGTATCTTTTGGGTTACCTCGCTAGGTTCCCCTACTGTATTTCTCCACAGTGTTCTTCAATTTGTTCACCATTTAAGGAGAAATGAATAAAAAAACATTGTTCAAAAATGTGAAACTCTACATTGGCCTACTACTCGATCGCTGCGCTCCCTTGCGAATTACCTAAGCTGGTCGCCTTGCTCCCTTGCTTGTAAAGATACGTAGATAAGTTTCGGCAGGAGAGGGGGGGCGCAGTTTCATTGATTACTCCACATATACGCTACTGCTTATACAGAGTTGTGAATTGGTTTCAAGATAAAGTTGGTTTGGACAAGGAGTATTAGGCTCCTTATTTTGGATAAATCGCAAATGTTAATAAGACGGGCCAAGAATTCAAAATATAGATGTGATTTAAACGCAGTACTAAACTGGAAGATACTGGTTCAGAATTTTTACCCCACCTTTTCTTTCTTCTGTAACCAGGTGACTGAGTTAGAAAGCTTAGTCATATACCCCACCCTGTTGCCACATAAAATGCTGGATTACAAGACTCACTTTATGCAAATACCTTTAACACGTGACCCCACAACATTACTTTGTTCCTTTGTTCCTAATATTCTAAACACCTTGAACTCGTGAACCCGTTTGACTTCTCGCAGTCCGTGTCACGAGTTTAACCATCACACATCTCCTCTTCGCCTCCTGTTTTACAGGTAATTTATCATATTGTGTATTATACTTTTTTTGAAGTAAATCATATTATCATGTTATATAACTTTGTGCGATTGTACTGATGTATGGCATTGCATGGATTTGATCTGATTTGTAGATATCGTTGTTTTAAGGGAAGAATTTAAGTTAAGAAAATGGATCTTGCAACTATTTGTAAAACGTTATACTGTATGGGTGAATGGTACCCGCGAATATATATATATTTCACATTGCTAAATATATTACTCATTGCGGATGTAGTATCAAAAATAATATCGCTAGTGATATTCGTTTGTCTCGCAATGTGGTCAATAAGGAATCTAAAAGATCTCGACGTTTCGTGCGCCGCTGCAACACTTCGTCAGGTGATAAAACTAATGTAAGCAAGGGTGTTTTATACTCTACGGAAGGACCGGCGCGACGGTCAATCATTCGATCGATAATTGGAACAATAACGCACAAGGCCTATTGGCCGACGCACAAGGTGCTCGACCAATCAGCAGGCCGCTGGTTCGGCTAATTATGCACAATGCCTAATGGTCGACGCACACGGTGCTCGACCAATCAGCAGGCCGCTGGTTCGGCTCGCTTGCTGGGCGGAAGCAATAGCGAGCTCAACCAATCAACAGGCCGCTGGCTCGGCCCGTCTGCTGATTGGAATCGACCGGTGCTGGCCGGCTGGACGGGGAGTGTCATGGCGGCGCATCGTACGCATCCAAAATTCGGGGATATCGATTCCGTTGTCTCTGTTGAAATTATTGGGATTGAGACGGATATTGATAGCTTCTTTTACCCTCCGTGTGTACCAATGCCATTGGTACACACGGAGGGCATAATTAGCCGAACCAGCGGCCTGCTGATTGGTCGAGCACCTCGTACGCCATCGCGCTGTAGTCGCTCTTCCAGGACATCCAGAGGGAATTCCTGACAGCCGTCACGGAAGCACAGAGGGACTCGGTTCTGTGCACCCAGTTTATGCGAGGCCTTAGGGAGGAGGATCTGAGGCTTCGTCTCGCACCAATGAGGCCTCGGGTGATGACTTTTAGGAACCTGCGGGAGGAGGTCCGACAGATTGCGAGGGAGTGCCATACCAAGGCAAGGAGGCCCGCGACTGTGTACGCACAGCAGCCATCTAACAATCCGGATGAGAGCCAGGGGAGGCTCGCTCAAATATCCAAGAACACGGAGGACGTGTTGAGGCTGGTACCGGATGTCCGGGACCAGCAGGGGAAAACTGATGAGCGGGTAGCTTCCCTGGACAGAAGAATAAAGGCCTTGAAGGTGCAAGGGCCGGCTTCATCTATGCACCCTTCATCTACGCGCCCTTCATCGAACTGCTGGGAGTGTGGCCAGAAGGGGCACTGGAGGAGGGATTGCCCAAATCGGAGGAGGACCCCGACCAGTTCGGACATAACCGGCAGCCAAGGTGACGCCCTACACCAAGTGGGTCGTTTAAACGGATTCGGCCCGCACCGAAGTTAAAGGAAGGGAGTGCGGGCAAAATTAATATAAATAATAGTTTACCATATAATAGTATCTATCAGAATAGAAATATACCAGTTATCGGCCCTACAAACCTGGACACAGTAGTCATCAATGGGGTACCCGCCTCTACACTAATTGATTCGGGTTCCCAGGTGACTACCGTTTCATCCTCCTTCATTTCCTCCCATCATTCCCTATGTATTTTATCTCCTACTCTCTCCCCGGTACAGATTAAAGGCACTGGGAGTCACCCTTTGGCTCATGGAGGAGTTATCCTTCTAGAGGTAGAGTGCCTGGGCCGCACTTATTTCAAAGTCCCAGCCTTCATCGTTCCCCAGGGAGCTCTGGACCCGGTGTCGATGCCCTCATCGGCACCAACCTTATCAGGCTAGCCCAGCGAGACCAGGTGAGGTTACACGGTGCGACATACCTGCAGGTAGTGGAGAGGCAGAACAAGGCATGGTCTGCTACTTGCGCTGTAATCGAAAGCCATCGACCAGGGGACGCCCAGGGAAATCTTGGGATGGCAGTTCACCGTGGCCGAGGACAAAGGATTGAGTCGGGCTTGGAAGTGGAGGTTATGTGCCAGGTAGCCAGGAACTGCCCGAGCTGTACAGCTATGGTGGAGCCAGTTGGGAATTCAACCAAGGGATCTCGGATGATGGTAGGAAGGACACTTGTGGATGCGTCTCCGGGTGGCTGGATACCAATCCGAGTGTGGAATGTGTCCGATAAACCCATCTCCATCGGCAAGAATGTCCCTCTGGCTCAACTTTTCCTGGTGTGCGCCATCGAAGAAGCTTCTAAGGATCAGCTCACACCCCCTTCAGGACCTTCCACATTGCTGGCAAATACCTTCCCCTTCCCTGAATTTGACTTAACCAGCTCCCCCATTACTCCAGAAGAGAAGTTGCGGCTGGAGCATCTTCTTGCCGAATACTCGGACGTGTTCTCACAACATGACTTCGATTATGGGTGTGCTAAGGACATCGAACATGACATCCCACTTGTTGATGAAGATCCGTTCCGTCTCCCTTACCGCCGAATACCCCCTGCTCAGTTCCAAGAGGTGAGGCGACACATCCAGGAGATGGAACAGGCAGGAGTAATCCAGAAAAGCCATAGCCCGTATGCTTCTCCCGTTGTGGTGGTACGCAAGAAGGATGACTCCATTCGTCTTTGCGTAGACTACCGTCACCTTAATAGTAAGACGAGACGAGATGCTTTCCCAATGCCGAGGATTGACGAGGCCCTCGATGCCCTTGGGAATGCAAAGTACTTCACCACCCTGGATCTAACAAGTGGGTATTTGCAGGAAAAAGTTGCGGAGAAGGATCGACCAAAGACAGCCTTTACAACCCCATGGGGCTCTTTGAGTGTATCCGGATGCCGTTTGGTCTCCAGAATGCTCCAGCAACCTTCCAGCGCCTGATGATATCATGTCTAGGGTACCAACAGTTCGAGTCACTTCTTATCTACTTGGACGACATCATCGTTTTCTCCAGCTCCTTTGACGATCACCTTGATCGCCTAACACTGTATTTAATCGACTCCGTCAACAGGGGTTGAAACTGAAACCTAGGAAGTGCCACCTCCTTCAGACCAAGGTCAAATATCTGGGCCATGTGATAAGCCAGGAGGGAATCGAGACTGATCCTGAGAAACTTCATCTGTGACGGACTGGCCTCGTCCAAAGAACAGCAAAGACGTATGCAGGTTCTTGGGATTTACAGGGTACTACAGGAGGTTTGTCCCAGGATATGGAAAAAACAGCGAAGCCATTGTTTCAGCTTACAGAAGGGGGTGGTCGACGCAAGGCTACCCGGAAACCACTCCCTCCCTTCAATTGGACTGAAGAATGTGAAGCGGCATTCGAAATACTCAAATCCAAACTAACGTCTCCTCCAGTACTCGGCTTCCCAGACTTTGCGATCCCGTTCCCGTTCGAGGTTGATGCGTCTGGATCTGGCCCTGGGGCAGTCCTCAGTCAACTCCAGGATGGTAAGAAGAGGGTAATTGCATTCGCAAGCAAGGCCGTAACACCATCCGAGAGCAAATACCCAGCCGATAAGCTCGAATTCCTGGGGGTTGAAGTGGGCTGTGGTAGAAAGTTTCGTGAGTATCTCCTAGGTCGCCGATTCCATGTCCTGACAGATAACAATCCACTTCTATATGTCACTAGTTCTGCAAGTTCAAAGCTGGATGCAACTGGCCAACGCTGGGTTGCAGCACTTGCAGACTTTGATTTCAGTGTGGAATACAGGAGTGGGAGGCTCAACGCCGCAGCAGACGCTCTTTCAATGTTGCCAGAGGCGTCGACTGGAGTACCAACTCAAGATGGGCAAGTTGACTGCAGCCACTTAGCAGTGTCATCCGTTCTGCAATTAGGATTGCAACCGGCTGGATTTGTACATCCCACAGCTCTCCAGTTCGCCACCGGTGTATCTAGCCCAGGCTCCCCAGGTAACCAAGAGGAAAGTGAGACGGGAACACCGTCCATCGACATCATTCCAGTGGAAACTCTAGCTCGGTTGTTATGCCGTATGTGGAGCGAGGCTCTAGACCTACCAAGCAGGAGTTTCAAGTGTTCTCCCCAGATACGAAGCTCATCCTCAGGCAATAGCAACGCCTAGAACTAAGGTCAGGAGTTCTTCATCGGCGGTACCAGGACCCTGCGGGGGTACTGCGTTATCAACTGCTACTCCCACGTTGTCACCACAAACTAGTCCTTGGTCACCTCCATGATGACGTCGGTCACCCTGGGGCTGAACGAACTCTGGACAACCTTCGCCAGCGTTTCTTCTGGGCAAGGATGGCACAGGATGTGCATGCCTGGTGTACCACATGTAGGCGATGCTGCCTGAGGAAGACACCGACTTCAGGAAACCGTGCTCCCCTTTTGAGTATCCACACATCTGAACCACTGGAGCTGGTGTGCATTGACTTCCTGAAGTTGGATAAATCTAAAGGTGGCTAAGAGAATGTCCTGGTGGTGACTGACCATTTCACAAGGTACGCACAAGCCTACCCCACAAGGGATCAGCTCGCTACAACAGTGGCTAAGACCTTGTGGGAGAATTTCTTTGTCCACTACGGGTTTCCCTGCAGAATACACGCAGACCAGGGACGAAACTTTGAGAGACGCCTCATTGCAAAACTCTACAAAGTGGCGGGATCAAAAAGAGCCGAACCACTGCCTACCATCCGCAGGGGAATGGAACAACAGAGCGCTTTAATCGGACTCTAATCAACATGGTCGGAACTCTACACCCTTCGCAGAAGGCCAGTTGGAAAGATCATCTTGGGCATCTGACCCATGCCTACAATGCAACGAAGCACGAATCCACTGGTTACGCTCCCTTCCATCTTATGTTTGGCAGGCACCCAAATCTTCCGGTAGATGTCATCTTCGGCATTCCATCTCAAAGTGGAGATGAGGGATATGAGGACTATGTCACTCGATTCCGGGAAGGTCTCCGAGCAGCCTACGATCTTGCGGCAGGGAAATCAAGGCTGGCGAAAGATCGCCAGAAGGTCCAGTTTGACAAGAAAGCCAAACTGACTTCACTTCTACCGGGAGATCGTGTGTTGGTCATGGACAAATCCACAGGCGGACAGAAGCTAGCAGACAAATTGGAATCGACACCCTACATCGTGTTGAGTAAACATCCCGAGCTACCGGTGTATGTAGTACAACGACCAGACACAAAGCTGCTGAAGACCCACCCTCCATCGTTGACTTAAACCCCGCTGACCTACCGGCGGATTACCCACCTTATATAACCGATCCGCACCCCATATATGATCTCCCTTCTTCAGACGACCTACCTCCCACTGATAATCCAGCCCCCTGCGATAACTCATCCCACGCTCATGAACCTCCTCTTTCGAATAACCAGCACCCCGAAGATAATCTTCCTTCTTCAGGTGAGCAAACTCCCGCTGACGATCTCGATCATGGAACCCCGATTAGACGCAGTGGACGGACGCGTCGCCCTGTCGAACGGCTCCAATACAATACTCTCGGCCACCTCCTTAATCTCTCCGTTTACCAAACAAAATTAGAGGCTGGAAAGAAGTTGTGAGCACGGTGGAAGAGCCCCGGTATGAATGTAGCTAGGGCTAAGCTAGGTATGGTATAGGAGACATTTCTTCTTATTATTTTTACACCATTTTACTATAGTGTGATTTTATTGAATGTTAAATTTTTTTTAATTAGTTTTACTTTATCAATTGTTTTATGTGCCGCTGCCGGGACGGCATTGTTTCGAAGGAAGGGAGAGCACAAAATGGAGGCAAAACAATTTAACAGAGAGAAAGGGAAATGGGAGAAAAGGAAGACAACTTTGATCCTTATGAATACGGGCGCCCCAAAACGCAAGGTAAAATGCATTAGAAAAAAGTAATTAAAACAAAAACGATCGTGGCTCGCATGATTAGATTGCACAGCACCTCGGAATTTGGCGCCCCAATAAAGATATAGTTTATGAAGAACAGTTTTAAATGGTTCCATTTTTAAAAATCAAAGTGAAATTCTCATTCCTTTGCTCCCTCGTATATAAGCTTTATCAACCTCCTTTTAAATAACGCACCATCAACAATTAAATGTTTAAAAATGTAATTCAACTTTTAAAAAACAAATTTAATTTTCAACATTTGAACAAAAAAAGTATCTTTTGGGTTACCTCGCTAGGTTCCCCTACGGTATTTCTCCACAGTTTTCTTCAATTTTGTTCACCATTTAAGGAGAAATGAATAAAAAAACATTGTTCAAAAATGCGAAACTCTACATTGGCCTACTACTCGATCGCTGCACTCCCTTGCGAATTACCTAAGCTGGTCGCCTTGCTCCCTTGCTTGTAAAGATACGTAGATAAGTTTCGGCAGGAGAGGGGGGGGGGTCGCAGTTTCATTGATTTCTCCAAATATCCGCTACTGCTTATACAGAGTTGTGAATTGGTTTCAAGATAAAGTTGGTTTGGACAAAGAGTATTAGGCTCCTTATTTTGGATAAATCGCAAATGTTAATAAGACGGGGCAAAGAATTCAAAAGATAGATGTGATTTAAACGCAGTACTAAACTGGAAGAAACTGGTTCAGAATTTTTACCCCACCTTTTCTTTCTTCTTTAACGAAAAAAGACATTGCTGATACTTGATGAGAGCATCATGTGCTGCTACCTGGTCTACAATGCCCCCCCCCCTCTCCTTTATTGTGGTAGCTGGTCATTTAGCAGCTTGTCGTAGGCAATTATGAAGGAGATCTCGTTTGGAATTTTCTCTTTATTTTCTTTCTTCCACTTTTCATAACGTGCTTGAAGAATATTTTGTGCTTGCAAGAGTATGTTAAGTTTGCAACTAAAAATATCTCCTCTTAAGCCCCCATAACAACAAACTAGTTCTCACTACGTTCTGGAACCGACCTAGAAAATTGTAAAACGGGTTATGATCGGGGTAGAATGTGTAAATGTGTAAATAATGTCTATAATACGTTCCTAGTTCGTTCATAAACAGTCCTCAATACGTCCTTCTCGTCTGTACCCCGTCCACAGTTAGTTCATATCAAGTTCAGATTGGGTAAATTTGTCATTTCCAGGCAGTCCAAACCAGTCCGTAGTCAGTTTAAACCCATTATTAACTAGTTTTACCTCGTTCCTAATGCGTCAAAACCCATTCCAACTAGTTCGTCACTTGTTCTAACTAGTTTTTAACCCGACCACCCCGTTCAGAGACAGTTCAACTCGTCCTCATCTCGTTCTTAGTGCTTTGGAACGCGCTCCTAGAGCGTGTGCAATCCCGTCCTGGCTCGGGAACTATAAAGACCCAGCGCGTTCTCGCCATTCCTCATTCCCGTTCAACTTCAACGCTTCAAGCTTTGCAGATCAAGACATTCAAGTGAAGCCCCCATCACACCAAACTAGTTCTCACTACGTTCTGTAAAATGTTGCCAAACGGGCTCAAACTGTGTGCGAACGGAGTGAACGTAGTAGCAACTGTTTACGATCTGTTTAAGAACTTCATGGACGGGCTCAGACTGGCTTGGACGGGAAGGGTGCTCTAGAATTTTGAGCCTGTTCAAAATGTTCTCCGTCCTGCAATTAGACGGAGTGACAACGGACTTAAAACGAGATAGACGTACTGCGAACGGAATTGCCGTACTACGATCCTACTAGGAACGTGTTACAACGTGATGTGGTCGAGCATCAATTAGCAAGAACGCTTTGGGTTTGTATAGCCCTCGAACCAGGACGGGATTGCATACGCACGATAGGAACTCGTTCGAACGCACTAAGAACGAGATGAGGACAAGTTGAACTGTCTCTGAACGGGGTGGTTGGGTTATAAACTAGTTAGAACAAGTGGCGAACTAGTTGGAATGGGTTGGCAACATTTTCGAAAATGTTGCCAAACGGGCTCAAACTGTGTGCGAACGGAGCTGAACGTAATAGCAACTGTTTACGATCTGTTTAAGCACTTTATGGACGGGCTCGGCCTGGACTAATGTCTATAATACGATCCTAATTCGTTCATTAACAGTCCACAGTACGTCCAACTCGTCTGTACCCGTCCATATGCAGTTCATATCAAGTTCAGATCGGGTAAATTTGACATTTCCAAGCAGTCCAAACCATTCTTACTAGTTCGCAACTTGTTCTAACTAGTTTTTAAGCATGGGTAACCTTTCAAAAAATATAATATAAACAAATAATATGCAATTTCTCTTTACTTTTGTCGGCGGCTTTGGGGTGAGCGGCTAATGACTATACTAATTGTTAGCTTTCTTCTGGTGTTAAACTTGTGTTGATTGATTGTATATTTTTGTCGGAATAAAGGAAACAAAAACGCTTGACCAAAAACCTTCAGCGTCTGAAGTCCCGGATGCACGCGCAAAAACAGGTTCTAATTACGTCATTATCGCTTAATCGGCGTCTTTTATCGTAAATTGGTACACTTTCACAATGTTTATACATATTTTTTAATTATTAGTAAAATAAAATATATTTTGTCTAATACCACTGAAGTTTTGGGTTTTATTTCATGAGTAATTTTTAAATAAAAGCCTTTTTAGTGTTTTAAAGTACTGGATCGTACCATTAAAATTGCAGAGTAAAAAAGATGCATTTTCCAACCGCGCCAAATTACATTTACGTATCGACATTATGCTTTCTGCTCCACTAAACAGGGGCGGATCCAGCCGGCGGCAGGAGGGGGGGGGGCCCAATTCGTAATTTTTTGAACCCCCGTAAATGATGTTTTCCTAGCATCTACTAACACAATGGAGACCATAAAAAAACAGTGCATGATAACGTCTTTTAAATCAAGTAACAGTTTAAACAGTTTGACCCCATGACGATGCGGAGCATCGTCCACGAGCCGCGAAGCGGCGAGGCGATTTTTTTTTTTTTTTTTTTTTTTTTTTTTGGGGGGCTATTTTGAACCCCCGTCAGTGATGTTTTCCTGGCATCTACTAACACAATGGATACCATAAAAAGCAGTGCATGATAACGTCTTATTTAAATGAAGTAACAGTTTAAATAGTGTGACCCAAAGACGATGCGGAGGCGATTTTTTTAGGGGGCTATTTTGAACCCCGTCAGTGATGTTTTCCTGGCATCTACTAACACAATGGTGACCATAAAAAAGCAGTGCATGATAACGTCTTTTTAATTAAATCAAGTAACAGTTTAAACAGTTTGACCCAATGACGATGCAGAGCATCGTACACGAGCCGCAAAGCGGCGAGGCGATTTTTTTTTGGGGGCTATTTTGAACCCCGTCAGTGATGGTTTCCTGGCATCTACTAACACAATGGAGACCATAAAAAGCAGTGCATGATAACATTTTTTTTTAATGAAGTAACAGTTTAAACAGTTTGACCCAATGACGATGCGGAGCATCGTCCACGAGCCGCGAAGCGGCGAGGCGATTTTTTTTTTTTTTTTGGGGGGCTATTTTGAACCCCCGTCAGTGATGTTTTCCTGGCATCTACTAACACAATGGAGACCATAAAAAGCAGTGCATGATAACGTCTTTTTTAAATGAAGTAACAGTTTAAACAGTGTGACCCAATGACGATGCAGAGCATCGTACACGAGCCGCGTAGCGGCGAGGCGATTTTTTAGGGGGCTATTTTGAACCCCCGTCAGTGATGGTTTCCTGGCATCTACTAACACAATGGAGACCATAAAAAGCAGTTCATGATAACGTCTTTTTAATTAAATCAAGTAACAGTTTAAACAGTTTGACCCAATGACGATGCAGAGCATCGTTCACTAGCCGCGTAGCGGCGAGGCGATTTCTGGGGGGCTATTTTGAACCCCCGTCAGTGATGTTTTCCTGGCATCTACTAACACAATGGAGACCATAAAAAGCCGTGCATGATAACGTCTTTTTAAATCAAGTAACAGTTTAATCAGTTTGACCCTATGACGATGCAGAGCATCGTACACTAGCCGCGTAGCGGCGAGGCGATTTCTGTTGAGGGGGGGGGGGGAACCACCCCATGCACTATATGCACATGTTTCAGACTGCAAATCGTGTATGTCACTTGGAATCAGGTCACATTTTATGTAATATTTCACCGATAGCCTAATTTGGTTTCTGAGAGCACAGTTATATATTGGTTGCTCGGCAGATTATAACCATAGAAACGAAAGCTAAGAAAGGTACATCTGCAAAATATGACGAAACTGGATCATCTGACATCACACTTCCTATCAAAATAGTCATCTGCTTGATGATAGCATCTACTCACGATATATTTTATTTGTCATCTTACTTTATTACTATTGCTTATGAGGAGACAGCCCTTAGAACCAAACCAGAAGTTCCAAGTCAGTAATTATCATAATCTTTTAAATGAGGAGAAATAGGCCTTTTGGGGGTAATTCATATTTTGGAAAAAAGGATTTCAAAAAAAAATTGCTATAAATCGCTTTGCGAATCATCCCCAAACCAGATGAATGTGATATCATGTTGTAGGAAATTAATTCCTTTCATTAAAAAATTATTTCACCTCACCCCTGTTAAAATGAGGTTCTGTAATCTCCAAAATCGCTCAACATAAGTTATACATTTTTCAAAACAGCCGCCATATTATTTTTAGCAGCCTATTTTCAAAATGATCCAGCCAGAATTTGCGCAGGGAGGTGCTCCTAAACGATAATACCCAATAACAACAACATTCCACTTTTCAAAAACCTGCTTTGTCCCCTGCGTATAAAGCGCTCTGACGTTCGAAGAATTTATTTCTACCAGGTACCTATTTAGATCGCATGGGTGGTAACAGTATTCAGTAATCGTGTCCTATGTATCCACAAGTAGCATACAAAAGAACCAAACAGTTGGAAAGATGTACCGTTCGGTCTGTCTTTGCTTACACATTAACTCTGACTCAAACTTTGTCATTAGAATGAAGTATGACTGGACATTGCAAAACACAAATCATTTACAAGAATTACGTCAGGATAGTTTGTCAGATGCCCCCTAATTGTCCACTGATTTTCGCTTATCTTCCCTCTGTTTTCGAAGAAACCTCACGAACCGATATAGGCCAATAACGTGAAATGTGTGGGGTACAAATAAAAAATATATGATCTGGATTGAAGGGCTATATGGCTTACTACAATGTAGCGAAAATGGCTTGACTGTATATGAATTGGATTGAAACAATAGACTCATAACGACAATTGTGGTAGTAGGAAGGCCCTTTATTTTAGGGAGGCGTGAAAAGAATTGTCTAGCCCTAAGCCCCACCCCTTCCCCCCCCCCCCTCCATACTATGTTGAGATGTTGTTAATATATGACCCATCATCCTCACGCTCGTCTGCATCTTGTTCTGATCCTCTCTCCTTTTCAGGCGACATTGGTGAGATGCCTGACGCAGTACAACGATTAAGAGAGAAGTTAAAGGCTAGATATATCGAAGAATTTAGCGAGGTCAAAGCATCTCCTATGGACCCCGAATCACGCACATGGCTGCAGCATATCTTCGTCAGTCTCATTTTAATGGTAGGGTGTACAGGAGATCAGAAAAAAGAAATTCGATATGAGGATCTGTTCAGTTTCATTCGAAAAAAGACTGAGAAAGGATTCATAACACGGTTAGCCTTTCTTGGAGAAGCTGGTGTGGGCAAATCAACATTATTTGCAAAAATAGCTCTCGATTGGGCGATGGGTAAATGTCTCCAAGATATCACTCTTCTCTTTCACGAATCATTTCGAGACATAGAAGATAGCCCCTTCTTTGGTGATATCGTTATGAATCATTTCCCAGATGACACAGAGATTATAGGGGAATGGATTGATAAATACATCAAGGAAAATCAAAGGAAAGTTCTGATCTTACTGGACGGACTGGACGAGGCTAAAATGGACATAACATGTCCAAACCGTAAACTTGCTATCGTCTCGATCGCAAGAAGGGAGAGATTCATTAACACGTCTGTTCTCATTAGTTCACGTCCTTTTGGAGCTGATCAAATCAATAGCATTCCGAAAATCCATGAAAAGTACTCCTACATACTTGTTGAGGGTTTTACGAAAGAAAACACAAATGAATACATCAAACAGTATTTCAAAAATGACACAGCTTCTGCATCCAGTCTCATCCACTTTATAAACACTAACAGTGTAGTTTCTGAGTTTATGGCACCCTTCCCAATCTTTTGCTGTATGCTGTGTTACATGTGGGAAGTAGAATCTAAGCGCAAAACAACTGAGAAGCTACAAACAATCTCCCAACTAATGAAAGAGATTGATTTCGCTCTTAGGGAACAATATTCTTCAAGATACACTGACAGAGAGGGAGGGTATCAACGTCATATGGAGAAGGCTGTTGAAGCCAGTGCAAATGTTGGTCGTGTGGCCTTCGAGGGTTGCTGAAAAATCAGCTCATCTTCACCAAAGAGGAAATGAAAGCCTGCAATGAGGCTGCAGTAGTAGCATGTCAGGTTGGGATTCTGAGTGGGAAAAGGAGGTTGGCCTCAAAGAAAATCAGACAACAGGAGGGAAAGCAATTCATTCAAGAGTTCTGTTTCCCTCACAAGCTACTGCAGGAACACACCGCAAGCCTATACCTTGAGTCGCTGTTCCACGAAGATCGTCAAGAATTCAACAGAATCCTGGCAGACACTCTTTTAGAAGTCTACAAGGAATTCAGATATGTCTTGTACTTCACTGCAGCTCATGGAGGTGAAGTAGGAACGTCGGTCCTGGAAGCCCTATGCAAGAAAGTTGATGACACGGAGTTCATCATTCAGTGTGCTTTTGAATGTCATGATTCAGAAGCCATTGGTCCCATCAGGAACATGTTGAATACGGAGAAACAACTTTCTTTATTAACTGATTGGATGACAGTTCCAATCGCTTCATTTCTCTTCACACTGGAAGCAATAGGGAAGGAAGTAGTAAGTTTCGTGAATAGAATTGTAGACGTATCTCATTTTCATTCATCTAATTGTAAATTTTATTATATCGAGGGAGACTGTCACCTGTTGTGATTTCAGTAATTACATAATCAGTATATGCATATTTGGCTACAAAAAAATGGACAACTACTACTACTACTAGTTCAAGTTCAAGTTCAAGTTTATTTGTCTTTCTTCCAACATGAATGTAATACAATTTAAAAAATTTATAACATGTAGAGTATATAAAAGGAACACTTATGAGGATCAAGTTCATATAATGCATTTAAGTGAGAAAAAAAAGGAAGAAAAGACGAGGAGACCTGATTAAAGCTAAGCTTGTAGAGGTCAGGTCCCTCAAAACAATAACAGTAGACAACAACAAAACAGCCTGGTTTAATATATAATAGATTAATACAAGAAATGTTCGTCAAAGGCGCTAAAGTACTAAAACAAATAACTATAAACTATAACCATATGATTATAAACATGGTTTTAACGGAGTAATAACAGAAAAGGGTGGGGAGAAGAGACTATGTACAAAAGGGGCGATAAGAGTGATAATAACGTGGGATATAGAAATGGAGAGAGGAGGCGAGAGAGAGAGAGAGCTCGAGAGGGGGAATGGACATACTTTCACTGTAAGCTGAGAGCTAGCTACAGGCGAGAAAAGGAAAGAAAAAGGAAAAGGTAAGTCCGCAGTTGCTATACAGTAGTAAATTAAGGAATGGATTAAGTTCAAATATAAAACACGACAGCATAGATTAAGAATCAACTAAGTAATTATTCAAAAAGTACAACTTCAGTTTACGTTTGAAGACAGATATACTGACAGAATGGTTTATGCTTGAGTCAAGAGTGTTCCAAAACCTTGGTCCAGTGCAAACTAAAGTGTTGAGAGTAAATTTTGTCCTTGCATGGGGTAAGTGGAATGCAGAAGCATCTCTTGTGGCATTATTGTGAATTTGATTGTTTTTCTTAAAAATATTGGCTAATGCCAGTGGCAGTAAACCTGAGTTGAGATCATACATTAAGGAACCCAATTGCATATAATAAATATCTTCTACCTTTAAAATCCTATGATGATAAAAAAATAGGATTTGTATGAGCACGAAAGTCAGCATTACAGATTGTTCTTATTACCCTCTTTTGAGCCAAGAATAGTTTATCTAATTGTGTTATTAGAGATTTGCCCCAAGCAAGCACACCATAATTAATATAAGGTAGAATTAAAGTTGAATACAAGATAAGTAATATGCTTTGAGGAAGAGTAGACTTCAACCTACGAATTACACCAGTATTCCTTGACAATATTTTGCATAGATTATTCACATGAGTTTTCCACTTCAATTGTTCATCGATATAAAGACCTAGGAATTTAGTTGATGTTACCCTGTCTATCAGAACACCGTTGAAAATAATGTCACCGGGCAACATCTTGAGCGAATTGCTATATATCATATAATTGGTTTTTGTAAGATTAAGAGACAGTTTATTAGCATGAATCCATGCAGTAATATTGCGCAACTCTGAGTTAACTGTTTGCAAAAGGACTTGAGCATCTTTGTGTGAAAAAATATGCTTGAATCATCTGCAAACAAAATAAAGGATAATACATCAGAAGAATATTGAAAATCATTTATATAAAGGATAAATAGAAGAGGACCAAGAAGTGATCCCTGTGGGACTCCACAGCTGACATTTTGTAACTCTGAATCAAAACCATTAATGGATAAGAATTGCTGTCTGTCAGCTAAATAGCTCCTGAACCAATCCAGGGCAGTACCCCTGACCCCGTAATGGGATAATTTGCATAACAAAATTTTATGATCTACTACTTATAATTAAAAAACGGTGCTTATAAAGCGCTTACCACCGAAGTATCTAAGCGCTATACACATTATACCGTCTGTTAATTTCTTTCCAGCCTTCTGACCCTTAATCATATAGAACTGCCACGTTGCCATTATATACGTACTATAGTGGGCTGTATTCCAATGTGTAATCAGTCTCACATGAGAACGAGAATCATGTCACCGTTTGCCTCTTCCGCATATAAAAATTTAAAGGACTTACTAAGAAAGGAAGAGAGTAACAATGTACGGCTCTTTCAGGATTAAACAAAGAGAAAAAGCTGAGCCAACCAAACGAACTATAGAAAATATAGGTCATTCTATATTCAACATGCCCTCCTTAGCCACCTCATTAGCTATCCAATTTTCAGGTATACTTATTACAGATAATTAAAAAAAAACGATAAGTCTAAGTCCTGTTCATATCACCTTCCATAATTCGTGATGATAAGAATGTGTGTTTGTATCCATGCTATTTACATAATACATGTTGTCAGAATCTTGCCTATTAATGGTGAAGACATCAAGAAAATAACTTGGTGTGTTTTTGTATTCCTTTTACAAACGAATGCATGCTATAAGAATTTTTCGCACAAATAAAAACCATTAGCATGGTATGTTTGATTTTAATAATTGAAAGTATTATTCATAGATCGAATGTTAAAATTCATTTTTTGTACAGGTAAGAAGAAGTTCCTCGATTCGTGAAACATTGGGTGTTAGTGACTCATTCGAAGGTAACGCATCATTGACTGATGTAGGAGCAGCAATAGGACTCTTCACATTGCAGAACTTACGAGGGTTGTCCTATGACGTGCGCCTGAATGAGAAATTCTACCTAGGAATGTCTGCTGCAGCTTCACAGTCCAAGGTTTCTGATTATTGTATTAACCTTCATGAGTCCTAAATCATAATTATCATAATTTCTTATCCGGCGCATGCTATTTGTTTCTTAATAAGATAAGGAAAGTATTTCATTCATGAACAAAATTTGGTTATTTATATACTGATAATTTCGTTCACTTCTTTTCACAAAGGTGAGAAGTCTGTAGCATATTAAAAGGCTTGTAAAAGGGTCTTGCTCTCCTCTTCCTTCAGCTCCACCCTCTTTCTCTTACATTTCCTTTCTACTTATCATTGATATGCACAGGCTGGATATGCATCTTCCTCTGTCATTTTTCTCTTCGGCTCTATGTGCCGGCGCTTGGGACATCAAGAAAAATCTGACCCCAGTCAAAGTCTTTGCCTGCACCCTCCAATATAGGAAGAAATCATTTTCACTTTCATCTTTTTCTTCTGCTTCTTCTTCATCTGTTGTTCTTGTTTAGGTTAATCTTTATTGACTTTTTTCCCATAGCAATAGAAAATTATATTGGCACTTAACAAACTATAGGACGCAATACATTTTCCACTCGGGATGGGAAGAAATTTTCCCTTGACGCTTTTCCTTGCCGCCAGTGCGCCCCCTACACTTTTACAATTCTCCTGCCGCTATTGTTGATACACACACGCTCAGTGGCGTATTAACCAAACATGATGAGGGACCCGATCCAGAAATGGCTCCGGTGTCAATCCGTGAAGGCGGAGGGGGTACATCCGCCCTTCCCTGAAATAAGAAGTCTAGGCAGCTATTCTATTTCATAAACATTTCACAGTATAGCAACTCCATGGGTAAATTACATCTTTTATTTTTTAAACGCTAGAAAATTTCAAGTTATGTACTATGGAAAATTTTGAACCACATATATTGTATAGTAGGTCTGGACTTAATATGCACCTTTTTTCTTTCCATTCATATGGGATAGGGAGCGTTAAATACCATTTACTTTGGGCGACCTTCAAATTTCGGGGATGGAGACTCGATCCTCTCTAAATTATGTAGTTATGTAGACCAACGGCTTACATTTTTTTAAAGATAAAATTATTACGCGAGAAAGCGTATCGACTGAGAGAGAAGATTTTCCTTTTTGTTATAGTGAAACTTTGCATTCTGGACGACCTCAGAATCTGAATAGTGTGTCACATTGTCTTGTAGAACTTTAACTCATTATTTATCAAACAAACCATGTTCATTTTAATGTATTTTTATTTATGGGTAGGGAGACCACTTACAAAAGCTTCCCGTAGTCTATTACGAATTGCCGCATCTTTTTGCAGTAATATTTCACCCATCTTTTCTTAGTTTTGAAAGAAAAAAATCACGATATTATATAAGCCTATAGTATAAGCGGATTGGTGTAATAAACATGTATATGAGAGGATATCCCGTTTTCTGTTTTCTGTTGATACTTAAAAGCAAAGACTTGCATTCAGAAGATATATAAGAGGAGAGTTAATAAGAAAATTATGATAGACTATCGTTACGGGACGAGACCAAAGTCCCGCGAGACCTTGGAGGGGGAGAATATACCATCTGGCTCCTCGCAGAAATGAGGAGACTTTGCGTGTCACTGTGGACCAGATTTGCATCATAGCGACCCCCTCTCCTTTAATGAAATATATAACTTATTTTACGTTTTCTAATTTGGAACTTTGCATTAAGGACACTTTTGGACACACAGGCAATTAATTAAAGTCTTTCGTCTCTCGTGGCGATAATCAGCGTTATCAGGTAGATAATTATTCCGATTTCGGGGGAATACACCTCTCCCCGCCTATACATGCTTTACATTTATACATGTACAGGATCAGCAGCACCAAGCCCCCCCCCCCACCCCCACCAGTACGCCAGTGTCTACAAGAGACCCATCCTTAGAGTAGAATTACATATTAAGTAGCCTCTTCGCACCAGCGTATGTAAAGAGTGCAGGGGGTGGGGGTTGCAGTCCCCCTATTATTGAATTGTGAATATTCTCAAAATTAAAAAACAAAAATCGTGAATCATGTGAATAGACTGTATTTCAATCTCATAATGATATAAAATCATATAAATGTGTATTTTTAATGCACGTATCCCATAAATAGAATTTCGCATTTTGATTTTAGAAGTTATATATAATTTGTCAATAGTCTCAAGGAGATATTATATGTACACTGTAGATAGTATGATATAACATGTTTCTTCTTCTTGAACAGCTACTCTCTCTCTCTCTCTCTCTTTCCCGAATGTCATAATGAATTCGTTTTATACAACAACGCGTTTTAAAGGCACGTATCCTATAAATAATATTTCAATTTTTGTTAAATATTATTTATGTTTTGTCAATTGTATTAATGAGATATATCAAGTACACTGTAGAGGGAGAGATATAACAATTTATTCTGCTTGAACAAACAGTTTTCCCTTTATCAAATATATATAATTTATCTCAGGTTTTTTTTTTCATCTCATCTTTCTTCGCTCTTGCCACACACACATTTCCCTTTTTTGTTTGTATTTTCCTCTCTCTTTCTCTTTCTCTCCCTTTCTCTTTCTCTTGCTTTAAAAGCCGAAGTAGAGGTTAACAATTTAGCATTAATGACAGTTAGAATATTTAGAACAGAAATGTCCTCTATACTTGATAATACTATTCACTCTATTCAACCTGTCCTGTCCAATAACCAGATTGAGGAGCTAAGTAACAAGAACGCAGATCTGGGTTCTGATGCATCCTCACATTACGCGAGAGGGCTCTGCTCTATGCCAAATCTTCGATCACTGAATCTGGACGGTGTGAAGCTGAGTGATGAGTTCTACTCAGTGATAGCCTCTGAGGCATCAAGATCAAAGGTATACCATACACGATTTCTATTGGAAATGATTTGTTTCCATATAGTTTTGCATTCTTCAAACTCGACTTTTGGGGTAACTGTTTTTTCACATTTAAAAAAAAAAGAAATCGTTTATTTTCATTAGTTATGAGCACTCTCAAATCAATATTATGAATAGTTCGTCTATACTGACAAGGAAATAAATACCTGTAAATAGAATGAACTTTGGTTTCATAATGATATAGATTCATATAACAGTGTGTTTAATAAGCACGTATCCAACAAATAATATTTAGCAATATTATTTCAGAAATTATTGAAATTTTGTCAATAGCCGCAGGAAACTAATTTTACATGTGCATTGTAAATAGACGGATATAATCCTTTTATTTTGTTGAAAAGACACGTTCTCTCTTTATCAAACATCTATAATTGATAACATTTGTTTGTCTTTCTTCATCTCGCCTTTTTTCTTCTTCTACCACACCCATTTCCCATTGGGCCGTTTTCTTTCTATCTATTTCTGTCTCTGTCTCTGTTCCCCTTTTCTCTCACTCTCTCTCTCTTTCTTTCTCTTGCTTTAAAAGCCGAAGTAGAGGTTAACAATTTTGCATTAATGACAGTAAGAATACTTAAAACAGACATGTCGTGTATACTTGATAATACTATTCACTCTATTCAACCTTTCCTGTCACATCACCAGATTGAGAAGCTAAGGCACAAGACGGCAGATCTGGGTTCTGATGCATCCTGTCAATACGCGAGAGGTCTCTGCTTCATGCCGAATCTTCGATCACTGAATCTGGACGGTGTAAAGCTGAGTGATGAGTTCTACTCGATGATGGCCTCTGAGGCATCAAAATCAAAGGTATACAAAACACGATTTCTATTGGAAACGAAATGTTGTCATTTTTTCATTCTTCAAACTCAACTGATGGGGTAACTGTTTTTGCACACTTTTTTCATTAGCTATGAGCACTCTCATATCAATATTATGAATAGTTCGGCTTTGCTGACAAGGAAATAAATACCTGTGAAAAGAATGAACTTTGGTGTCATAATGAAACAGTTTCATATAAAAGCGTGTTTTAAAGCACGTATCCAACAAATAATATATATATATATATATATATATATATATATATCTTTTTTTTTTAATATTTAAAACTTTTATTGCTTCTTCATGTCAACAAGGAATAACAAAAATACATTCATAGGCGTTTTACAAATTAATAACTTCCATCTTATAAAAGTACATAAGTCAGAATCATAAGTGTGAACATAAGTGGATGAAGGCAAATTAAAATGAGTAAGACCTTTTAAACTACACTAAGGGCTTCCTTTTTTAAAGATGAACATGCAGTTTCCCTTTACGTAAAGCAATAATTCGTTCAATTTTCTCAAGGTAAAGCATATCTGCCTGAAACTGACTGAAATTCAACATTTATCAAAATATTTGTTTCTTTGAATACAGTATTTACCATAAAATATAACTGTGTTTACAAAAATGTTTCCTGGGTGTACGCCAAAACAGATATCTAGTTTAGAAAGTGGTAAAATAATTACTTTTAACTCACATAGCCACTTGTAAACATAGGTCCAAAATTTAGTTATAATTAGGCAGGAGAAAAACATATGCATCAAATTCTGGTTATCCTTCTGGCAAAAATTACATTTTGGTGAGGTCTTTATACCAATACGAAAGAGAAATTCGTTGGTAGCAATTCTCCGGTGAATGAATTTAAATTGGAATGTTCGAATTTTCGTATCTAAATTTGTCTTGAATACTTTAACAAACCGGTCTTGCCATTGAATTAAATTCTCTAGACATAAATTAAAATCATCTTCCTATTTTCTCAAATGGTTTGTCTTTCCAAAACTCAAAGATATTTTTTCCATATATAACAAATAACAAAATTTAGAAGGTTTCTTTTTCTGACAAAAATGTACTAAGTTTGTTATCTTCAAGATTACATATTCTTTGGGTAAAAACTTTCTTCCAACTTGACCTGATTGCATAAACAATAACACTGTAATTCATAAATTGAGTTAAATTCAGTTGAAAATCATGTTGAATTTCGGAAAATGTTTTGAAGCTACCATCTTCTTTCAAAATATCGTGAACATATTTAACTCCTGAATCATACCATTTTCTATAAAATAAAATTCTACCGTCTACTTTGATGGCAGACTTATTCCGTATAAGTTATGACACAATATCCTTGAATTTAACCGGATTTTAGTACTTATAGTCTTATAAGAAGACCATGCCGTTAAAACATCCAACCAGAATTGATTTATTGAAATGGAATGTATATCTCCCGCCTGAAAGTTATAACTAAAAACAAATTCTTCCCCATAATGTTTCATTTGGCATTGAAAAAAAGTTTTCCAAATACCCTTGTTTTGTTTATCCAAAACTCTCTTTACCCATGCAACTTTGAGTGCACTACAAAAGCTCTTAAGATGGGTCATTTGCAACCCACCATCTTCATATGTATTTAACATAATATTTCTTTTGATCCTATCTGTTTTTCCATTCCATAAAACATAAAAGCACATCCTTTGCAATGTAACAAAAAAACTATCTGGTGGATCTGGCAAATTACTAAATAAATAAACAAATTTAGGTATAACTAGTGATTTAATTACTGTAATTTTCCCAAGTAGGGTCAAGTTTCGACAGTTCCATACCTTAAAAAGTGTTTTTAACTTCTTTTATCTTAGCCTCAAAATCGATTGAATAGATATCTGATAAAAAAATCAACTGGAATGTTTATACCTAAGTAATTGATAACATTATCGACCCATTCGACAGTCAAATGATTACATATAATACCTGTAAAATTTCGACAGTTTCGACAGTTTCGACAGTTCCATACCTTAAAAGTGTTTTAGCTTCTTTTATCTTAGCCTCAAAATTGATTGAATAGATATCTGATAAAAAAAAATCAACTGGAATGTTTATACCTAAGTAATTGCTAACATTATCGACCCATTCGACAGTCAAATGATTACATATTAAGATACCTGTACAATTTCCCAATCTCACAATTTTACTCTTATTAACATTGATTTTCAAACCAGAAATATTTGAGTACAACGATAAAATATCGAAGCAATTCTAGAGATTAAGTTCAGTGGCTGCAAGATAAATAAGGGTATCATCTGCGTATTGACTTATCCTCACTTCATTGCCTTTAAATTTAATAACCCTCTATCTGATTTGAAAGTACATCCAAATCCAAATTTGGTTAAACATATATCTAAAAAATTCCATTCTATCGAATCAAAAGTTTTCTCAAAATCAATCGAGAAAACTATACCCCCTATTGAATATTTTTTGCCAAAATTAATTGAGTTTATAAACAAACGAAAAATGTTACCTATATATCTACCTTTAAGAAATCCAGCCTGGTCCTCATGAATAATAAAAGGGAGAAGTTTTTGAAGTCTGGTTGCTAAAATCTTCGCTAAAATCTTATAACCTGTATTTAAAAGCGATATTGGACGCCAGTTCTTCAGATGTAGGGTATCTTTATTTGTTTTGGTAACAAAGTTATTATCCCCCGTTTCATTGAAGGACATAGTTTTCCATTTTTATAGCAAATATTAAATACTTCACAAAGCAATGTTTTTATATTTTCCCAAAATATCTTATAAAAATTAACAGGTAAGCCATCAGAGCCTGGTGTTTTATCACAAGACAATGACATAATTGCATCGTAACATTCTTTTTCTAATACAGATCCTTCACAAAGCATAGCTAAATCATTATTGATACAAGGTGTATTCAGATTTGTCAATGTGCTCTCGATAATTACATAATCAATATTATTTGAAGTATACAAGTTTTCATAAAATTGTTTTTCTTTAGTCAATATATCAGATGGCTCCGTTATAATAACATCACCTTTTACAAACTGTTGTATATGTTTCTTTGATATCAAAATTCCTCTTTTCTAAGTTCAGAAAATAACGCGAATTCTTTTCTCCCTCTGAAATCCATGTTGCTCTTGTACGGACCATTATTCCGCGAACATGTTCTTCATGTATCTTTTGTAACTCTGCCTCTTTACAAATCAAATTTTCTTTCAACATGTCATCATCTTGATTTTCTACCAAAACTTCTTGGACCTTTTCAATATCTTTTAACAAAACATCTACTCTAAGTTTCCTTTCCTTTTTTTGTGAAGAGGACATTGAAATACATTTTTCTTTTACTTTAAACTTCAAATATTCCCATAATTTATTTACTTCCATATTTTCATTTTCCTCAATAACAGAGCGTATAATTTTCTGTATCTCACTCCTATTATGCAGTGACAATAATAAAGAAATATTTAGCTTCCAAAATCCTGGACCCCTTCTAGGGACTGATTGTTCAATTGATAAACTAATTGCAGAATGGTCACTCCTGTAACCATAATGTATATATGTATGAACGACAGAATTCTTTAAAGTATTTGAAATCAGAAAATAATCTGTTCTACTTTGGAAGGTATTTGAACGCCAAGTGTATTGAAGTTTACATTGATTCCTAAAACGCCAGATATCTACTAAATTAAAAACCTCTTTCAAGGTTTCTATACGTGTGAAACAATTAGGATGATACTGATGGTTGTTGGGATAGCGGTCCACGTGAGGATCTTGGACAGTGTTCATATCACCTCCAAGAATATATGGTTCTTCACCAAACTGATTTAAAAGTGCATGCAAACCTTCAAAAAGTTCACTTCCATCTTTATTCGGACCGTATATATTCGCAATAGTAAACTTCATATTTTCATAGGAAACAATTAATACCAAAATGCGACCGTCTTCATCTCTATGCACAGAATGAACTGTGATACCACAGCTAGGTTTAAACAAAATACATACTCCCGCGCTGTTAGACTTTCCATGACAAAAGTAAATCTTATATCCCCACTCATTAGACCACATCTGTTCAGATACTTTTGTACTATGGGTTTCCTGAAGAAAAAATATTTCAAATGACAAATCTCTCATCCAATTAAAAACACATCTTCTTTTAATTCCATCGGCAAGTCCCCTTACATTGAGTGAATACAATTTCACCCTAATCGCTTCACCCATTTAAGCGTTCGTTGACATAATACTCGATTGCCTTGAATGCTAGTATACAAATAAATATTAAGAATGAAGCAAATTTCTAACTTAAACCTATAAACAACACAAAACCAAGATGTCATCTTCAGACAGTGCAGATTTATGCAAACTGTCTGATACGGGCAACTTGTGTTAACTCGATGACCACTTTGAGAATGTTTGAACGAAAAATGTATAGTCATCAATATCATCCAAATTTTGGTTAGGTTTTAACAAAATTCCAACTAAGCAAAATTATTCCATTCCATGGTTCCAACTTCAGCTACTCAGGCAGGATCGCGCATGGTTTTGAGAGGACCGGCAACATCTCTACCTCCTTCTTTATACTTTATGACTCTTGGTACGGACCAGGGTATGAAGGCGAGGTTGCCCTTCTCTCTCATTTCTTTCACTTTCTTCATCAAGCGACGATGTTTCTCTCGCGTATCTTTGTGTACATCATCGAAAATGAAGACGCGCTCTCCCTTTATTTCCAGCTTCTTTTTTGTTGTTGACGTTTTCAGCACAAACTCGCGATCGCGGTAACGCAGAAACTTCACAAGAATAGGCCTCGGTCTTGCACCTGTGTTGGCGGACCCCGCGAAAGACGTCATCTTCTTCATTGGTGTGCGGTGTGCTCGCTCTATCTCCATTGATTGCGGAATCCCCATCTTGTCCTGAAGGAATGTGTGAACCAGGCTGGTGCAGTCAGCGGTGCTCCCTTCTTCACCTTCTGGAACGTTATGTAATATTACATGGTTCCTTTTGTTCCTGTTTACAAGATCCTCCAATTACTTCTTTATCTCGGCAATTTCAGAAATGGCTGCTTTCGTATCTATGCTATCCTTGATTTCTCCGATTTCTATTTCCATATGGCTCACTCCTGTTTCAAGTTCTATATTCTAATGCTCTAATTCAAGTACCTTCCCTTCGATCTTCTCTATCCTTCCACTTAACCTATCTATTTTATCAGCGAGTTTATCAAAAATTGGCATTTTGAGCCAGATATCCTTCAACATTTCACTCTCAGTCGGCATTTTTAGCATAGGTTGCGTAGTGTAAGTGGGCAGGGTCAGATTCATAACGGAACGTAGATACGACTCGGCACAATTCAACTTACTTTTCACTGTTTCTGCTTATTGTTTCCTGCTTATCCGATGCAAACTGAAAGAAGTCAGGTAGCTCTCAAAGATAACACTATCCTTTGGCCATGGAATGGTGAAAATTAAAAGAAAATTAACCAGAATCTGGAGGAGATTTTCACGCGGTCATGCTCAACCGAAACACAAGGGCGCAATATTTTTTTCAGAAGTTTTTTTTAATTTTGTCAATAGTCGTAGGATATTAATTTTACATGTGCATTGTAAATAGACGGATATAACACTTTTGTGTTGGTGAAAAGACACGTTATCTCTTTATATACCATCTATAATTGATGACATTTGTTTGTCTTTCTTCATCTGGTCTTCCTTTGCTCTTGCCACACCCATTTCCCTTGGTTTTTTTTCTCTCTGTCTCTCAGTAGGGACTTTTAGATTTTACACGACGAGAACGTGGACTGCCACGGTGACATCCTTTTAAGGTAATGTGATGTCCTTTTAAGGCACTGCCGGGCACGGGCCAGTGCCTTGAAAGAATGGCACACGTTGCAGTCCACTACGTCGACGTGCAAATCTAAAAGTCCCTATTATGTCTCTGTCTCGGTCTCGGTCTCGGTCTCTCTCTCTCTCTCTCTCTCTCTTTTTCTCTCTTTATCTTGCTTTAAAAACTTAAGTAGATGTTACTAATGTAATATCTATGACAGTTAGTCTATTTAAAACAGAAACGTCCTCTATACTTGATAATACTATTCACTCTATTCAACCTGTCCTACCCATAACCAGATTGAGGAGCTAAATCACGAGAACGCAGATCTGTGTTCTGATGCATCCTCACATTATGCGAGAGGGCTCTGCTCTATGCCAAATCTTCGATCACTGGAGCTGGACGGTGTGAAGCTGAGTGATGAGTTCTACTCAACGATGGCCTCTGAGGCATCAAGATCAAAGGTATACCCAAACACGATTTCTATTGGAAATGATTTGTTTCCATAAAGTATTGTATTCTTCAAACTAGACTTTTTGAGGTAACTGTTTTTCACACTTTTTTTTAAAAGAAATCGTTTATTTTCATTAGTTATGAGCACTCTCAAATCAATATCCCGAATACCCTTGTTTTGTTTATCCAAAACTCTCTTTACCCATGCAACTTTGAGTGCACTACAAAAGCTCTTAAGATCGGTCATTTGCAACCCGCCATCTTCATATGTATTTAACATAATATTTCTTTTGATCCTATCTGTTTTTCCACTCCATAAAAAATTTAAGCACATCCTTTGCAATGTAACAAAACAGTATGAATACTTAAATTAGACATGTCGTGTATACTCGATAATACTATTCACTCTATTCAACCTGTCCTGTCACATCACCAGATTGAGAAGCTAAAGCACAAGACGGCAGATCTGCGTCCTGCTGCATCGTTTCATTACGCGAGAGGTCTCTACTCTATGCCAAATCTTCGATCACTAGATCTGACCTATGTGAAGCTGAGTGATGAGTTCTACTCGACGATGGACTCTGAGGCATCAAGATCAAAGGTATACCAAACACGATTTCTATTGGAAACTTAATGTTGACAGCTTTGCATTCTTCAAACTCAACTTATGGGGTAACTGTTTTTCACACTATTTTAAAAGACATCATTTATTTTCATCAGTTCCGAGCACTGTCATATTAATATCATAAATAGTTTGGCCATGCTGCCAAGGATGTAAATCACGTGAATACAATTGGTGTCATAATGATATAGATTCATATAACAGCGTGTTTTAGTAGCATGTTTCGTACAAATATTATTTCGCATTCTATATTCAGAAATTATTTACATTTTGTCAGTAGTCGGAGAAGGTTAATTTTACAGGGGCATTGTAAATAGACGGATTTAAAGGGGCAGTTGAGTTCTTGTTTAAGACCGCAAATGCCTTCAAAATGCATAGTTATTGCTCTTATTCTTAGTTATGATATTTCTAGTGCCCTTTTAGGACCTAAAATTGCTATGAAGGTAATTTTGGACCCCAAAATGTGTGAAATTTAGATTAAATCCGATCATACCAATTAAGCTCCACTTTTAAAAACTACAATAAAAATAATAACAATACACGGACCGCCTGGTCGTGCGTATCATAACCAACACGAAAAATCCAACAAAATGCCATCATTGGCATTGGCTGGATTAAAAAAGAAATCTATGCAGCTATTCTATTTCATAAACAATTCACAGTATAGCAACTCAATGGGTAAATTACGTAAAGTACAGAATTACGTTTTGTACGATGGGACAACTTTGAACCACATATATAGTAGGCCTGGACTTAATATACACCTTTTTTTCTCTCCATTCATATTGGATAGGGAGCGTTAATTATCATTTACCTTGGGCGACCTTCCAATTTCGGGGATGGAGACTCGGTCCTCTCTAATTATGTAGTTATGTAGACCAACGGCTTACATTTCTGTTTGGATAAAATTGTTATGCGAGAAAGCGTATCGACTGAGAGAGAAGATTTTCCTTCCTGCAATAGTGAAACTTTGCATTCAGTGTGTCATATTGTCTCGTAGAACTTTAACTCATTATTGACCCAAAAAATAATGCTCATTTTAATTTCTTTTGATTTATGGGTAGGGAGACCACTTACAAAACCTTCTAGTAGTCTATTAGGAATTGCCGCATCTTTTTGTAGTAATATTTTACCCATCTTTTCTTAGTTTTTTGAAAGAAAGATCACGATATTGTATAAGCCTATAGTATAAGCGGCTTGGTGTATGTATATGAGAGGATATCCCGTTTTCTGTTTTCTGTGGATAATTAAAAGCAAAGACTTGCATTCGGAAGGTATATGCGAGGAGAGTTACTAAGAAAATTATGATAGACTATCGTTACGGGACAAAACCAAATTCCAGCGAGACATTGGTGGGGGAGAATACCATCTGGCCCCTCGCAGAAATGAGAAGACTTTGCGTGTCACTGTGGACCAGATTTGCATCATAGCGACCCCCTCTCCTTTAATGAAATATACGCCTTATTTTACGTTTTCTAATTTTGAACTTTGCATTAAGGACACTTTTGGCCACACAGGCAATTAATTAAAGTCTGAGCTCAATATTCACACCTTCTTTCATCTCTGATGGCGATAAACAGCGTTAAATTATCAGGTAGATAATTATTCCGATTTCGGGGGAATACACCTCTCCCTACCTATAGATGTATACAATAATTGTACAAGGTCATCAGCGCCAAGCCCCCCACCAGTACGCCAGTGTCTACAAGAGATCCATCCTTCGAGTAGAATTGCATATTAAGTAGCCTCTTCGCACCAGCGTATGTAAAGAGGGCAAGGGGGTGCAGTCCCCCTATTATGGAATTGTGAATATTCTCACAAATTCAAAAAGAATCATGAATCATGTGAATAGACTGCTTTTCTAAATGCGCATTTTTAAAGCACTTATCCTATAAATAGAATTTCGCATTTTGATTTTAGAAGTTATTTAGAATTTGTCAATAGTCTCAAGGAGATATTACATGTACACTGTAAATAGAAAAATATAACATTTGTATTCTTCTTGAACAGCTACTCTCTCTCTCTCTTTCCCGAGTGTCATAATGAATTAGATGAATATAACAACGGTGCCTGTTGGTCCCCCATGATCCTCTTTTTCTTATGTTAATTGAAAGCTGAGTTGATGAGATAGCCACCTGTCAGTGACCACGCTGGGTGGTCTAATCCCTCCTGGCCTAACTAGTACAGACGGGCTTTAATGAGATATATCAAGTACACTGTAGAGAGAGAGAGAGAGATATGAAATTTAATATGCTTGAACAAACAGGTTTCCTTCATCAAAAATATATAATTTATCTCATTTGTTTGTCTTTTTCATCTCGATTTTCTTTCCTTTTGCCACACGTACACCCATTTCCCATTTGTGTTTGTGTTTTCCTCTCTCTCTCTCTCTTTCTCTCCCTTTCTCTTTCTCTCGCTTTAAAAGTCTATTCAGAGGTTTATGATGTAATAATAATGACGTTGAAAAAATACTGAAATCAGACATGTCGTCTATACTTGATAATAATATTCACTCTATTTAACCTGTCCTGTCACATCACCAGATTGAGGAGCTAAAACACACGAGGGCAGATCTAGGTTCTGCTGCATCCTCTCATTTCGCGAGAGGTCTCTACTCTATGCCAAATCTTCGATCACTAGATCTGAGCTATGTGAAGCTGAGTGATGAGTTCTACTCGACGATGGACTCTGAGGCATCAAGATCAAAGGTATACCAAACACGATTTCTATTGGAAACTTAATGTTGACAGCTTTGCATTCTTCAAACTCAACTTATGGGGTAACTGTTTTTCACACTATTTTAAAAGACATCATTTATTTCCATCAGTTCCGAGCACTGTCATATTAATATCATGAATAGTCTGGATATGCTGTAAGGAAATAAATATCTGTAAATGAAATGAACTTTGGTGTCATAATGAAAAATATTCATAAATAAGCGTATATGAAATTACTTATCCTGTAAATCAGTGGCGTACCTGGCACACCTCGTCAGGGGGGGAAGCGATTTGGACGAGCAAGGGGGTGTTGGGGTGTGGAAGGGGTGAAGGGGGACTAGGGGTTGTCCCAATAACACAGTAGGGATCTTGTCGATATTAATATTTGCGATCGGGCGACTTCATATCTGTGGTATATTTTGATTTAAAAGAAAAAATTATCATTAAAACATAAAAATGTATTATATTTTGACAAAATCAGTGGTTAACTTTTAACTGGTAATGACAATGTTTCTATTAACGTACTTCTATTATTCCTCTTTGAAGAAGCTATTGACATATTATGTTCCCAATTCTGCATATTTGGAGATGTAAAAAAGTGTATTTGACATTGAATTGAACTGTATTGATTTGCATTTGTTTCATTTCCACATGCACAATTAAAACTAATGAATATTTAGAATATGCATAGATCTATTCATTCACTCAATAAAAATAAATGTAATAAAGTGAGAAAAAAATGTAACAGTAAAATGATATATCACTAGATATAGGAGAAATCACGCACTGGGAGGGTACATACAGAGGCGGATCCAGCCGGCGGCGAGGGGGGGGGGCCGATTCGTAAGAAAATAATTAGCGGCGTTCCGCGCTTGCACGGACAGGGGGGATGTGCCCCCCTGAGAAGCTGAAGAAAAATCGAATTTTCGAAAACAATTCGTGCGATTTGGTGTATAGTTTCCTAGTATCTCAGGTATCACTTGATTGTCAAAACCAGTCAGTACAAGACTAGGATAGCAGTTGGGATGGGCAGATAGCAATCACTTGCGTCGGGCTTCAGCTTCAAACACCTTACATCAGGCCCGGGGAACGTTTTTCAAAGTGGAGGGCTAAAGTATTTACGATCAGGTAGAGCGTAGCGAGCGAAGTGACCGGAGTGTAAATTCAGAGGTTTTAGCAGGCCAGGGGCGGCGGAGCGTCATTCATAGTGGGGGTTCCAACAGTAAAGGCCGCTTTCCGGGAAAAGGGGGCACCTATAAAGGGAAACATCAAAGCGAAAATATACAACTTTTTAGACATTGGTATTTACCCTTACATTGTTAGGACATTATCAGGGATGATTTCAATGTTTGTTTCTCTCTTTACATGGTCCAAGATACTGTTTAAGCATTATACATGTACTTAGCAGTTGGTTGTGATGGTTAGAATATTATTTGCGAGCGAACTATCAGACATTTGTGAGGTCGCAGTGCAAAAAATTACATCTTATAAAGAGGAAAAAACAATCCTGATGGGGTTTTAAGCACAATCTAATCATGAAAGACTGAAAATATCTTTAATAAGAAACATAATTATATCAATTTTAAATACGAGCGAGATTTGGGTGAAATTAAAGAAAAAAAAATTGCCCCTAATCGCTTTAAATTAGGAGCACTTTTTATGGGGAAATAAAAAGGGGGCACATATCCAAAGGGAAAAGGACACTTACTAGAAAAGAAAAGAGCACATGTCAAAGTAAAAAGGGGAATTACCAGAGGTGAAAATGGGGCACTCCTCACACTTAATAAGGGGCACTTATGATAATGGAAAAGCGCACTTATCAGAAGGAAAATGGTACTAATTAGAAAGGATAAGTTCAAGTTCAAGTTCATTTTATTCAAAACTACACAAAACATGATATTATAATTATATCGACTACTACGAGAGGACTAGCTGTTTTTATACGCTCAAGGGATAGTTGAATCCCCTGCCATCACCCCGAGGCGCGCCTGGGTGGGCGAATTAGGGCTAGTTCTGACCTGGAAACGACCCAAATCTCGGAGCATGGCTAGCTGAACCGCGGGGCCTTGGCCTATATACGGATAAGTGAGTGCCCTGGGTCCACTTCTAACTCGTGTTTTTAGCCCTTCTTTCTTCCCTTTTCCCTTTTCCTTTCCTTTCCCTTTTTTGATTGCTTGTCACTCGTCAGGGGAGACTGCCCCCCTGCCCCCCCCGTAGGTACGCTACTGCTGTAAATAGTTATTTCACATTTTTAAAAACAAATTGCTTATAGTTTGCCAATAGTCGCAGAAAATTGATTCTACATGTGCATTTAAAATGACATGTGGTTTTTAAGAAGAATGATGAAAATCCCTTGGACTGATAAAGTTAGTAGTGAGGAAGTTCTTAGAAGAGCTGGAGTGCAGAGGAAAATGATACATAAGATGTTGATTAGGCAGTTGAAGTTCATGGGTCACATAACACGTAAAGAAGGCCTAGAGAATTTTGCCTTGACAGGGAAAATTGTGGGAAGGAGGAGTAGGGAAAGAAGAAGGATACTTTATATGGACAGTCTGCAGAAATTGTTAGAAGAGAGAGGAGTAAAAGAACTGGGAGTGGTGCTAATAGAGAAGGCTAGGAGCCGAGGGTTGTGGAACAGCATGATCGCCAAAGTCAATCGATATGGCACTTAGAGAGAGAGAGAGATAACACTTTTATTTTGCTTGAAAAGACACGGTCTCTCTTTTCCAACTATCTATATTTGATGAAATTTGTTTGTCTTTCTTCATCTCGTCTTTCTTTTCTCTTACCACACCCGTTTTCATTTGGGCCTTTTTCTCTCTATCTCTCTCTCTGACTCTGACTCTGTCTCTGTCTCTGTCTCTATCCCGGTCTCTCTCTCTCTCTATATATATATATCTATCTCTCCCTTCTCTTTCCCTTGCTTTAAAAGACTAAACAGAGGTTAGTGATGTTACATTGATGACAATAGAAAATATTTAAATTAGACATGTCGTCTATACTTGATAATACTATTCACTCTATTCAACCTGTCCCGTCACATCACCAGATTGAGGAGCTAAAGCACGAGAGGGCAGGTCTGGGTTCTGCTGCATCCTCTCATTACGCGAGAGGTCTCTGCTTCATGCCACATCTTCGATCACTGTATATATACAGCGTGAAGCTGAGTGATGAGTTTTACTCGACGATGGCCTCTGAGGCATCAAGATCAAAGGTATACCCAAACACGAATCTTAATTGGAAACGATTTGTTCCAAATAGTTTTGCATTCTTCAAATTCAACTTATGGGGTAACTGTATTTTCTCACTTTTTAAAAAGAAATCATTTATTAACATTATACAAGAGCACTCTCATATCAATATATAAATAGTTTGGCCATGCTTACAAGGAAACAAATCATGTGAACAGAATGAACTTTAGCATCATAACGATATAGATTCATAAAAAGCGTGTATAAAATTTAAATAGGCCTACTATGAATAACCAACTACAATGAATAACCAAACAAAATACCTCGGTGTTCATCTCTTCGATTTTATAGATCTCTTAAAATTAATGAACAAAAATAATAATTTGAAAAATACTTCTAATGTATTCCTCAACTAATAGTTTGTAACAGTAAGTTAAATAATTTCTGTTACCAAGAGAATTTGGATTATAATGTTCCTTTCGTTTACAACGCATTAAGAACCGATTAATGTGATAACTTCATGATTTTAACTGATTTTAACCGTAGTCAACATGACCAGGTTATCAGGTAACAACTATTGCCTAAGACTGTTCTTACAATTTTCTTGTAAAATATACCTGATATCAACAATATGGCACACACAATGTCAACTCATGTGCCTGTCCAATGAACGATGTATCACATATCTGAAGCAATATGTATTCATGAGAGTGTCCTTTTGTGTCTAGTGAATTTAGAAGAATTAATAAAATGCTTACTAATCCACGTTGAAGAAACAGATGAAATGAGCCTACTGAAAACAAAGGGGGAAAAGTATAACATACTAAAGATATCATTTTAATGTAATGTCATCCCACTGATACAATACCTTAAGTACCTCTATTGAATTACATCATGCCATGCATATTAAAATGCTTTTTTTGTTTATTATCATATGTAGATTCATTCGAACTATAGCAGAAATAGAGATGAAATAATCAGACTTAATGATAAAGTTATTGAGATGCAGATTCATCTTATATTAGCTGTGATTTAAAAAGGTGTTTATGTTAGTAAAAACAATAATTGGAAAACATCGTGGATTTCACTTTGGTGTGAACTATTAAATTGTCTTTGTACAGATCCAGACGCTGAGTGTGGGGGATGTTTCCATAACTCCATGTCGACTACACTCCATTATCTCGCTACCACGACTCCAGTCACTCACCTTGAGGGATATCACACGAGTTGACATGGACGATGGAGAGACACTGGTATGTATCTTTACTATTCCAAGACTGAAATAAAAATCCTGTTTTTGTTTCAAGCTCAAAAGGTAGGGGTTCAGAAAAACTAGACAGACTAAAAATGAATGATAAAGGAATTGCGGAAAGGATAATGTATTTTGCCTTGATATCAAGTTAAGGCGACATACTACGGGCTGTTTAGTAAATCTATGCATGGTTTTATATATCATTTTTTTCAATTTGGGAGTTTAATCATGCATATTTTATTAAAGCTAGTTAAATATCGATTAATGAATGATTGCCGTTTGCTATTTCCTGTCCAATTTTTGTTGCTTTTTTTTCATCATGAAATGTGTAACTTTCATTAATGTGAAATCATTTGAATGATTTTTTAAAGCCTGGCTAAACGAATATCACAATAAAAAAGATGAAATGAGTTGGCTTTGGTCATGTTGGTGGAAACGAACAATATAAAAAAAAAACATTTTTACGAAGGTTTCAGAAAAAACGGAGAAAAAATAAAAACGTTAAGAAATTTTGAACGTCGATAATGCTAATGATGTATTGGCAGTGCGGTCATGATGTGTTTGTCATACATGGGGTAATCCTCTTATTGTTTTGTATCCAAAATACTGCAAACACCTTAACTTGAGTTTTCTAGAGTATTATGATAGACAAACCTTTTTGTAAAGGGATACACGTTTAGGCCTAATGGAACATAGTCTGCTGGATCACTAATATGGGAAACAGAGAGGTATTTTTAATATTTTGGAAAAAATAAATCGGTTATAGTTCATCCGGAGCGGCATCGAATATGACTGGAGATTCTCTATACCATTTATAATCTCGGCATCCAAAAGTTTTTAAAAAATTGTATTCATTGTCCCTTTTTTTACAAAACTACGCGTTTGTTTATTTCTTCTTACTTTAAACTGATGAAAACCCTTTAAGTTTTATTATTGTATATTTGTGGAATATTTACTAAGCATGATATGAACAGTAGAAGTACTTTATTAAAAATGTGTCAGGCTATCTTATATCATTTCTTACATTAGTGTTGATTTCCATACATAGCATATATAGTGATTTGCACTGCGATTTGCATCGCTGTTGCTTCATGTAGACTCGTCAAATAACCTCAGTAGATGAGCTATCTGTGGATGGTAAGCATGTGACCAGTCTGTGGAATCTTGGCCTTCACACATCATGTCCCCGAGTTGAAAAACTCCAACTGTGCTGGTCGGAGGAGAAAGTGTCATCAGATGTCGTCACAATGGCCTGCTGTCCATTCCATCGTCTAACTCACCTTGACATACAGGGATTCGAGACCATCTATACTGAGACTCCACGGATTGATCCCCTGTCATTCTGCAAGGCGGTAATAACATCATGTCCTCGGCTCACCAAGCTGTCCATTACCCGCGCGGAAATGATCAACGAGAAGGCAGCCGAGATCATCCAACTCATGATCACTCATCCACACCTGACAAGCATAGAGTGAGTCTCATTTTGATTTACCAGGGTAATGATTGCCACATTATAGTCAAAATCTTAGAAATGAACATGTACAACACATTGGAACGACACATTTGGGTTACCTTTTACCGTGATTTTTTTTCTCTCTTCGTTTACTTTACCTCTCTCTCTCTCTCTATCTCTCTCAGTCCCTTTCTCCTAATTAATGTTCTCTCTCTTTACTAATATTCTCTTTTTGTTTTTAAGTACAGTCAAAATAGTAATTTACCCAAACAAATTGCAAAAATAATCTATCCCACTTCAGGGAACTAGGATGCATGTAATACTCTATTAAACAACGTACTAAAAGTTTGAGAAAACTTAAAGGGATAGTTGGTTTTGGTATAGAGGGCGCTACCCAAAATAATTTTTCATGAGATAATGAAAAACTGAGTGTCAAATTGGAAAGAACATACAATTTAAATGACAAAATCATCTTTGCTTGATCAAAATCGGTTCAGAGACGGCTGAAATATTCATAAATATAAGCATTTCTAATATTTGTGGGGCCCCACAAATATTCGATAATTTTGAACCAGCGGCTGAAGAAACGAGATAGCGCCTTATACGTTTCATTCCAGCCAATGCCAATGTTGGCATTTTGTTGGCTTTTGGTTCACAGACAACAATAAAGAGATTAAAATTCATATTTTCATGTCAATATCGTTGTAAATAACCAATTTTGAATAATTCAAGTGTTCAGTGCCATGTTTTCGAGGTCAATGAAGAAGGTGGACAAGTTTTTGAATCCATATTAGGATTAAAGGGATAGTTGAATTCTTGTTTCAGACCGCAAATACCTTCAAAGTGCATGGTTATTGCTCTTATTCTTATTTATGACATTTCTAGTGCCCTTTTAGTACCTAAAATTCTATGAAGGTAATTTTACACCCCAAAATGTGTGAAATTTAGCCAATACGATCATACCAATTCAGTTCCGCTTTCAAAAAAATACTGAGACCGTTAATTAATGAATGAATTAATAATAACAATACATGAGCCAGTTGATTGTGCGTTGTATAACAAACACGAAAAAGCCAACAAAAATCCAACATCGGCATAGGCTGCAATAAACGTATAAGGCGCTATCTCATTTTTTTCAACGGCTGGTTCAAATTATCGAATATTTGTGGGGCACCACAAATATTAGAAATCATTATATTTATAGATATTTCAGCCGTCTCTGAACCGATTTTGATCAAACAAAGGTGATTTTGTCATTTAAATTGTATATTCTTTCAAATTTGACACTCAGTTTTACATTATCTCACAACAAATTATTTTGTGTAGCGCCCTCTGCAACAAAAATCAACTACTCTTATTCTTATTTATGACATTTCTAGTCCCCTTTTAGTACCTAAAATTCTATGAAGGTAATTTTACACCCCAAAATGTGTGAAATTTAGCCAATATGATCATACCAATTCAGCTCCGCTTTCAAAAAAATACTGAGACCGTTAATTAATGAATGAATTAATAATAACAATACATGAGCCGGTTGGTTGTGCGTTGTATAACAAACACGAAAAGGCCAACAAAAATCCAACATCGGCATAGGCTGCAATAAACGTATAAGGCGCTATCTTGTTTTTTTCAACGGCTGGTTCAAATTATCGAATATTTGTGGGGCACCACAAATGTTAGAAATCGTTATATTTATAGATATTTCAGCCGTCTCTGAACCGATTTTGATCAAACAAAGGTGATTTTGTCATTTAAATTGTATGTTCTTTCAAATTTGACACTCAGTTTTACATTATCTCGCAACAAATTATTTTGTGTAGCGCCCTCTGCAACAAAACTCAACTATGCCTTTAATGTTTGCAGAATATGCAAAAAAGCTTAAGGCAGAGAGATATCAACATTCATATTTGTATCATAATCTGCCATCTACGATCCCAGTTAAATCAGTTCAAATAATGTAATGGATACTGGCATTGTTCCACTGAACAGGATGAATACATTAAGATGGGTTGAAACAGTACTTTATGCATATTATGCAAATTAAGTTTTTATTTTTGGATATTCAAATCGAAAGTTATAATTTGAATTTATATTTTCATATAAATATGATGGCTAAATATTTACAATGTTAATCAGAAAATTAATACACCATGTCTGAAGACCCATAATACATAGCTTTCAATACATGAATTGTTGTAAGAGTGGACTTGGATGCAATTTAAGATGAAAATATTAATTTTTTGATATTTTAATGGTGGAAGCTAATTTGCATATCATGTGAAATTCACTGGTTATAGTAATATTAAAATGTATAAATTATGTTCAATGGCATGGGCAATTTCAACCATATCACTTGAGCTAATTCAACTGGGATCTTAGATCATGGCAAGTTATGAAAAGATATTAATTTCATAATCTTTTTGATGAACGCTCATTTACATAGTTATGTAAGAAAATGTGTTCAGTCTGTTTACTAACATTTGACCATTGGATAATTTAGCACATGATTTGTTCAAATCGGTTATTTACAACGATATTAAAATAAACATGAATTTTAATTTCTTCCATACCTTTAGACATATAATTAATGCTTACATGGTGTTGATACAACCTAGATACCTGATTATAAATATGTTTGATCTTACAAGCATGATAAGAGGAAAAATATTGTTAATTTAATACATTTGAATGTTGTTATCAAAGAAAATTGATTAAGGCAAAACACTTTGCCCCACAAGCCACCTATCGTTATTACTGCATAATTAGTTAGGGGTAGTTGCATTAAGGTTTGGAATGCGTCTCAGAGTGGGTTATCTTAAAGATTAGATGACAGGGTGCTGTATAGAAGATTTTACAATATTTTATATAATCTGATGATATCTTGATTTCAGGATTTATTCATACTAATATAATTTTCTTAAGATAAATTTAATTTCAATACTTTATTTATTGTATTCATCATGATGTTCACAGACTTGCTGTATCCTTTTCATACACAGTTATGATGCCATGGTTTGCAGTCATGCAATATAAATACAGAGCAAAATTATGCAAGTTCCGATGTGTATTTAATTGTCATCTATTCTCACACCTTATAGCATAAATCTCTGATGGCTTTTTAAAAGAGTATCGTACGTCAGGTTAGTTCAGAAGATAATGTATTGTCTTTTTTATTTCCCCCGAAATGTACTATGTTTTATTACTAAAGGTTGCATTTGTGTGGTACCAACGCGGATCTGGATCCACTGATTTCTGAGGTAAACAGTGAAGGCAAGCTGAATGTCACCGTGACGCATGGCTCGGTAAGATATGACAATAGATTACATGCCCATCCTTCGATTGATTCTTCTCCCTCATCTGGCATTCCATCGATTCAAAGTAGGCTGTCTTTAATGTGCTTACTCTGGCCTGATTAAAATGATCACGTCTAGCAATATTTTTGTTCTTGATCTGTGTAATGAGCTCCGGAAACTGAAATATAACAAACATAGAGAAAAGGACTCTTCACAACAGCTATATGAACATTTTTAGTGAAAAGGTACTTTTCCTTCATGTACATGGTGTATATGGCAAAAACGTTTATGTTGCTTCGTCCTTTTTTTTCTAAAAAGCGATATGACCTTAATATCTGATGAAAGGATGAAAGATTTCCCGTATCTTATCTATAGCTCCACTTAAAGAAATGTGTCAAATGATCATGTAGCATGCCTCTCAGCAAAATAAACTCTACTTAAATCCGTAGCGAAAAGTAGAAAGGTAAAAATGCTTCTTACAATATAGCAATATCCATGAGCTTAAATATACAAGTGTATATTGGACAGGAATTCCAACGAATCACGCTGTTCTATCTTAGCAAACATAAACTACACTTAGCACCATGGCAAAAAGTAGATACATAAAACTTGCTTCTTACAATATTGCAATATCCATTAGTTTAAATATACGAGTTTATATTGGAAAAAATTCCTACAAATCACACTGCTTTTTCAAAACATGTTAAAGATGCATAATCTTGTTTGTGGCCTGCATTTTTTCCATCAAACTGCCTGTATGTTCTTAATTCTGTAATTAAAACAACAACAAATAAACTGTCAAGAAGAAATGATGTCATTAAGATAGGTGATAGGTAGGGAGTGTAGGCCTAAATGTGTCTCCTCTTCCTCTGCCTGCTACCTTGGTCATGATATTGACATCATATATATATATATTTCAAATCGTCCCTGTCTAAAATTTAATCCTTGTAGTACCTTTTTGAACAATGTTATTTATCAATATCAAATTGCTTGCAAATAGTATTCAAATTCAAATCTAACTTTGGTTTTACTAAATGATATCCTAGCATTTTACATAAATTTCTCTCTTCTTCGAATGAAGACATGTGAATGAATCCATCCCATTACTGATTGAAATTTAAATGTAAAAAATACAAATAGATTCTATATAAATGATTGTGAACTATTTACTCGTTAGATATCTGACCTACATGAATTTCAATCTCTGGAAGCTTATTTTTAACTTATTTTAAGAATGTGCCTATTGTTATGAATAGTAAATGTCAAAAGGTGATTATTTATACATACACAACTTGACTTGATATATATAATTTTATGTATACTCCTCCCAATACTGTAATAAATGTTACTTTCTCTCCCTCCCAGCTCCTCTCTGTCCCTTCTCTTTCTATGCTATTTTTGTTTTATCTTGCTTCCTTCCTAACCTAATTTTCATGCATCGCTTCATATTGTATGTATTCTTATTTTCATTTTCGAGAGGACGTCACTTCAAGCTTATGCTTATCAAATCAATTTATGATTATTTAAATAGATAACATAGAATTTATGTTTCTCGAAATTAACTGCAAAAATTCTTTGCATAATTGAAAGGTAATTATTATTTTTTTTTAAATCATTATATATATATATATATATATATATATATATATATATCATGTCTGGTATTCTTGTTTCCATAATCATAGGTTTTAGACTGGTTGCGATGACAACGCTAAGGTAATATGTCGTTTGGCCGTCAAGCAACAATGTATCACCGTTGGAAGATGACCCTCATCAGACCACGTGATGGCAGCAGACTACTACGGAATTCAAAATGAAACTTGTCAAGTGTGGCGGTAACCAGGCTAGCCTAATAACTAATTGAAGGTTAACTAAAGTTAAAATGCATGGAATATAGTATCGTAAACATATTACTGCTTATGCCCTGTCTCGATACCTTTAATTAATAACTTCATAATTATGTTGAAGCATATGGAGAAGGTCTATTTATTTTCGAGGCGAATTTTTAATTCTCTGCAGCCTCTTCGAAGTACTTTGGCCTAAGCAAAGCATTTGTGCTTACTGCATTATATTATATCCTAGTAAAGAGAGAAAGAGAGAGGGGGAACGGAGAGAGAGAGAGAGCGCGCATATAGAAGGAAGCCAGCATTAAGAAGGAATAAAAAAGTAGAACGATAAATTTAACAGTAAAGAAATCCGGACAGAGAAGAGGAATAAAAGGAAACAATGAAAAAAAAAGGAAACAACACACAGTAAACATCTTATTATTTACTGGTATAAAATGTCTCTTAAAAAGTATAAACAACTTAATGGCTCAGTATTTTTCTCATTGAATCTGAAAGCATGGTATAGAAAGAAAAAAATACCTTCACCCTGACCTGTCTTGATTGACTAAGCTCATGCATTCATTGTTTCAGTATCTCTTTTTGTTCTCCGTATCATCGTAAAGACTCGACTAAAATATAAAATGGCTAAGGGCAGCAACTGATTTGTCTTTTGCTTAGATTTCATTTCATGACATTTATTCAGTTCTGAATAGAAGTACATGTACTTAGTATACCATCAGTTTGCATATATTAAAACCAGAAACTTATTTCAATCACACTTGAAGCTTCAAGGTAAGCAAAAGTTTGACGGCTTGTGAACCCTTACCATATAATATAATCTTATAAAGGGGGTTCCTGGTGATGTAAAGAGAATAACCATAAGATGGATTATAATGTTAAAACAATCTATGCAATATAACCAAGAGCCTTCGATATACAGGCTACAACCAGCAAGCTATGCTTTTACCTAAGGCTTCTTCATTTCCTCTTTTCTGATTTTACTTAAGTCCTTAATTTACAAGTAACTACAAACAAATAAAAAGTGATTTGGTATAATTGTGAGCTTATTTGTATTCAAAATGAAATGATATTGTTACTATCATTACATTTCAGGTTAATAAAACTAAATATGAAATGAACCCAACTGAATTTGAACAAATCTAAACTCTCTATTGATTGTTTAATACAATTCCAACCGGTTTCTGTGTACTCATATTGGCTATACTGTAATGATGATAATAATATATTGTATTTTACTAATCCGTAAGGATCTGTTGATATATCCTTCATCACGGTGATACATGTATTATGTACGAATTTCCGGTATACCAAGATTTATTTCATGAACTACGGGTAAAGAAATTTGTATCAACTTTTTCCTGTTTAACCGACAATTCCTCCATTATCAAGAAAATTGTTGAAAATACCGTGTGTACATACTTGATCTAGACAAGTTTTTGTCTTATTTCTGTCCTATTCAATAAATTCTTGCTTTTGACATTAAAGCATTGAACATATTTTTTCTTCTTCTAAATTGAATCGTTATAGTCAAGAAGTGATCATTCTAATTTCTTGAAAAACATGATAAAATATTTGATATATTCATGTGTGTAAATATAGCATAATCATTATACATGTATCATGAATTTTGTTAGAATTAATTTTTTGTTTTGTTTTTCTCTTCATTCAAGTGGAAATAGAACATCTATACACATTGAATTTGAGTTGTCATAACTTAAATTAATAATTATTAATTTCTATAATTATCTTGAACTACATGCCATGTATGGCCAATACTTCATTGAAGTGTTGTTCATGGTTGTTAGCCTGAGAGTCTGTCGTGCTTCATAAGTTTGACGAAAATACAATTTTATAAAGTATGATTATATTTTGCAGAGTATGTATGTGGTTAAACTGTGACAAGAAAACAGTTTGTCTACTCAATGTACTCTTACAAATCCATTCAAACCATATAACCATATGAACCATACACGTCGTGCTATTATTGTTTTTATTGTTATCACCCTTAAGTATTTTGTCATGACATCATTTCCCAGAATGGATACATCCAACTAATCATGATCCTAACTGTGATATAATCTAGTCTAGTTTGTGACATGCATGCAACAGTTATTGATGTAGTAAAGAAGAGGAATTAGTCATTATATTAGTATATTATTTATTGGTATGATCAGATCGTGTATACATACAATCTAGTTTATTTGTGACATGTATATAACAGTCGTCGATGTAATATGATATAAATTAGTAACCTTATCTCGTTTCAACATTCTTGTATTCAACTAATCATGATGATATTTTTTGTGAAATTAAATCAAATTGTGTGACATGCATGCAACGGCCATTGCTGTAATTAGAGATAGTCTACACTATCTCGTTTTCAATATTCTTGTATTTAATTAATCATGGTCATATTTGTGGCATTTCATGTCAAACTCTTTATGCAGTAAGAGAGAGGAATTATTCATTTCAATCTCGTTGTAATAATATTTTTGTATATAATTATACTACTCAAGATTGAATGGTGTATACCTACAATCTAATTTTTTAAAGACATGCATACAACAGTCGTTGTAGTAAGACAGAGAGTAGTACAGAGAGGAGTAGAGTAAGACAGGGAGTTGTAAGAGGGAGAAAAATCTCCATTACATTGTTTGGAAAATGGCATTTGATGGAACACATCACTCGATTTACAGGAATATTATCGTTTTATTTAGTAGCATTAGAATGCGTGTCTATTTCCAATCACAATGATGCAATGTAAGTTATTTTTTATGTATTTTCTATGTTCAGTAGATCTAAATAGGATATAGACCCAAGTGATATCTTATAAAATGTCAAAGGTTTGTTCTTATCTACAATCACAATTTCTTTCAAGTTATATTTTTCAAACATCCAATGCTCCAGTGCAGTATTTTTACCTCTACATCTTATCAATTTATACTATATTATAAATTTCTTTCCATGTATGTCTATATTGTAATGATCGTTTCCATTAAAGCCTGTGTTGTAATGATTTTTTCAGTTGGTGTGCAGTACACCTGAATAAGGGAAAGTGAAGTGGAGTCTTGCAATGTGCATTACGTTGTGAGAGGTGTATTCTCTTTGTTCGAGCTGTATTGAAAAAAAGAAGTTCTTCTTATGGGCTCTTTGATTGCCTTGTGAAATTCTGGAATCATCTGAAAGCCGGTGAATTTCTCTTTGGTATATTTCCCATGTTCATGGATTTACAGGACTTCTGTAACGTGTTATTGATATCCGAATTGTATTGAATATGTAAACATATATATATATATATATGTCCTGTATAATGTTCTCAGAAAGAGAATAACTTTGCATTCATTCATTCACGTCTTTCTACACACGTTTTGTTTATATCTGAATTTATTTTGGTAATATAGCTGAGAGTGTACATAATTGCATGTTAATAAACTGGAAACAAAGAATACGTATGACTAGCTTAACAGTAAGACTTGCAGAATATTGAATTTGTTGTAAGAACAACTAATGTTTGTAACTATATCTCATCAGTAATTGTAGAGACAACAATTCCATGTATTTATCTAAGCAGTAATCAATAGTGTCATTTGCTTTGATTGTTTTATCATGGGATAAGCAACTTATTTGGTTATGTCGTAGACCTAATAGATCCGTGTCTATATGGATTTTATATGTTTGTTGCAGTTGTGATGTTTTGTATATAAAGGTAACATAAAATGTTTTAAGGTCATTTGGTAAAAATCTGTTGAGTGTGTTTGTGCAGCTAGCTGTTCAAAGATTTAATTGATTGTCAGCTTCAGGAGGAGAACAGTTACGTTGGTTTTATTTGTCCGGCAAGAAAGATCTGTATTTTTAATCCAAAGACATTGTTATTATTCATAACATTTTTGTATATTGCGAGATTAATCAGCATGAATAGAGTTTCATCTAGACTGACCATACTAAGTTTCATCGTTTAGATATCAATAATTTAGTGAACCAACCGTGACCCAAGATATCGAATGGTAACAAATAATAGCCATTTTAAAAAAATCACTGAAAGTGAGATTTCCCCAAAATACAGACATTTCAAGACTTATACTAGTCGTTTCTTTTTCCCATATAAGCCTTGGAAATTGTAAGTTGAAGAAAATATAATCCCTTCGACTTATACCAACACTGACTGTGTATCAGAGTTATGTATTGTGTTTATGGTACTTGTACATAATCATGTCTATACGCACTTTCAGAGAATTACAAACAGATATAATATATCTTTGTACATATGTATAAAAGAGAAAGTTCGATCGATAACTGATTGAACTCATGGAATTTTAAATGTTCTTGATGTTGAGAGATGGTAGAAGGGGAAATATCTCAAGAAATTGAACAAAATAATCATGAAAGCCCTTTACAGTTTGAATAATCTCCTCAGAGCTTTATTCACGTAAACTGGAATAAGTCGGATAAGAGGTGGGCAACATGAAGAAAGAGGGTAAAGCGCTTTTTACAGAAAACAAGAAAGGATTGGATTGGAGAATGTATGAAAAAGAGAAAAAAGGCGTGGTAAGTAGACGCTAATAATGGAGACGGGCCGAGAGAGTGTGTGAGAGAGAGAGAGAGAGAGGGGAGAAAGCAAGGGAATAACGACATAGAGAGAGAGAAAGAGAATATGAAATGCAAACAACACGCGTACGAAAGCAAGAAAACCTTATCTCACACATAATTTTACTCAAAACAGTATTAATGATAACACCACATTTCACAGACTAACCACTCAGTAATGCATGATGCAGATTAAAACGCTACACCGTTATAGACATCGATATAAACCTGTCAATTATATACATGAGTCCTGAAGAAGATCATGAGGTATAGATAGAAAGCTTGACAAATACAGGGAGACACAAAACACAAGTTATACTCGATCGCATCATAATCATCTCATCATTGATTCTTTTTACATTTATATGCCTTCCAAGTTTGGAAAACCCACAGCCTTTTTGTTCGGCGTACATTACCCTCTCTCTCTCTCTCTCTGAATGATGTAGGCATACCACCTTAACTTATCATTTTTTGTTTTGATGCCTCTGATTATCATGATAATGCATTTTTAGACTGAGGAACAACATATCTTAGGTCTATGTCGAAAGGAGCGTGAAAACAACAATAATCTTTTCTAAACAATAAATCAAACATGAAAGGTCGATTCGATCACAGAGGAGCAAACATGGGAAAATATGGCTAATGTTCCTTGATTCAAACCAAAATATGTATGTACTAAATCTGTTTAGGTTCAGGAGAATCATTCCATAGCTTAAAATTAAAAATTTTATTCAACCGTTTAACAATCACCCTTTTCACTGCTTTCATATTAGATGTATATGTATTTATGCCTTAGATCAATAAATATGAATACAATATTGTTTTGATCCCTCAAATATTCCCAACCACCATTTTATACTCTTTTGCTAAAATTATTTGTTTGGTATTTGTAATCTTATCATATGATTTTATTTTTGTTATGCTCATGTGTGATTTATTCTGATTTTGGTACGGTGTAATCTTGATATACAATAAATACATAAATAATTCGACTGGAATTCGTCACTGCTGACGAATTATGTAATCTACAGCAGATCGATCTGAGCTGAATAACGAAGAAACTATCGCAGCACGGTCAAAAATCGCACTGAAAAAAAAACTTTGGCAGCTCATACTTATAGAAAAATTTGATGTTATCACTGATGAACTAACTTTGAAAGGTATACGAAATGGAAGCATCTGATTGAAATTTATCTTAACAGATATAAAACTTGACACTCATTTGCATAACGAAGATGAATTCATTTAAACTTCGCGTAATATTATAAGATTGGCTTGTCAGGTCAAAAATAACATTGAGACGAAATTTGGGAGACCTAGGACCCGTTTCACAGGCCGTTTTTCAATGACAAATGACAAAAATCAGTGACAAATCTGCTGATAACCAATCAGAAGCAAGGATTTCACTAGCGGCTTATAACAAAAACTGTGATATGTCACTGCTAACAGTTTTGTTTGTGAAATGGGGCCCTGGGCCCCGTCTTATAAAGAGTTGATATAAATCGCAACTATGTACATAAGAGATAGGAGACTGGAAACTTGCGATTGATTGCAGGACTTACGATTATAAGACGGGGCCCTGTTATACATTCAAGCATAAATGGACACTATGTGTAACAGGCGACACAAAATTGGTATTGCAATGGCCGCCTTAAAACATCATCTTCACCTTTAATTTTAGGTTTAAATGTGGGCATGGATAGGGCTGACAGACGGACCACAACATGTTAGTAGGGAACGGATTAGTTGTTTCGTGACGAAAGATGACGCTAGAGTACCATTAGAGTACTATTACACACGGTCATACTACATGTTTTTCTCCTTCTTCTCTCTCTTGTGAAGGTGGACAAACCGGACAAACAGGTCACATGCAGTGTGTGTTGGTGTGAAAGGGGGTGTGGTGTGGGTGTGCTAGAGGGGGGGGGGGGTGTCAGGAGTTTGTTTGGTGCGAGTTGAGGTTGTGCGGGTGTGTGATTGGGTGGGACTATGTAACTTTATACCTTCCTCTATTGTTATATTGATTATAAACTGTTATATGAAAGAAAAGATATACAATCATGTATAATTTGAGATTTTCCTATGTTCATTGTTTATTGATTGATGTAATTTATGAAGTGCCTTGTATCGAAGATCTTGTTTTATATGACTTATTGTGATAATTTCTTATAATGTGAATTAATGAGAAAGGAAATGAAATATTATTTAAAACAAAAATACTACTATTCTGTCTACAACTTCATTCACATAAAGTTACTAAGAAAATTACTCTTTTTACTCAGAGTATACACTTAGCTACCACATATTTAAATTTGGGAGAAAATTGATCAGGAATAAGGCCCGGAATAAGGGCGATTCGGTCCGATGATAATCAACAAATACATTAAAATCATAGTCAAATATAATGTTATCAACTGAAATTAAAAATTCTGACTTTGAAGGGATAAGGCGATGACGTCACAATATAAATTATAGTTAAATTCATACTCTATCAGAATAAGAAATTTAGATTTTTTTAGATTTCGGCAAATTTCGGCGCGCGCGGATTTTTTTTTTTTTTAATGCGCGCTTATGGCGTCATTTTAAGTCAGAACGGACTGAAATTTGCTAAGAAAAGTGTCAAAATTCGATCCATGCGAAAAAACGCATTTACTTTAATATAGTCAAATGCGCAAAATGGCATGAAACGTACTCTAAATTGGTCAAAAAGTGATTTGGAGCATTTTTTTTGACGCGTACATTACTTTGCCCAGTTTATGTGTACCAAATTTGGTTAAGTTTTGATGGCTGGTTATGAAGATATGATTGATAATGTGATTTCACAAAATGGCCCTGATCGACGTCACGGTTGAGTGATCACACTTAGAGGATGAGGTTTTCTATTCCTGACCAAGGGGAATTTGGTGAAAATTTGATAGGGATTGGATGGCGCGCTTTTGAGAAAATTCGATCACAAAAACGTACAGAAAGAAAGATTCTGACGAAATGAAAAGGTGATATGCAGGATCTGCTGCAGATCACCTAAAAATACATATGAATATTATAGATTTATAATGAATAACATACCCTGAATCTTTGCACCACAGGAGAGCTTGATAATCAGTTCTTTCATATAGTAGCAGAACCAATTATTAGGTTCATTTATAAACTTTTTCACAGAGGTGGGGTTTATTCTATGAATATTGACAGTACTACTTTTAGCAAGTCATCTTTACCCGGTACAGAGTATTTTGACGAGCAAGTTCCCAACCCCTCTACATTGGCATGGTACCCTTTATATTTCTAGCAACATGTTTTTGAAATCTCATTATACCCACACTCCACAAGTCCCCACCATTGATGATAAGAATCTTTTATTGAAAACCCGCTTGCGTGAACAGCATAACAAACGATTTCAAGGGAATATTTTATTCTTTAAAATTATGTCATTCCTTTCAGAAGCAATCTATGTATGTGCTTCACCCCCTTGGTCTTGGTCTCACATGTGAGAATGTTCATCATCATCTGCATATTTCAACTTTAGCTAATCATTAATGATTAAATAATGCGATAATGAATGAGACACCCATTTAGCTTGCCATATTCCACTTCCAGTCGTATAAAAAGTCATGCATAACTTTACGAACATGCATCTTTCTGAAACACTAGGCCAGGCCATCACCAGTCTTACTCTCACTCTGTCTCACTCGACTCAATTGTCACACGTATACGCGCTGTATGTAACAATGAAAAATCTACATAACAATAGAATATATTAACGAACCAGACAGAACAGGTTGGGACATGTCTGCAAAGCCAGACAGCGACCGGACCACGCAAGGGAAATTAACTCTCCCTAACCGCCATTTTGAAAATAGGAAAGCAATACGTATTACACTTACGAATCAATGCACAAAACGTTATTATACATGCAAAAGTTAAAAATCGTGACATTTGGTCACTACGGATGTAACAACATCTTACCCTGTCCTAGAAAATCAAAATATATTTGTAATTTCACTTAATGTTCACAACTGTATAATTTTCACATGATCAGATCAACGCGAACGAAAAAGTAGATTAACCAAATAGATACAGCGCGCCCAAACAATCGCAGCTTTCGTGTTCGCTTTCCACGTAGATTAAGGCACCAGCGAACGCAACGGTACTATGAAATTGTTGCTTATTTCAGTTATCGGTGGAAACGTTGCGAGAAGAAATCCCATAGACCAGTACAGACATTTTCTCTCCCGGAACCATACTTTTATACATGCTGAAGGTATCGCTAATTTTGTTATTCTCAATTTGAAAAGTGTACATTTGCTCAACAGTGCAAGTACCGATATCCGTTGCCATCCACTTTCAGGAACTATTTTGAGTTTGTATATTAATTTCGAGATTTTAAACAACTTATTAAAAAGATCCCAAGCTTTACAACAATTTACAGGCAAAACGAATGCCACATGGAGTTTTTTTTAAGACCGACGCGTGCAAAACCCTAAAAGTTGTTAAATTTCAACGTTAAAATATAAATTACGGTGACGTCATGACTAGTCTTAGTAACAAGCGCTTGCAATTTTAAAAATATTGATTAAACACTCACGTCACGTTTTGGTAGACGTGATCATTCGTGTTTTACTGGCGTGGAAAACAACGAATGGTATAGGCCCTACACTTCGTAAATTAGAGTCACCTATTTTACAAAACAGCGCAAAACGTGAACGTGACACGTGATACGTGATACGTGACTGTTCGTTGCAAGCCGGTTTTAAGTAATCCCAATTGTGTCGAAAATGTAGACAATTTAATTTTCTTTCATATGACACCAAACTTTTGCTATTTCAAGGTTTCCTAAAAACATTTTTTACAAAACACTATTTTTTCTTCAAAAGGGCTGCTTTTTGGAACGCACCCTCCGATTTAGGGGTGACCGCTACAAATAAAATAAAAACACCTCTGAAATATTGTGTATTATAGTAAAATCTTTCAAATAAACAAGGTGCGCTAAGTCTGTGTGGAAGTGGCAAGCAAAACCCTCTTTTCTGATTTTGGCCCTCCGCTTAGTATTCAACATCAGCTTAACGGTTAAAAGTTTCACTTATTTCATGAATTACATTATGATACATACTAGCAGGACCCGTGGAAAATCCACGGGATTCTAGGGAGGGTGGGAGAGGGGTTGTAAATAGATATGTGCTATCGATTTTTTTTATTTTTTTTAAATTTAAAGGTAATGCAAAGTTTTGGGAAATTTTGAAATTGGATGGATAGTAATTCTTTAAATTGTTGATATATTTGGATGGCCCTGTGGATGTATTATAAGCACTAAAAAAATTAGGCCCTGGAACACTTCTGCTTTCGAGCAAATTGAATAATCAAAATTTACCGGTGCTCCCGGTAAATTTCAAATATTTCAAATAGCGCCTAAGGCCATTCCATGGTAGCTGCGACCATGAAAATCTCAGAATATGCAGTTCTGATATATAATTTCTAAACGGGAATAGCAAATCGGTCGATTGTAATCAAGAAACATTGTTTTAAAGCTAAAGTAATATCAGTCTTGAGAGGGCGCTATACAACATAAAAAGTTTATTATTTACAATTTCATCAATTTAGACTCGATTTCAACCGCGACAACGATCATTGAATATTGTAAAATCGCATATATGCTTCCAATATGTTCATTTGAACCAAATTCATGACCCCATATACCTTTTAAAAAAAAATTATAAATAATTTTGTTATTATAATTATTATTATATTTTTGTTAAAGATAATTTCTGTGCTAAATGATATTATTTCTCTTCATTGCAGAGGCCTACTTTTTATCATTTTATAATTTATTTTCTTCTTTTCATTAATATTTTACTCGTTAGAATACCAACCTTTCGTTTGCTGTCCCATGTATCGTTTTGAATTTTTTAATTTTTTTATCTGAATCATGTAATAAAACTTGAAAATTGGAAGAAAACAGTGAAATCAATAATTTGTAATTAAAATTGATGCAGATATTTTAGACTTTACTTTTGTTTTCACTTTCGTTATTTACGATTATTGTCGTCACTTCGTTCCTATTATTCTCACTATTCCTTTCTCGGATCCTCACTCTCGTTATCTATACGTACGAATATTGTTCTCATGCACTTCACTCCCATTATCATTTTGGTTATTTTCACACATTGCTAAGTTAATTTAGTCCTACAATGAAATAATATACAAATATACAAATATACGATGACACTCGAAGTGACTCGAGGATCTCTAGCTAAAACTATTCGCATCGAAGGAACATCAAATCGTATTATATTGTCCCGAGGACCATCGCGGCCCGAGAGAGAACAGTACAATTGATGTTCCGAGAATGAGTCATTGTATTGTTTTATATCCCTTCCACCTGTAGGCCTATCATTCCTTGGACACTTCTGTAATAGCATGTACCGTACTCACATTCACACCGGGCATTCACATCACATTCAATAAAGAAATAAAAGAAACAACAATTGCACCTGACAATTGGCCTGACACCGCGGGATTTGCCCCTGCGTAGGCATTTGAAATTACGTAAGCTCGCTGAATTTACCTTCTCGTCAGTTATATGGTCTCGATAATTACAATCTATTTGCGTTATTATTGTTGTGATTTTAATGTAGTTTTCATGAAAAGACCAATAAAGCAGAAGCTTGGACTATGATTTTATGTTGGCATGGTTCACAGAATTTGTATAAATATTTTCAAAGTACAGATTTTACGCGAACAATCGGACGGTTTGTGCCAATATATTATAGCAGTCGCACGAATTAACTCGACTGTACTGTGTGTACGTGTGTGAGCGTAGAACCAACATATTACGTTCTCGTCAGTTTGGCTGCTGTATATATATATATAGCAAGATGCCTAACACGGGATAGGCCCACCCCGTTGCACCTTGTACTTGCTACGCCACGTTACGTGGATTGTCATATGTTGTGTATTTCTCTGGCATGCCCGTGCTTTTCCTACAAAGCATATCGTATAGCAAGATACCTAACACGGGGAAGGCCAACCTGTTGCAGAGTGTATTTTCTACGCCACATTTATGGGTCGATCGTCGTCTGCCATGTAATCTCTTTGATTAGACAGAGGGCGGGTGCACGCCTTGCTGCCTCACTCTCGCGGGTTCGTCGCCTCCTTGCACGGACAACGCCGGCCGTGCTCTCGTCCGCTCGTCCTCCATGGGAGCCCGAAACCCTTTAACGACACGGACGGTGACCGCGAGGTCGACGTGGCACACGGGATACGGGAGACATGCCTCGTGGAATTGTGTCGCCGTTCCCGCGCCACGGCGAAGACGGACGCGGTCGAGGAAAGACGTTTTTCATAAACCGTTTTTACCCCCCGCGACGATTTTGCATATTAATATATAGATACATATCTGTAATCTTGTAAAAGATGGTGGACCTGAATATCAGGCATAATGTAATGTACAGAAGCCAAAATATTGTTTCCATTGTTCACTTTAGTTATATGTCTGTCTGAGTTTTGTCGTAAATTTTAGCCAGGAATGTTTGTATCAAAGCGAAACGGAGTTATACCCAAATTTGGACATGCTTACAAAGTTCCCAAACAGCTTTCCATTGTAATTTTACTCTATTGAATCTATTCGACAAACATGTTTTTGAGCTTCAGAGCACCCGTGCTCATCAGTATACAACCAGTGATCATAATTTCTTTATGTAAAACCACCGGCGTGAATATCATTACAAATGATTTCAATCAAGGTACGTTTCCTTTCAAATGTGTTTTTCTTTCTTCTTTTACCCCAGCCTTCGGGCATAGAATTGTGTGGTTTCCAGGCAAAGTCACTCTTCTGTCTCTGTCTGTCTATCAGTCTGTATCTGTCTCTCTCTCTCTCTCTCTCTCTCTCTTGTGTTGAAAAGTCCAGGGTCCATGAGTAAACCCATATCCTTTATGTACTCTAAACAGAGAAGAACAAAGGAAAGACACTACACACATAATAGGTTCCATAACACAATTTTTTAAATTTTCGTTAGTCTGCAAAAAAGTAACTTGTAGAATCTTCTAATGTCGGGTAATGATTTTGTGTTCAACTTAACATAGAGAGCCTCCTTCCTAAATTATGTAATAATGACATAATTATTTCAAGGGCTTGTAAATTAGTAATTTTAAAGAATATCAAAATAATCCCTCGTGCACGTCAACATGGACAATCAGACCATATCGTTCATGCCAATGATCTACAATAGGCACAATCTTAAGTTGATTCACACTCCTGCTACCAGTAAAAAAAAAAAGCAATTGCCCACAATGTCACTGGTAGACTAAAACAAAATAATGAATCTTGCAGGAATTTACATCTTAAAAAGAATGTCAAAAGGACGTCTGGATTCGCTGATAGTTTGCTTGGTGTGTTTGGAACAGCAAACATAACACATGTCCCGTATAAAGTATACACACGCCCTCCTAAATATTCTCCTGTTTGTTTTTCCGTCATCTTTAATATTTATTTCATTTAACATCAAAACAATACAAGTAATTCTTCAAAATACAATTCTTCTTCCGCAAAAATAATATTAACATTATTTAATTTACTTAAAACATGTAAAATTAAAAAATTACGATCCAATTAAAAAAATGAAATCAGTTATAATGTAAAACAAATTATAACCCCTTCTCTTACTACCCAACCCCAAACACCCCAAACCCCACACATGCAAAAGAACACACACACAAACACACGCACACAGACACCTAGGTCTAAATTACGCTTCGAATTTTGTTATCTGCTTCATTAGAATTTCAAGTATGATTCCTCAAACATTGTGGGATATTATCGTTGAGTTGTATTTCCCTGATTTCAGTATAAAGTTCCTTAGATTTAGATAACGATAAATAAACACATATATAGAAATTATAATAAAACGAAAATTAAATGTAAAAAATCAAAACATAATCAAATACTAACTGGGAAACTAAAGACTGACATACCCTGTTTACATTTGCAATCGAAGATTTGGAATTATCTAGATTCGCTTGTATACCAGATTTCAATTACTGAATTGTAGGAAAAGTCCTCTAAGGCGATGGCAGTTGATATATATTGAATCCCCGCCTCCCCCCCCCCCCAAAAAAAAAATCTGCCTGGAAAGAGACTAAGATTTCCACTTGCTGGGCTGAATGACCAGACAACTGTATGACGTGATTTGATTTGCATCACAATGCCCATCAAAACCGACGCACTGAGGGGGAGATATGAATTACTGTTTGGTTAGCTATTGTTATGGGAATTTTCCTCTGGTTTCGTTTTTGGACCACATAGCTCGACTGACTTGCATCAGGTACCTGCCCACTATCACCACACTGTGAAATACGGACTCACGCAGCCTATGTCTTTCATTTGATACGGGTTATCGGTCACATCTACATGAAAAATCTGATGGGACTAAGCACATTTGTGCTAAGGGAATTTGCATTAGACTGATTTCTAGATCATTTTCCTCGACACACTGCATGTTTTGGCTTCTGTCAAACTTGATTCCTGACACAGAGACAAACTCGGCTCTTATCTTGCGAAAGAGAAATTGTAAACGCCTGTATAACACGGACTAGAAGAGAACTCTCATTTCACTTGTTGCCCGTTACTTCTATTTGAACTGTGTAAGATTATGTGTAAATCCTTTTAACTCGGCTATAATTGGAGAAATATTTCTGAGGAGAGGACTATACGCCTCATTCCACGATTCATTTCGCATTTAGCAGGATCTAGGCAAACAGTGAGTATTATATATCATGTTCGGCTCGTTACCTCTATTTTTTTTATCCAAGTAATAGCCACTATATAAGCTCATCGGAATAGAGTTACATACGATCCATGTACATATTGCAGGAACCCTAATCCTTAGTAAATATCATAAACAGTTTGAATAAATGTTGTTAGTATTGTGAGAATGATGAGAAGGTGGACTATACCCCTATAAGCAAGTCTCAAGTTTCTTAAGGCTATACGGTATACCTGGGCAAGGATAAGACATTTTGGCTCTGGTAACATTTGGAACATCATCTCGTTCGAAACGATTCCTCCAAAATCCCCGGTAGTATAGTGGACTTTGCATTTAATGAACCTAAAGAAGGTATTTCCGTTGAAGATTTGTTGTTGTTGTTTTTGGTGATGATCATGATGATGATTCGTGATCTCATGACGTTAGAGAGCAATTTCAACGTTCGGGCAATTTGCATAATTTGCATAAACTCATGAGCCCAATGTTCACTCATAATGCATGATAGGTGTATTATCAGCTTCTGAAGACAGTAGGATTCACTTCTGATGTTTATTTTGTAATTTAATGTCATGTACAGCAGTACAGGTACTAAAGGCCAAGTAAAGATCGGAATAATTATCATGGCATATTGACAATGGATACTGTTACATTTAGAAATATTCATCTTATTAATTAAATCTTAAATACAGGGTGGTCTCTTCAGGACATAAAAACTGCTTTGCAAGAAAGCCCTGTATTACATAATGCAATTACAATGCAACGTAAAACAATATACAAATTCAACAAAAGCCCAATATTAGAATACTTAATAAAAAAACACCTGCTCATAATTAATGCATGAGATGTTCAATAATAAAGAGATTTGCAAGAATGAATAGACTGAGTGACATGCAAGTCTTGTACATGAAACATACAGAGCGTTTGGAATACACCACCACACAGAAGACACCTTATTGCTGCAAGCTTCATTTTATTTTGTCTAAACTTCCATTTTACTCTCTTACTACTTATAATTTCCCGCCCACAATACAACATACTACAAATTAAGAAATAATACAAATATCTATAGTGGCTGTGAAAACAAATGAGACAAAGTAGGTCTAGGCCTACTTTATGCCCCGATATATTGATTTTTTCCCCCTGCTTTATTCGATTTTCATGAATGTTCATCAAAAGTAATGGAGTGATATCGTTTAGATGTAGTTCTTAATTGTTGCTATCAATATTCTTCCATTTAGATAATTGTAGATGTTGTTGCTGCTGTAATTTTGGTTATTGCTGTTTAAGTTGCAGGCTAAGAGGATATTCCCTGAAAGTTTGCAGGCCAAGAGTCTAGCCAACTTATCACACAACCATATAAACATTCTATACGGATGAGTCACATGTGACACCACTTGCCCAGTGGAGACAGAAGTCTTTTATACTTGCAATAGTTTATAAATACAAAATGCTATAACTTTTACAATTCTTCTTGAATTAGTACAAAACGTGAAATGTTATACATATTCAAAAAATATGATCAAACTGTTATAAGTACTTGCATAGTCTCATTTCATTACTTTATTCCAATGCTGCTTTCTCAGTACTTTAGTGTATGTCAGGAGCTTATATCCTAATATCCTCAAGCTTTCGTTTGATATGGAAGATCGCAAGCTCCCTACAAACAATTTAATTTGATCTATGTAAACTTGTATTTAGCGAGAGTATTTACAATTAAATTCAAAAACCGTTTGGCTTGTTTTCATCTTTGGGGAATATATTTTTTCTTCTGTTAATATGTAGTGACGATTTCTCAGTTTATTTATGTAATCAGGAAATTACTGATGTATTAAATTTAATTTCATGTGTTAACGTGTAAACTAGACTCTGACGCAATCTGGTATTTAAGACACGGTTAATTCTAACACGGACACGGACGATAATTTATTATGTAAATAATGTTATTCTTGGTTACGGAAAATAACGAATTAGAACTTTTAGGGCGGGTCCGTCTGTTCCGTGGGTTAACTCCTGGGTTCTATAACGTTTAGCTCAGAGCAGAGCAGTATCCCGGTTGTTGATACATCATCAGCTACACTCAGTGTATTATTTGGTTACATCTTTCTCCACGGGGATTCGAAACCATATCTCCTCGAGATCTTCGGCATAGCTTCCAACAGCTACCATCTTCCCTAGTCTGTCTGGGCAGGTTCACTCTGGTGTAGAGTAGGAGAATTGGATGCATGTAACCGTGTTTTCTGATAGCTGCTTTGTAACTCATCTCTAAGTTTTTTCCTGGTACTTATCGGGTTCAACTGGCCAACGAGATTTACATCGTCGCCGAGTTCCTTTTACCAGTATCATCAGTTTCCACCATGGGTCTTCGCTCCTAGACTACATGTAGTTCGTCGAAGTTCAGAACGCCGAACATTTCAGCTTTTCCGCAGCAGGACAATGACAGTCGTCGAAATCAACGTCGCCACGTGTTTTCCGTCGACAAGTCTCAGCAGAGTTGTATGCGAAAGACATTGAAGTTTGATATCGTATTATCCCCTCGCCGACGAAGTCGGAGGGGATATAGAAACGCCGCTGTCCGTCCTTCCTTCCGTGTGTGCGTCCGTCCGTCCGTAACAAATTTGGTTTCCGATCAATAACTTCAGTAATGTTTGACGGATTTTAATGAACTTTGATATGAAGGTACATGGTATCAAAATACAGGCTAAGTTCGATTTCGGAGTATGTAGGTCAAAGGTCAAAGGTCATAGCTCATTAAATATGCGAATCTGGTTTCCGATCGATAACTTTAATAATAATTGACGGATTTTAATGAAATTTGATATGAAGGTACATGGAATCAAAACACAGCCTAAGAGTTTGATTTCGGATTATGTAGGTCAAAGGTCATAGCTCATTATATATGCGAATCTGGTTTCCGATCGATAACTTTAGTAATGTTTGACGGATTTTAATGAAATTTGATATGAAGGTACATGGTATCAAAACACAGCCTAAGTTCAATTTCCGAGTATGTAGGTCAAAGGTCATAGCTCATTAAATATGCGAATCTGGTTTCCGATCGATAACTTTAGTAATGTTTGACAGATTTTAATGAAATTTGATATGAAGGTACATGGTATCAAAACACAGCCTAAGTTCAATTTCCGAGTATGTAGGTCAAAGGTCATAGCTAAATAAATATGCGAATCTGGTTTCCGATTGATAACTTTAGTAATGTTTGACGGATTTTAATCAAATTTGATTTGAAGGTACATGGTATCAAAACACAGCCTAAGTTCAATTTCCGAGTATGTAGGTCAAAGGTCATAGCTCATTCAATATGCGAATCTGGTTTCCGATCGATAACTTTAGTAATTAATGTTTGACAGATTTTAATGAAATTTGATATGAAGGTACATAGTATTAAAACACAGCCTAAGTTCGGTTTCGGAGTATGTAGGTCAAAGATGAAAGGTCATAGCTCATTAAATATGCAAAAACACCTAATTATATATGTGAAAATTTGGTTAACTTCCTTGCCTAGTAATATAATAGTATAGTCTAATGGAGGTAACTTGTTCTGACGTATATAGGCCATTTGTACAGTGCGAGGGGATGCGACGCTTTGCGTTGACTTTTCTAGTTTATATCTCATATATTCTCCAATCAAAAGTCTATTCTATTTTTATTCAGGCAAAACGGAATATCTTTGTTCGTTTGAACTAATAAGTTTAAGGAATATATACATTGGTACTTTGGTACTGCGTTCAATCTATTGACCAGTAAGGTTTATCTTAGCTTATAATTACAGTCATCTTCACTTTGTAAAATACGAAACCAGTTCAATTGCTCACCCATAAATTGAATTCACTGAACTGTAATTATTTTGTTTCAAGTGCTTACTTATTTTTTTAGAGATCACGTAGTTAAAAAGTTTGGGATGTTGAGTCGCCGTGCTTGATTGATTGGTGTGTTGAATTTGTGATTGCCTTAGAAAACATATCAATACACCACACTCCCATAATTGAGAAAAGTCAGTTTCGTCCCAACAAATACACTTCAATAGAGATTTTGATTTCCATAGAAGTCTAGAGCATTTTTTTATGATTCATCGATTTTGTTGGCAAATCGGAATAATAGAATTATAGTAATGCAGTAGTATTTCCCAGAAAATCATCAAATTAATCAGTCGACCGAGTAGAGTGCATATAAGCATTTCATATCGATACAAATAGATGAAACAGCACATCCAATCCTAATACATGAGCATAAATATCCTTGATAAAATGTGTAATCCCAGTATATAGACTGCCCAAGAACAACAAAACAAATAAATACATAAGGAATTACAGGCAAACATCGGTCTCGTGGGTCGTAAATCTATCGAACCCTCAAAAAAGTTGTCACATGGGCACACAGCACCGACATTGTCGGTCCTGTAGAATGTAGCCTTAACACTATGGAACATTGAAAGAGGTTGTTAAAATGTATCTATTATTTTTTCGTTTTAAAGTTCCTTTAACTCTTACGGTGCCAAGGGCTTTGGCTTTTTTTCAAGATTTTACCCGAACACAAGCAATGTTGTGTCCAAATATAATAGGAATGTTATCACGTTTTCTAATGTTTTTCTGATGATGTATGGGCGTGCTTTTTTATTCTTTTGGTAAAAGAGTTAATTACATCTCCGGTGTAGTTACAATTTCTTTTTACTGTTTTCAAGTCTTTTGTTAATCTCATTTTGTGATTCTGTGTATATCTATACAGTTATATCCATGTCTCTAGTCGCCGGTTATTTCATAAATGTCATATTGTTTAATATCCCTGTTAAACAGTAATATATTTTATATTTTGCCTTATTTCATTGTTATTTTGTATGTTACCATGTAAATACAGGACCAATGTGAAAACAGCTCTACCTGACATTGTCATCCTGTATAAATATTTTTAAATAAATGGAATACATAAATAAATAAGGATACCAAGAATCAGCTTTACGAATGAAAATCATTTGTAAAATATAGATGAGTTTTTACATTTCTGTTCATTGTTTTTCTACCGTTGTTTACCATTGCTTAATGCTCTAATTTGAAAAGATCCTGTACACAAATTTGAATTCTCTAAAAAGCGTCTATAGTAGCATATAACCGTGTTACGAATTTACTTATTTATAGTGATTATGCTAATTTTGTATGCATGCACAATTTAAGGTGAAACGGAGATCATTAATAAACATGCATGTACGTACCATATATATATATATATAACATAATTATATATATATATATATATATATATATATATAGTTTTTACTTTCGTTTGTGAGTGTTCGAAGTCAGTGAAAAATGATCACTTAAATCATGAAACCATTATTGCCACAATTATGAAGGCCTATTCGGGATTGGAACCTGGGACCTCTCATATCCCAAACAAGAATCAATCCGGGTTCGTTTACCCTTGTCCAAGATCTTGTACATAATTTGCAACTTCCTCAAAAATATCTAGAATACCTGACTCATGCTCTAAACAGACCACTATATTCGTTTTTCTTGGTGAAGCAATGTGTGTTTGAAAGCACCTCGACTGTTTGTCACATATGATATGTGACAGGCGCAGTGAGAGTAAACAAAGTCTCTGAAAATGGAATTTGCCATGAATAGACCGGTTTACTAACATATTCAAATTTAATCCATACTTTTTAAACAAAGATTGTTTTTGACAACCTTAAAGCTTGCCCGAAGCTAGCCTTAAAGTAGACCTGATTATAATTATTGTACTAGTAATTCATTCATTAATGTCAGGTTAATGGAATAACTAGTCACTAGGTCCCCAGGAAAGAAACATCTATAACATTTACATAATTATGTTAGTGAACCGGTCAATTTTTAGGAACTTATGCCCCATGCAGGCAAACGTTGAACCGCCATACGGTGGACCCCATGTTTGTGATTATATATCATATATGTAACTGAATTTATATGTTGATATTTCTCCTCAGCCTGGATACCATTAACGATGGCAGAGTGCCTGAAAAAAGAAGAGATGACTGAACCCTCGGGCGATGACACACCAAGTACAAGGTACAGATACGTTAAGCATAAGTCCATGACTGATGACTGAGTAAGATCACTTTTAAGAGTAATTCAGGTTATTATTCTTTAAAATGTCATGCAAATGAACTATTGGTAGTAATAATGATAAATGATTGTCGACACCTGTTGTGAAAAATGGAGGTGCGTATAGTGAAAATGAAAATATGACGTTATTCGTTATTCATCTCAGAGGGAAAGAAGTGATAAACATCAAACTTCCAAGATACAACGGATCTCTTTTTTTCTTCAGATTAGAAAGGCCCTACAGTTGACCATTTTAAATGGTAAAATGCTTAAACGACGGCCTCCTTTCAATTCATTCAAAGCTTTATTATGTAAACAGGCAAGTACATATTATGTGACCCCGCACCACAAAACAAACAAAAGGTTATATAGTGTGGTTTTCCGTGAGAGCTCAATACAGGTGTATTTGTTCAGGATGGCCACATTTAGCTTTTAGAATTTCCTTAATGAGCATACTTTTTAAAATTCTATTCTGGACTGTTCGCTTGATGTCTTCCAAAAGCTGTTCGATGTAATTACAGTCAGGGGATCTTGATGGCTACTCCATGCGCTCGAGCCCGTTATCTTGACTGATTAGTATTGGTTGGTGATTTAGGCACGATGTGGTCTAGCTTTATAGTCCCTTGCAATGACAGCTGCGTATGGAATCACATGTGGCTCCCATACCCCATTGATGTAGCGTTGGGCTTTTAACCGACCTGGAATGGAAACAAGTTCGTTTTGCCATTGGTGGTGATTCCACCACACATCATGACACTTCGATCCACCTTGGTAGGGTTCCAAAATTCGCACTCTTCCGTCTTGCGTCTTGCAAATTGACGACGTTGATGACGGTGCCGATCTGTTTTTATCAAATTTCCCTTCAACACAATACCAATTATTAAAAATGCATGTACATGCATTTAATTTCTTGAGTCATACCATTGGATGGTACCATTGTAAAATGGAGCCTGACCATAAATATATACTTGTATAGTACATTGTTGTACTGTACATGAATTCATTTTTGGATTGTATATTCTTTTAGAACATTAACAAGCAAAACTATTCAGAGTGATATGGTTTTCACAAATGTGTGTACTGCAATGAGACTGAGAGTTCATGGGCAGCCAACAGGAGAACATGTCTTGAATTTCATGTCTTTTAAATTTGAATAAAATTAAGTTCTAAGAAGTGTGTGCAATTAATACAAATTAACAACTAAGAAGCATTTGAGGTCTAATTGAAAGATAGGATTTAGTGAAATTAAAGATATGGCAGGAATTTGAGATGTACGATATTGCCGTCAGTGACATGATCGCTTATTATCCAGTGTACTTTATTATTTGTACGCATAAGAGTATTTCCCAGTATTTCCAGGGAAATTGCCAACTCTGCATGCATTACCATAACATGTCATGGAATCTTTTTCTAGAGGCTATTTTATGTTTGGCTGGTCTGCTATAATGATGTCTTGATCAGTATTTTTGAAGAAATCTATATAAGAAAGGATATATGTTGAATATATATATATATATATATATATATTGCGGGAAAAAAGTAAAATCCTTCTGAGTCTACCGTAAATGTTCAAATATATCATATTTCTGTTTAATTGAACACAACACATGACAACGTATATTTGAAGTTTTGATATACGTGTAAATGTAGTCATTAAATCTAAGAATACTTCGAGCGCACATAAAGGTGTATTACGAAAATGAATAATTAACATTTGTGATAAATCTATTGTTAGTATCTGTTAAATAATGAATTCGCATACCGGTCAAGCAGGAAGGAATTTAAAACTGACCAGAATATTTCGTTCGATTATTCACTCAGTGATATGAAATTCGTGATATCCAATGAATAGAAGGCTTGATAACATGTGTAGTATAAATTTAAGTATGAAATGCTTTCATTTTGTGTTGTTGTTTTTTTTAAATATTTATTATAGTGGTCAAACGTCGAGGCAAACACATGGATTCGATGACGTCATCATCAAAGTAGCAAAAGCCGTATCAGATGATGGTGATGTAATGAAACTTGGTCGTGAGCTGGGAGTCCAGATTCCTGATATCAACCGGGCATTGGATACGAATTGGGCTGGAGGTAGAAAGACCAGTAATGGTAATGTGATGCTGCTTCAGAACTGGGCAGGGACGGTCGAACCATCCAAGAGACTTCATATTCTTAGAGCTGCTCTCCAGGCGGCGGGCTTGAAAGAAATAGAGGAGACGTGTATGCAAAGAAAAGGTGAGTTCAATTTTTTTGTCAGAAGCTTTTAAGATCCGCATTGATACGGTTGGAATATTTGGTAAAGTTGGAACCAAAATTTACCTAATTTTTTTGCGAACCAAAATTGGGCATGTTTCGCTCCGAGTAATAATATTTTGAATAATTTTCATTAAAAAATAATCATAACTGGAAAATTTGGCGCATATGCAAGTTGATGTTTAAATTGTCTGAAAATTGTTATGTAAGATACTATCTAAATTGGAATTACGTGATTCACTGATAATTGCTTCGCGATCAATATTTTATACTATGGGTTCTTAAATAATTTGAAATTGATCTGAAAGTGGAAGCGTCTGATAATAAATAAATGTATACCAATGCCCAATTTAGAGGTGATGAAATATTTTCATAATACTTCTCCTGCTTTATTCATTACCATGAATTTTTCGGGGGTGTATTCAATCTTTTATTTTTTTTTAAATCGAACGTGGTTGCATTTTAAGGAGTTTATAACTAATATTTTGCCTAATGAAACCTTTTTGATAAGTCTGCTGTCACGAATGACTGAACAGCAGCTTTTCAAAACTTGTTATCAAAATGCTATTGTACCAGATTTTGGATGAAGAAATCAAAGTGGGCCAAAAACCCCTTAGCATTATTATTTTAATTCGAAATAAATAGCTGATTTAGTCACATTGGTTTTGTGCATTTGTTTACAAACAAAATTTATGATATTCTCTTTGTTACGATGACACACTCTTGGCTTCTCTCCCATCCCATGTTTAAGGCAAGCCTTATCATTAGGTCATTAAAAATGGACACAGTTTACTCAAGGGATGCTATTTTGTTTTCATGAAAGTCTGCTGCAAGTACCTTCGGTAGTTATGTACGTTTTAAAAATAAATCAAGGTTTCCCAGTGGATTGAAACAAGGTTCTATTAAAGCTTAGACACGTTTGTTACGCTGGATCGCTTTAATCAATGAAGCACTGACGCATGAAGACGCATGAAGCAGAATTAAACTTTTAAAATGATTTATAAGACCACAGTAACACATGCATATCGCCTGACCCACATTCAGTGCATCAGCCCAAAATTGATTTTGACGGCATTTTTTGTAAAACCTTGGTGCTCATTCACCCGGGCAGAATAATTATGAATAGGGCATCATTAGACAGAAAAGAAGCTACTCTTTACCGTGAAATATAGTTCAAGTTCACATTTATTATGACGTTTAAATCATAAGCTACCAAAGTTAGGTATACATTTGTATGCACCCGCACACCGAAGGTGGTGCCAGAGGCATTATGTTTTCGGTTTGTCCGTCCGTCCGTCCCGCTTTCTCAGATTATCGCGACATCTCAACCATTTGAGATATGAGCTTCATTACCATAGAAAGACGATCTGATTCGATATTTTGTTAGCAGGTCAACGGTCAAAGGTCACAGTCATCAATTTCTGTTATTCTAGATATTAGCCTTTTTATCGCGATATCTCAAGAACCACTAGAGATATGAGACTCAAACTTGGTGATAGTACGTTTCACCAAAGGTAAATGATCTAATCAGATTTCAGGTAAAACGGTCGAAGTTCATAGGTCTCAGAGGTCAAATTTGCTATTGCAGTACCTCAAGAACCACTAAAAGTATGGGGTTCAAACTTGGTGATATGTATCATCATTGGAATACAATCTGATTAGATTTTTTGGTAAGTAGGCCACTGGTCAGAGGTGATGCGGTCAATTTCTGAAAGTACAGGTTTTACCCTCGTTATCGTGATATCTTAAGAACCATTAGAGGTATTAGCCTCAAACTTGGTTATAGTATGTATCACCACAGGAAGACAGTCTCGATAGATTTAGGTAAGTAGGTCAAAGGTCACAGAGGTCAATTTCTGAAATTAAAGGTTTTTATCCTTGCTATCGAAATATCTAAACAGGGTGACGGTATTACTACAGGAAGATGATCCAATTACATTTGGGGGCTAGAAGGTCAAGATCATTGTCGTCAGTTGACATTTTGTTTTCATCAGGATATGTCACGGATAAATCCATCCCATTTCTATACTATATATAGAGCGGAGGCATATAGGAGACACATAATGTCTTGTTTTTTAACGCACTGAATAGCGCTTAATTAATGTTTCTAAGCGCTATACTGTTATTACCATGGAATTTTTTTATTTTTTTGTTAGGGGGGGGGGAGGGGTTTGAGACATGGGGATTTTTTAATAGGTTGTTCAGTATCAATGTTCAGGAGATCTCCCTGCACAATTATGAGGTGGACTACCTTGAAAATATGTTGTGAAAAAAATCATAACTTCTGTTAAACTATTTTGGAGATTACTTTTTAATTTTATCATGTGTAAGGTGTCATACGAAAGGAAAATTAAATTTCCTACCAGGTGATATCACATTCATTAGGTTTGGGGATGATTTGCATAGCAATTTTTTTTCTCCAAAAATGTGAATTGCCCCAAAACACCTATTTTTCCCTACTTAAAAGATTATGATAACTACTGACTTGGAACTTTATGAAAAAAACTGTCCATAAATATGGTTAATGTTATTTCGAAATCCTACGTTCATTGCTTTTCTAACAACAATTTTTTACATTTGGATATGAATTAAAATGGAAGTTTTGGTTGCTAAGGACTGTCTTCTCCTTACCAATGGTAACATATAGGGAGATGGAAAAAAAGGAATAAAACGCGAGTAGATGCTATCATCAAGCAGATGACGATTTTGATAGGAATTGTGATGTCAGATGATGCAGTTTCAACATGTTTTGATGGTAATCTTTCTTAGTTCCGGTTGCTTTGGTAATACTATGCCTAGCAACCGATATATAATTTTTTCTCAAAAACCAAATTAGGCTATTGGTCAATAAAATTGGTCACATAAAATAGGACCTGTTTCCACGTAAAAGACATAATATTCATGAAGTACATTCCAATCGATAAATGGGTCAGGTATATTTTTTCAAGGAATCTTCACGATACAATTAAAATCTAATGGTTTAAATTGCATAGAACATGTTTATCGATTTCTTTACTTTTTCCTCCCCCGTCAATAGTGAAAATACAGTAACATGAGTCCAGTACAATGATTAATCCAGTTTGACCAAAATTCCTCCAATCAATCGCACATTTACAGATTCCTATCTCTTTGGTACACAGTAGGATCTCTATGGAAGAAAGGGGCACGTGTTTTTGAAGAGGGCACAAAATGGAGTGCAACAAAATTAACAGAGAGAAAGAGAAATGGGAGAAAAGGAAGACAACTCTGATCCTTATGAATACGTGCGCCCCAAAACTCAAGGTAAAATACATTTGTAAAAGGGCATTTAAAAAAAAACGACCGTGGCTCGCATGATTAGATTGCACAGCATCTCGGAATTTCGCGCCCTAATCAAGATATAGTTTGTGAAGAACATTTTTGAATGGTTCGATTTTTGAAAACCAAAGTGAAATTCTCATTGCTTTGCTCCCTCTTATATAAGCGTTATGAGCCTCCTTTTAAATAATGCACCATTAACAATTAAATGCTTAAAAATTGAATTCAACTTTTACAAAACAAATTTAACTTTCAACGTTTGAAAAAAATAAATCTTATCTTTTGGGTTACCTCGCTAGGTTCCCCTACTGTATTTCTCCACAGTTTTCTTCAATTTTGTGCACCATTTAAGAAGAAATGAATGAAAAACATTGTTTAAAAAATGCAAACTCTACATTGACCTGCTACTCGATCGCTGCGCTCCCTTGCGAATTACCTAAGCTGGTCGCCTTGCTCCCTTGCTTGTAAAGATACGTAGATCAATTTGGGCAGGGGAGGTGGAGGGGTCGCAGTTTCATTGATTACTCCATATATACGCTACTGCTTATACAGAGTTGTGAATTGATTTGAAGATAAAGTTGGTTTAGACAAGGCCAGGAGTATTAGGCTCCTTACTTTTGGATAAATCGCAAATATTAATAAGACGGGGCCAAGAATTCAAAAAATAGATGTGATTTAAACGCAGTACTAAACTGGAAGATTCTGGTTCAGAATTTTTACCCCGCCTTTTCCTTTTTCTTCTTTAAAGGGCAAGTTCACTCCAAAAATAACTTACTTTCAATAAAAGCAGAAAAATCAGACAAACCAATCAAAAAAGTTTGAGCAAAATCGGATAACTAATAAGAAAGTTATGAATTTTTGTAAAAGTATGTAAAACTATGGAACAATGAGAATCACAACACAAATTGCCAATATGGTTATCAGTTTGTGACGTCATGTCCTGACAACTTATCAATTGCTTTACATAGTTTAATCCCATTAATTTCCCTTTTTATTCCCCAAAACTTGATTTCCCCATGCCTTTGCCCAGGTTATATGATTTGTATCATATTGCGTGCATGACATTTCCCAAAACTTTTATGAATTTTGAAGAATTGATACTATTTTCTGAATATTGTATTTCATAATTATTGATTTTTATATAAATAGTTTATCAAAATTCAAATTTTCATGATTTAACTGGACAAAATTACTCTTTATTTGTGCATCCACACAAAAACATATTACTAACAATCTAACTTGGATGCTGGTGTGAAGAAATAAGATTCTTAGGGTGAAAATAGGAAATTTATATTATCAATATACAGAAAATAATTAGTGGATAGTGAGGACCATACGTCACAGACTCATGAGTGAGTTGCCAATTTGTGTAGTGATTTTCAAAGTTTTTCATGTCATTAAAAATTCATAACTTTCTTATTAGTTATCCAATTTTGCTCAAACCTTTTTTGATTGGTTTGTCTGATTTGTCTGGTTCTATTGAAAGTAAGTTATTTTTGGAGTGGACTTGGGCTTTAACGAGAAAGACATTGCTGATACTTGATGAGAGCATCCTGTGCTGCTACCTGGTCTACCATGTATCTTCCACCTCTCCTTTATTGTGGTCGCTGGTCATTTAGCAGCTTGTCGTAGGCATTTGTGAAGGAGATCTCGGGTGAAATGTTCTCTTTATTTTCTCTGCTTGAAGAATATTTTGTGCTTGCAAGAGTAATGAAGTTTGCAACTAAAAATATCTCCGCTAAAGCCCCCATCACAACAAACTAGTTCTCACTACGTTCTGGAACCGACCTAGAAAATCGTAAAATGGGTTGTGGTCGGGGTAGAATGTGTAAATAATGTCTATAATACGATCCTAGTTCGTTCATAAACAGTCCTCAATACGTCCATCTCGTCTATACCCCATCCACAGTCAGATTATATCAAGTTCAGATAGGGTAAATTCGCCATTTCCAAGCAGTCCAAGCCCGTCCTAGTCAGTTTAAACCCGTTCTTAACTAGTTCTACCTCGTTCCCAATACGTCCAAACTCATTCTAACTAGTTCGCAACTTGTTCTAACTAGTTTGTAACCCAACCACCCCGTTCAGAGACAGTTCAACTCGTCCTCATCTCGTTCTTAGTGCAATCGAACGCGCTCCTATATTTGTGTACAATCCCGTCCTGCATGGCTCGAGGGCTATAAAACCCAGCGCGTTCTTGCCATTCCTCATTCCCGTTCAACACTTCAAGCTATGCAGATCAAGACATTCGAGTTGGGTTTGTTTGCCAACGGGATGAACAAGCAAACTGACCCGGTCGTACTGCTAATTGATGCTCGACCACGTCACGTTGTAACATGTTCCTAGTAGGATCGAAGTACGGCACTTTCGTTTATAGTACGGCAATTCCGTTCGTAATACGTCCGTGTCGTTTTAAGTACGTTGTCACTCCTTATAATTGCAGGACGGGGAAAATTTTGAAAAGGCTCAAAGTTCTAGAGCATCCTTCCCGACCAAGCCAGTCCGAGCCCGTCCATGAAGTTCTTAAACAGATCGTAAACAGTTGCTACTACGTTCAATCCGTTCGCACAGTTTGAGGCCGTTTGGCAACATTTTCCAGAACGTAGTGAGAACTAGTTTGGTGTGATGGGGGCTTAAGGCGCGTCAGCTTCTCCAGGGCATCATTGGTAGTGTAGGCGCAGTCGGTGCATAATCACATAGTAAGGTCTGAACCGCTTCTCCGATTGAAGACTGAAGTACTCCCGTTTTAGTTTATAGTCGTTCGGTATTGATCTTTCATTTCTACACCTCCTTAATAATTTATTGATACCTGTGACGGAGTGACTCCACTAGCAATCATGGCAGGTCATAAAAGAGAGGAGCGGCCAGCTCATCCACAAATTAACTGCATGCATCATTGTGATCATAAAGGTTCAATTTTAACAAATTAGAAGGAAAGATTTGAAGTTGTTGATAAAGGATATATATTTTATGTTACATTTTTAGCTACCATATTGTAATCTTTCCAGTCTAATTTAAAATGCCATCTCTGCTAAGCTTTCACGTTATTTCCTCATTCGATTTTTTTTTTAAATGTTTTGTATATATCTTGCACATTGGCCCCTTTCCCCTTATTAGCCCCTGTTTATTTCAAATCTCTTAAATCGTATAGACCCTGTCTGTCTTATGCCAAATATCATGTTATTTCACTAATGACTTTCATTGGTTTCTTGTCCCCCAACAAATCAATCAATTCATCATGACAACGTAACATGAATACATTTAGAAATTAAATTTTGTCAACTTTCGAGAAAGAGGGGGAGGCAAACCAAAAAAAAGGAGCAAAAATGGTATGGTATTGGCAGATATCCTTGCTCTAAAGCATTCAGACGTAAATGATTTTTTTTTTAAAATCATATTGTACTTGGCACCATTTTCTCTTGTTATTCACTAGGGGAGGGTGGATTGGTATGTCACACGAAAGGGGGTGCAAGTTATGGACCCAATTACTAAGACTTCCTGTCTATCATTTTAGTCTAAATCTACTATTATTTCAGTGATGTCCCGATAATCGGTTTCTTTCATAATTGTAGATAGTTATGGTCTTGAGTTGTGATTCATTTATCTGGATTTATGTCAGCTTTTAGAGAAGAGAGCGGGTAATCTGTGTATCATTTGATTTTAAGTATTTGTGAGTTTTTGTGATCTATTTTTCCAATTTAATTTATTTTTGAAAATAATGATGGTTTGTACTATTTTCTCTCATTTATTTTGAGAGTGTGTATGCGTGTTGGAAAGGGTGGGGGGAATTGGCTAGTGGTTAGGTTGCAGCTTCTGATGACTTTCACCAATGTTTTTCCCTCTTCAAAAAAAAATGAAGCGGGCGTACAAGTTTTGAACCCAAACCGTCCAATGTCTTTTTTTTTAGGGGGGGGGAGGGGTACAAGAACAATACTTGTAGCTATTGGATTACCCAAAGTTGTAAAATGAAGAATGAGGAGGGGGGAGGGTGTCACGAAGTATAACCCACTGACATTCTCACTATAAAGCCTATCTCTTTTTCGTTTTCAAATTACTTCTGTTACTTCACACAGTTTTCTTTTTTTTTTTAAGAGGAGGAAAATTAGAAGGGGGGTGTAGGCTACAAATTCTGAACCCCACTATCCATTATCTTTTTGATTCAGACTGAAAATCATGACTAACAACTGGATCAAGATCTTATTTAATGTATCACTCGACCGATAGTCTTTTTCCGAACACACACCATGCCCTACACAGCATAATGCCCTCATTCCAAAATTTCTCTTGATTTTAATGTTGGGGGGGGGGGACAATTCAAAGGAGGGAAGGGGTAGGGTGAAAGTTCTGAACCACACCATGCGCTATGCTCATGTTTCTGACTGGAAATCGTGTATGTCACTTGGAATCAGGTCACATTATATGTATTATTTCACCGATAGCCTAATTTGGTTTCTGAGAGCACATTATATATTGGTTGCTCGGCAGATTATAACCATATATAGAAACGAGAACTAAGAAAGGTACATCTGCAAAATATGACGAAACTGCATCATCTGATATCACACTTCCTATCAAAATAGTCATCTGCTTGACGATAGCATCTACTCGCGATATATTTTATTTTTCATCTTACTTTATTACCATTGCTTATGAGAAGACAGCCCTTAGAACCAAACCAGAAGTTCCAAGTCAGTAATTATCATAATCTTTTAAATGAGGAGAAATAGGCCTTTTGGGGGTAATTCATATTTTGGAGAAAAGGGTCAAAAATTAACTTTTATGCTATAAATTGCTATGCAAATCATCCCCAAACCAATCTTGAAGGAAATTCAATTCCTTTTCATATGTCACCTCACGCATGGTAAAATGAGGTTCTGTTAAAAAGTAATCTCCAAAATCGCTCAACATAAGTTATACATGGCAGCCATTTTTCAAAATGGCCGCCATATTATTTTAGCAGCATATTTTCTAGATAGAAAACGCTAATACCCAACAACAACATTCCACGTTTCAAAAACCTGCTTTGTCCCCTGCGTATAAAGCGCTCTGGCATTCGAGGAATTTGTTTCTACCAGGTACCCATTTACATCGCATGGGTGGTAACAGAATCGTGTCTTGTCACTCTTGTGTATCCACAAGTAGCATTAAAAAGAACCAAACAGTTGGGAAGATGTGACTTGGTCTAGCGGTACCGTTCGGTCTATCTTTGCTTACACATTAGGGACTTTTAGATTTGCACGACGAGAACGTGGACTGCTACGTGGACATCCTCTTAAGGCAATGTGACGTCCTTTTAAGGCACTGGCAGTGCCTGGAAGTGCCTTAAAAGAACGTCACATTGCCTTAAAAGGATGTCCATGTGGCAGTCCACGTTCTTGTCGTGCAAATCTAAAAGTCCCTATTAACTCTGACTCAAACTTTGTCATTAGGATGACGTATGACAGGACATTGCAAAACACAAATCATTGACAAAGATTTACGTCAGGATGGGTTTTATTTATATATTTATTTATTTCTGATATTTAGACAGGCTGACTCATTATCACCCAAAATGGTGGTCTTCCATGAGGCCCTGTTAAACATAATAAGAAACAATTGTTTAAAAAACATATATATATATATATATATAATAATAATAATAATAATGACAAAATCATGAATATAAACTAATAACAGGAACAAAGAATAAGTAAGAACACGTATAAACATATTTACAAAATATTTGGTATCCTCGTAATGAATGAATTTTTTTTTTTTTTTTTTTTTTGCTTTACTTTTATTTCAGATTGCCCCCTAATTGTCCACTGATTGTCGCTTATCTTCCCTCTGTTTTTGAAGAAACTTCAGGAACCGATATAGACCAAAAAAGTGAACTGTGTGGGGTACAAATAAAAACAACAACACATGATCTGGATTGGAGGGCTATATGGCTTACTACAATCAGGGAGGTGAGACAGTATATCTCATCTCCCTGCTACAATGTTACGAAAATGGCTTGACCGTATATGAATTGGATTGAATCAATAGACTCATAACGACAATTGTGGTACACCACAGTCATGTAGTAGGAAGACCCTTTCTTATTTCTCCGCGTTTTCACTTTATTTTAGGGAGGCGTGAAAAAAATTGTCTAGCCCCAAGCCCCCCATCCCGTACTACGGTGAGATGTTGTTAATATCTGACCCATCATCCTCACGCTCGTCTGCATCTTGTTCTGATCCTCTCCTTTTCAGGTGAACATGGTGAGATGCCCGACGAAGTACAACGATTAAGAGAGAAGTTAAAGGCTAGATACATCGAAGAATTTAGCGAGGTCAAAGTATCTCCTATGGACCCCGAATCACGCACATGGCTGCAGCATATCTTCGTCAGTCTCATTTTAATGTTAGGGTGCACAAGAGATCCGAAAAGAAAAATTCGATATGAAGATCTGTTCAGTTTCATTCAAAAAAAGACTGAGAAAGGATTCATAACACGGTTAGCCTTTCTTGGAGAAGCTGGTGTGGGAAAATCGACATTATTTGCAAAAATAGCCCTCGATTGGGCGATGGGTAAGTGTCTCCAAGATATCACTCTTCTCTTTCACGAATCATTTCGAGACATAAAAGATAGCCCCTTCTTTGGTGATATCGTTATGAATCATTTCCCAGATGACACAGAGATTATAGGGGAATGGATTGATAAATACATCAAGGAGAATCAAAGGAAAGTTCTGATCTTACTGGACGGACTGGACGAGGCTAAAATAGACATAAAATTTCCAAACCGTAAACTTGCTATCGTCTCGATCGCAAGAAGGGAGAGATTCACTGACACATCCGTTCTCATTAGTTCACGTCCTTTTGGAGCTGATCAAATCAAGAGCATTCCGAAAATCCATGAAAAGTACTCCTACATACTGGTTGAGGGTTTTACGAAAGAAGACACAAATGAATACATCAAACAGTATTTCAAAAATGACACGGCTTCTGCAACCAGTCTTATCCACTTCATGAACACTAACAGCGTAGTTTCTGAGTATATGGCACCATTCCCAATCTTTTGCTGTATGCTGTGTTACATGTGGGAAGTAGAATCTAAGCGCAAAACAACTGAGAAGCTACAAACGTTCTCCCAACTAATGAAAGAGATTGATTTCGCTCTTCGGGAACAATATTCTTCAAGATACACTGACAGAGAGGGAGGATATCAATGTCATATGGAGAAGGCTGTTGAAGCCACTAAAAAGATTGGTCGTGTGGCCTTCGAGGGGTTGCTGAAAAATCAGCTCATCTTCACCAAAGAGGAAATGGAAGCCTGCAACGAGGATGCAGCAGTAGCATGTCAGGTTGGGATTCTGAGTGGGAAAAAGACGTTGGCCTCAAAGGAAATCAGACAACAAGAGGGAAAGCAATTCGTTCAAGAGTTCTGTTTCCCTCACAAGCTACTGCAAGAACACACCGCAAGCCTATACCTCGCATCACTGTATAACCACAATCGTTCGGAATTCAACAGAATCTTGACACACAATCTGCTAAAGGACTACAGTGCATTAAAATATGTCTTGTACTTCACTGCAGCTCATGGAGGTGAAGTAGGAAAGTCGGTCCTGGAAGCCCTATGCAAGAAAGTTCATGACACGCAGTTCATCATTCAGTGTGCTTTTGAATGTCATGATTCAGAAGCCATTGCCATTGGTCCCGTCAGGAACCTGTTGAATACGGAGACACGTCTTACGTTATATCCTGTATATATGAGATCAATTCCAATCGCCGCTTTATTGTTCACACTGGAATCGATAGGGAAGGAAGTAGTAAGTTTCATCTAATTGTAAATTTTATTATATCGAGGGAATACTGTCATCTGTTGTGCTTTCAGTAATTATATAATCAGTATAATTATGCAAATTTGGCTACAAACAAATGGACAACTACACATTATACCGTCTGTTATTTGCTTTCCAGCATTCTGATCCATAATCATTTAGAATTGCCATGTTGTCATTATATACGTACTATTATAGTGGGCTGTATACCAATGTGTATTATGTAATCAGTCCCACATGAGAACGAGAATCACGTTTGCCTCTTCCTCATAAATTATATAAATTCAACGGACTTACTAAGAAAGGAAGAGAGTGACGGCTGTACGGCTCTTTCAGGATTAAACAAAGAGAAAAAGCTGAGCCAACCAAACGAACTATAGAAAATACAGGTCATTCTATATTCAATATGCCGTCCATAGCTACCTCAATAGCTATCCAATTTTCAGGTATACTTATTACAGATAATTAAAAAAAAAGATAAGTCTAAATTTCATTTGTCCTGTTCATATCACCTTCCATAATTCGGTGATGATACGAATGCGTGTCTGTATCCAGGTGTTACATGATACATGCTGTCAGAATCAGAATTTGTTCTTCCTTTTACAAACGAATGCATGCTATAAGAATTTTTCGCACAAATTAAACCATTAGCATGGTATGTTTGATTTTAATTATTGAGAGTATTATTTATAGATCGAATGCTAAAATTCATTTGTTGTACAGGTAAGAAGAAGTTCCTCAATTCGTGAAACATTGGGTGTTAGTGAGTCCTTCGAAGGTAACGCATCATTGTCTGATGTAGCAGCAGCCGTAGGACTCTTCACATTGCAGAACTTACGAGAGTTGGACATTAAAGAGCGCCTGGATGACAAATTCTACACAGGAATGTCTGCTGCGGCTTCACAGTCCAAGGTTTCTGATTATTGTATTATCCTTCATGAATCCTAAATCATAATTATCATTATTTCTTATCCGATGCATGCTATTTGCTTCTTAATAAGATAAGGAAAGTATTTCTTTCATGACCAAAATTTGGTTATTTACACTCATATTTCATTAACTTCTTTCCACGAAGGTGAGACGTCTAAGCATCATAAAAGGCTTGTAAAATGGTCTTGCTCTCCTCTTCCTTCAGCTCCGCCCTCTTTTTCTTACATTTCCTTTCTACTTATCATTGATATGCATCTTCCTCTGTCATTTTTCTCTTCGCCTCTATATGTGGCGGCGCTTGGGACATCGAGAAAAATCTGACCCCCAGTCAAAGTCTTTGCCACCCTCCAATATAATATGAAGAAATCATTTTCACTTTCATCTTTTTCATCTTTTCTTCTCGTTCTTCTGCTTCTTCTTTATCTGTTGTGTTTGTTTACGTTAATCTTTATTGACATTTTTTCCCATAGCAATAGAAAACTATATTGGCACTTAAAAAGCTATAGGACGCAGGACATTTTCCACTCGAGATGGGAAGAAATTTTCCCTTGACGCTTTTCCTTGCCGCCAGTGCGCCCCTACACTTTTACAATTCTCCTGCCGCAATTGTTGATACACGCACACGCTCAGTGGAGTATTAACCAAACATATTGGGGGACCCGATCCAGAAAGGGCTCCGGTGTCAATCCGTGAAGGCGGGGTTACATTCACCCTTCCCTGAAATAAAAACTCTATGCAGCTATTTTATTTCATAAACATTTCACAGTATAGCAACTCCATGGGTAAATTAACATATTTTATTTTTTAAACGCTAGAAAATTTGAAGTTTTGTACTATGGCAAATTTTAAACCACATAATAGTAGGTCTGGAGTTAATATGCACCTTTTTTCTTTCCATTCATATTGGATAGGGAGCGTTAAATACCATTTACTTTGGGCGACCTTCCAATTTGGGGGATGGAGACTCGGTCCTCTCTAATTATGTAGTTATGTAGACCAGCGGCTTACATTTTTTAAAAGATAAAATTATTATGCGAGAAAGCGTATCGACTGAGAGAGAAGATTTTCCTTTTTTGCAATAATGAAACTTTGCATTCTGGACGACCTCAGAATCTGAATAGTGTGTCCCATTGTCTTGTATAACTTTAACTCATTATTTACCAAACAAACAATGCTCATTTTAATTTCTTTTGATTTATGGGTAGGGAGACCACTTACAAAAGCTTCCCGTAGTCTATTACGAATTGCCGCATCTTTTTGCAGTAATATTTCACCCATCTTTTCTTAGTTTTGAAAGAAAAAATCACGATATTATATAAGCCTGTAGTATAAGCGGATTGGTGTATTACATGTATATGAGAGGATATCCTGTTTTCTGTTTTCTGTTGATAATTAAAAGCAAAGACTTGCATTCAGAAGATATATGAGAGGAAAGTTACTAAGAAAATTATGATAGACTATCGTTACGGGACGAGACCAAAGTCCCGCGAGACCTTGGGGAGAGAATACCATCTGGCTCCTCGCAGTAATGAGGAGACTTTGTGTGTCACTGTGGACCAGATTTGCATCATAGCGACTCCCTCTCCTTTAATGAAATATATGCCTTATTTTACGTTTTCTAATTTTGAACTTTGCATTAAGGACACTTTTGGCCACACAGGCAATTAATTAAAGTCTGAGCTCAATATTCACACCTTCTTTCATCTCTGATGGCGATAATCGGCGTTAAATTATCAGGTAGACAATTATTCCGATTTCGGGGGAATACACCTCTCCTCTCCCCACCTATACATGTATACAATTGTACAAGGGCATTAGCGCCAAGCACCCCCACCAGTACGCCAGTGTCTACAAGAGATCCATCCTTCGAGTAGAATTGCATATTAATGAATATTCTAACAAATTCAAAAAGAATCATGAATCATGTAAATAGACTGCATTTCTAATTGCGTATTTTTAAAGCACTTATCCTATACATAGAATTTCGCATTTTGATTTTAGAAATTATTTATAATTTGTCAATAGTCTCAAGAAGATATTACATGTACACAGTAGATAGTATAGTATTAATTACTGCTTTGAGAGAAATAGTTGTTTTTATACGCTCAAGGGAAGGTTACAATTGTGCTATTGCCCGAGGCGTGCCGAGGGCAATAGCCCAATTGTAACCTTCCCGAGAGCGTATAAAAACAACTATTTCTCGAATATTAAAGCAGTCATTAATACTTTATATGCCGAAAAAATAGTCAACTTACCAATCAACTGGTAGAACAGGAAGAGCAGAAATAAATACTAAATACACATAGAATCTAGTTAGTGTTAGATCTAATAATATATTCAAATCTGTTGTTGAGAGGCACTGGAAAACCCATCCACTCAAGTTTTCACCCTATCAGAGACTACCCAACGTGACGAGGGGCAAATAAGCTACAAGCTTTACGTCTCTACATCCAAGTAAAGTAGTCTAGACTACGTCTACCGCGGTGCGGTAAAGTTTAATACTCAGTACAATGTCAATGACAGTAGATCTCTAGACCCCTCTAGTACACAACAATTAATGTGTGGGACTCCACTGACTGGATTTGACTATCATATTAGACCTTACATTGGTGTGCTTGCTGTCAGCAGAATTAATCAAGTCTTGCATTTGATCATCATCAAGAAGTTGAAATCTTGGGAGAGTTTCTTCAGCCATTTTTGCCTTGTTTGGAATTCAGTACGATAGAGATTGCCGTACGTACGGTAGTCTGCGCTACGATGTATTAAAAATTGGTAAATTAAGCTAGCGACCGATTATTCGCACACTTATGGTGTCCGTGCTCGCACAAACCAGTTTTTAACACGTAAACCAATGGGTATTTCAGCAAGACTGAACTAATTTCCCGGTAATTGGAATTTTGCCGGGATTTTACCCTCGAACTATTACATGGCTTTGGCATTTTTCGGGAATAGTTAAAACAACGACTGCAATTTCGACCAATCAGATGGCTGGATTTTTTAAGTGAGGTATATAATAAAATATAACATTTGTATTCTTCTTGAACAGCTACCCTCTCTCTCTTTCCCGAATGTCATAATGAATTAGATTTATATAACAACGCGTTTTAAAGGCACGTATCCTAGCTATAAATAATATTTCAAATTTGTTAAAATATTATTTATGTTTTGTCAATTGTCTTAAAGCCCCACTGTACTACTTGTAGCTAATTGCTCCCTCTAAATAGAAAACAACGCCTAAGCGGTGCCTGTTGGTCCCCCATGATCCTCTTTTTCTTATGTTAATTGAGAGCTGAGTTGATGAGATAGCCACCTGTCAGTGACCACGCTGGGTGGTCTAATCCCTCCTGGCCAAACTAGTACAGACGGGCTTTAATGAGATATATCAAGTACACTGTAGAGAGAGAGATATTAAATTTTATTTTGCTTGAACAAACAGGTTTCCCTTCATCAAAAATATATAATTTATCTTATTTGTTTGTCTTTTTCATCTCGATTTGTTTTCCTTTTGCCACACGTACACCCATTTCCCATTTGTGTTTGTATTTTCCCCTCTCTCTCTCTCTCTTTTTCTCTCCCTTTCTCTTTCTCTCGCTTTAAAAGTCTATTCAGAGGTTTATGATATTAAGGACGCTGAAAAAAATGAAAGCAGAAATGTCGCCTATACTTGATAATACTATTCACTCTATTTAACCTGTCCTGTCACATCACCAGATTGAGGAGCTAAAACACAATATAAACAAATAAACTGATATAACACTTTTATTTTGCTTGAAAAGACACGGTCTCTCTTTTCCAACTATTTCATGAATTTTTTTTGTCTTTCTTCATCTCGTCTTTCTTTTCTCTTAATACCACACCCGTTTTCATTTTGGCCCTTTTCACTCTTTCTCTCTCTGACTCTGACTCTGTCTCTGTCTCTATCCCGGTCTCTCTCTCTCTATATATATATATATCTATCTCTCCCTTCTCTTTTCCTTGCTTTAAAAGACTAAGTAGAGGTTAGTAATGTTACATTGATGACAATTGAAAATATTTAAATTAGACATGTCGTCTATACTTGATAATATTATTCACTCTATTCAACCTGTCCTGTCACATCACCAGATTGAGGACCTACATCACACGAACGCGGATCTGGGTTCTGCTGCATCCTCTCATTACGCGAGAGGTCTCTGCATCATGCCACATCTTCGATCACTATATCTATACAGTGAGAAGCTGAGTGATGAGTTTTACTCGACGATGGCCTCTGAGGCATCAAGATCAAAGGTATACTTAAACACGAATTTAATTGGAAACGATTTGTTCCAAATAGTTTTGCATTCTTCAAATTCAACTTATGGGGTAACTGTATTTTCACACTTTTTAAAAAGAAATCATTTATTAACATTATACACGTCGAGCACTCTCATATCAATATATAAATAGTTTGGCCATGCTTACAAGGAAACAAATCATGTGAACAGAATGAACTTTGGTATCATAATGATATAGATTCATAAAAAGCGTGTATAAAATTTAAATAGGCCTACTGTGAATAACCAAACATAATACCTCGGTGTTCATCTCTTCGATTTATAGATAAAGGTAATTAATCTCTTAAAATTAATGAACAAAAATAATAATTTGAAAAATACTTCTAATGTATTCATCAACTAATAGTTTGTAACAGTAAGTTAAATAATTTCTGTTACCAAGAGTATTTGGATTATAATGTTCCTTTCGTTTACAACGCATTAAGAACCGATTAATGTGATAACTTCATGATTTTAACTGATTTTAACCGTAGTCAACATGACAAGGTTATCAGGTAACAACTATTGCCTAAGACTGTTCTTACAATTTTCTTGTAAAATATACCTGATACCAACAATATGGCACGCACAATGTCAACTGGCGTGCCTGTCCAGTAACAGATCTATCACATATCTGAAGCAAGTACTCATACGAGTGTCCTCTTGTGTCTAGTGAATATAGAAGAATTAATAAAATGCTTACTAATCCACGTTGAAGAAACAGATGAAATGAGCCTACTGAAAACAAAGGGGAAAAAGTATAACATACTAAAGATATCATTTTAATGTAATGTCATCCCACTGATACAATACCTTAAGTACCTCTTTTGAATTACATCATGCATATTAAAATGCTTTTTTGATTATTATAATATTTTGATTCATTCGAGCTATAGCAGAAATAGAGATGAAATAATCAGACTTACTTAATGATAAAGTTACTGAGATGCGGATTCATCTTATATTAGCTGTGATTTAAAAAGGTGTTTGTGTAAGTAAAAACAATAATTGGATAGCATCGTGGATTTCACTTTGGTGTGAACTGATAAATTGTCTTTGCACAGATCCAGACGCTGAGTATGGAGGATGTTTCCATAACTCCATGTCGACTACACTCTATTTTATCGCTACCACGCCTCCAGTCACTCAGCTTGACGGATATCAGACGAGTTGACATGGACGATGAAGAGGCACTGGTATGTATCTTTACTTTTCCAAGACTGAAATAAAAATCCTATTTTTGTTCCAAGCTCAAAAAGTAGGGGTTCAAAAAAACTAGACAGACTAAAAATGAATGATAAAGGAATTGCGTAAAGGATAATGTATTTTGCCTTGATATCAAGTTAAGACGACATACTACGGGCTGTTTAGTAAATCTATGGATGGTTTTATATATCTTTTTTTTTCAATTTGGGATGAAGTTTAATCATGCATATTTTATTAAAGCTAGTTAAATATCGATTAATGAATGATTGCCGTTTGCCATTTCCTATATAGATTTTTGTTGCTTATTTCTTCATCATGAAATGTGCAACTTTCAGTAATGTGAAATCATTTGAATTATTTTTTGTAATCTGGCTAATCGAATATCATAATAAAAAAGATGAAAATGAGTACTACAATCCCATCCTCCTCCATTGAAAAAGGAGGATAATAACACACGTTGTTAAGTTGGCTTTGGTCATGTTGGTGGAAACATTTTACGAAGGTTTAACAAAAAGCGGTGAAAGAATAAAAACGTTAAGAAATTGTGACCGTCGATGATGCTAATGCTGGATCACTAATATGGAAAACCGAGATGTATTTTTAATATTTTGGAAAAAGAAATTGGTTATAGTTCATACGGAACGGCATCGAATATAACTGTACTGTCAATGGAAGATTCTCTATATCATTTATAATCTCGGCATCCAAAAGTTCAAAAACATTGTATTCTTTGTCCCATTGTCCACAAAACTACGCGTTTGTTTATTTTGTCTTACTTTAAACTGATAAAAACCCTTTAAGTTTTATTATTGTATATTTGTGGAATATTTACCAAGCATGATATGAACAGTAAAAGTTCTTTATTAAAACAATAATGAGTCAGGTTATCTAATATAATTTCTTACATTAGCATATATAGTGATCGAGCCTTTTTTTGCATCGCTGTTGTTTCATGTAGACTCGTCAAATAACCTCAGTAGATGATCTATCTGTGGATGGTGAAAATGTGACATGTCTGTGGACTCTTGGACTTCATACATCATGTCCTCGAGTGAAAACTCTCAAACTGGACTGGTCAAGGCGGGAAAATGTCTCATCAGATGTCGTCAAACTGGCCTGCTGTCCATTCCATCATCTAACTCACCTTTACATACAGGGATTCGAGACCATCTATGATGAAACTACACTTGATGATCCCGTGTCATTCTGCAAGGCGGTGATTACATCATGTCCTCGGCTCACCAAGTTGTCCATTACACTCGTGGACCTGTACAACGAGGAGGCAGCTGAGATCATCCAACTCATGATCATTCATCCACACCTGACAAGCATAGAGTGAGTCTCATTTTGATTTACCAGGGTAATGATTGCCACATTGTAGTCAAAATCTTAGAAATGAACATGTACAACACATTGGAACGACACATTTAGGTTACCTTTTACTGTGATTTTTTTCTCTCTTCATTTACTTTACCTTTCTCTCTCTCTCTCTCTCTCTATCTATCTCTCTCTCTCTCTCAGTCCCTTTCTCCTAATTAATTTTCTCTCTCTTTACTAATATTCTCTTTTTGACCTTAAGTACCGTCAAAATAGTAATTTACCCAAACAAATTGCAAAAATAATATAATAATATCAAAATCGGTTCAGAGACGGCTGAAATTTTCATAAATATAAGCATTTCTAATATTTGTGGGGCCCCACAAATATTCGATAATTTTGAACCAGCGGCTGAAGAAACGAGATAGCGCCTTATACGTTTCATTCCAGCCAATGCCAATGTTGGCATTTTGTTGGCTTTTGGTTCAGAGACAACAATAAAGAGATTAAAATTCATATTTTCATCTCAATATCGTTGTAAATAACCAATTTTTAATAATTCAAGTGTTCAGTACAATGTTTTCAAAGTCAATGAAGAGGGTGGACAAGTTTTTGAATCCATATTAGGATTAAAGGGATAGTTGCAGTGGCGGATCCAAGGAGGGGGGGCCCTTCTAGCAAAAAAGGTAAAAACACCCTTTTTGAAAAAAGAAGATGGGCCCCCTCCGCGCCCAAGGGTGTGGAAAAAGTACCCTTCCCGAGGGTAAAAAATTTTCAGGTGCCAAATTTTTTTTTTTTCTCACTACCCCACTGAGCGATAAATCGACCGGCACGATTTTCAAATTTTCGCACGAAGTGGGCCCCTTTTTTAGGCCCCCTCCCTTGCCGCCAGCTGGATCCGCCCCTGGATAGTTGAGTTCTTGTTTCAGACCGCAAATGCCTTCAAAGTGCATGGTTATTGCTCTTATTCTTATTTATGACATTTCTAGTGCCCTTTTAGTACCTAAAATTCTATGAAGGTAATTTTACACCCCCAAAATGTGTGAAATTTAGCCAATACGATCATACCAATTCAGCTCCACTTTAAAAAAAATACTGTAAAAAAATTAATGAATGAATTAATAATAACAATACATGAGCCAGTTGGTTGTGCGTTGTATAACAAACAAGAAAAAGCCAACAAAAAGCCAACATCGGCATTGGCTGCAATAAACGTATAAGGCGCTGTCTCGTTTTTTTTTCAACGGCTGGTTCAAATTATCGAATATTTGTAGGGCACCACAAATATTAGAAATCGTTATATTTATAGATATTTCAGCCGTCTCTGAACCGATTTTGATCAAACAAAGGTGATTTTGTCATTTAAATTGTATATTCTTTCAAATTTGACACTCAGTTTTACATTATCTCACAACAAATTATTTTGTGTAGCGCCCTCTGCAACAAAACTCAACTATGCCTTTAATGTTTGCAGAATATGCGAAAAAGCTTAAGGCAGAGAGATATTAACATTCATATTTGTATCATAATCTGCCATCTACGATCCCAGTTAAATCAGTTCAAATAATGTAATGGATACTGGCATTGTTCCAATGAACAGGATGAATACATTTCAAGATGGGTTGAAACAGTACTTTATGCATAATATGCAAATTAAGTTTTCATTTTTGGATATTCAAATCGAAGGTTATAATTTGAATTTATATTTTCATATAAATAATGATGGCTTAATATTTACAATGTTAATCAGAAAATTAATACACCGTGCCTGGAGACCCATAAAACATAGCTTTCAATACATGAATTGTTGTAAGAGTGGACTTGGATGCAATTTAAGATGAAAATATTAATTTTTTGATATTTTAATTGTGGAAGCTAATTTGCATATCATGTGAAACTCACTGGTTATAGTAATATTAAAATGTATCAATTATGTTCAATGGCATGGGCAATTTCAATCATATCACTTGAACTAATTCAACTGGGATCTTAGATCATGGCAAGTTATGAAAAGATATTAATTTCATTATCTTTTTGATGAACGCTCATTTACATAGTTATGTGAGAAAATGTGTTCAGTCTGTTCACTAACATTTGACCATTGGATAATTTAGCACATGATTTGTTCAAATCGGTTATTTACAACGATATTAAAATAAACATATGAATTTTAATTTCTTCCATACCTTTAGACATATAATTTATGCTTACATGGTGTTGATACAACCTAGATACCTGATTATAAATATGTTTGATCTTACAAGCATGATAAGAGGAAAACAGTGTTAATTTAATACATTTGAATTTTATTATCAAAGAAAATTGATTAAGGCAAAACACTTTGCCCCACAAGCCACCTATTGTTATTACTGCAGAATTAGTTAGGGGTAGTTGCATTAAGGTTTGGAATGCGTCTCAGAGTGGGTTATCTTAAAGATTAGATGATAGGGTGCTGTATAGAAGATTTTACAATAGTTTACATAATCTGATGATCTCTTCATTTCAGGATTTATTCATACCAATATAATTTTCTTAAGATAAATTAATTTCAATTGTTCACAGACTTGCTGTATCCTTTACATATACAGTTATGATGCCATGGTTTGCAGTCATGCAATATAAATACAGAGCAAAATTATGCAAGTTCCGATGTGTATTTAATTGTCATCTATTCTCACACCTTATAGCATAAATCTCTGATGGCTTTTTTAAAGAGTATCGTACGTCAGGTTAGTTCAAAAGATAATGTATTGTACACCCGAAATGTACTGTTTTATTACTATAGGTTGCATTTGTGTGCTACCAACGCGGATCTGGATTCACTGATTTCTGAGGTAAACAGTGGAGGCAAGCTGAATGTCACCGTGACGCATGGCTCGGTAAGATATGACAATAGATTACATTTACATGCCCATCCTTCGATTGATTCTTCTCCCTCATCTGGCATTCCATCGATTCAAAGTAGGCCATTTTTTTATTAGCCATATTTAACTCCGCCCTACCCAAGAATAAACAATACACATAATTTAAGCTGTCTTTAATGTGCTTACTCTGGCCTGATTAAAATGATCACGTCGAGCAATATTTTTGTTCTTGATCTGTGTAATGAGCTCCGGAAACTGAAATATAACAAACATAGAGAAAATGACTATTCACAACTATATATACATTTTTAGTGAAAAGGTACTTTTCCTTCATGTACATGGTGTATATGGCAGAAACGTTTATGTTGCTTCGTCCTCTTTTTTCTAAAAAGCGATATGACCTTAATATCTGATGAAAGGACCAAAGATTTCCCGTATCTTATCTATAGCTCTACTTGAAGAAATGTGTCAAATGATCATGTAGCATGCATCTCAGCAAAATAAACTCTACTTAAATCCGTAGCGAAAAGTAGAAAGGTAATCCATCGCCTTACTGATTGGAATTTAAATGTAAAACAATTAAACTAGATTCTATATAAATGATTGTGAACTTTTTACTCGTTAGATATCTGACCTACATGAATTTCAATCTTTGGAAGCTTATTTTTAACTTATTTTAAAATCATTTTTAATTTATAATTTATTTTAAGAATGCGCCTATTGTCATGAATAGTAAATGTCAAAAGATGATTATTTATACATGCACAATTTGACTTAATATATATGTACTCCTCCCAATACTATCATGAATGTAACTTTCTCTTCCTCCCCGCTCCTCTCTGTCCTTTCTCTTGCTATGCTATTTTTTTAAATCTTGCTTCTTTCCTAACCTAATTTCCATGCATCGCTTCATATTGTATGTATGCTTATTTTCATTTTCGAGAGGACGTCACTTCAAGCTTATGCTTAAGACGACCCCTTTTCTGTATATACCCTGTCTTTATCCTAAATCTAAAGTTATAAGATAGTAAATGTAAATATGTTGTTGTATATGGAATAAATAAACATCACATGAAATCAAATCAAACTATGATTATTTAAATAGATAATATAGAATTTACCTCTCTCCTGCAAAAATGCTTTGCTTATTTGAAAGGTACTTATTTTTAGAGAACCATCATTATATATATATATCATTTCTGGTATTCTTATGTTTCCATAATCATAGAAATATGGTTGACGACAACGCTCAGGTAATATGTGGTTTGGCCGTCAAGCAACAACGTATCAACGTTAGAGAAGATGACCCTCATCAGACCACGTGATGGCAGCAGACTACTACGGACTTCAAAATGAAACTTGTCAAGTGTGGCGGTAACCAGGCTACCCGAATAACTAATTGAAGGATATATAAAGTTAAAATGCATGGAATATAGTATCATAAACATATAAATGCTTATTCTCTGTCTCAATACTTTTAATTAATAACTTCATAATTATGTTGAAGCATGTGGAGAAGGTCCATTTATTTTCGGGGCGAATTTATAATTTTGTGCAGCCTCTTCGAAGTACTTTGACCTAAGCAAAGCATTTGTGCTTACTGCATTATATTATATCCTAGTAATTAGAGGAAGAGAGAAAGAGGGGAGAGAGAGAGACAGAGAGAGAGCGCGCATATATAGAAGGAAGCCAGCATTTAGAAGGAATGAAAAGATAAAATTAACAGAAAAGAATTCCGGACAGAGAAGAGGAATAAAAGGAAACAATGCAACACACAGTACACATCTTATTATTAACTGGTATAAAATGTCTTTAAAAAAAGTATAAACAACTTAATGGCTTATAGTAGTTTTCTCATTGAATCTGAAAGCATGGAATAGAAAAAGGTATCTTTACCCTAACCTGTCGTGATTGACTAAGCTCATGCATTCATTATTTCAGTTTCTCTTTTTTCTCTCTGTATCATCATAAAGACTCACTCAAATATCAGATGGCTAAGGCGCGGCTCCCACTCCGTGGGGGCCAGGTCGGAGGGACGGAGGGACCGTATTCGTGCTCCCAAAATCTCAGGTAAAGGGGTACTTTTCGCGCGAAAAAGTCCGGCCTGAGAATTGTAAATAAAAGGGGGTGTATTTGACTTTTCACCCGGAGATTTCTTTAAAGGGGGTGTTTTTTCTTTCTCTCTCTCTTTGGATTCCTGAGAAATTAAAAAAGGGGGTTATAGAATATTAAAAAGGGGTGTTTTTTTTCTCTCTCTCTCTCTCTCTCTCTCTTTGGACTCAGCACTTGTCAACAAACTGGGATGGGATACCCTCCACAATCGCAGGCTTCTTGCACAGTCCACTCTGTTCTACAAAATGCACCATCATCAAATCAACATGCCTTTTCCCACTCACATTATCCCAGCTACATATCTCGGCAGAAATGATCACCCTCTGAAGTATGCAGTACCCACAGCTTCCATCGACAGCTTCAAGTACTCCTTCTATCCTCGCACCATCTGGACGTGGAACCACCTGTCAGCTGCTGCGGTAATATCTCCAACAGTGACCACCTTCCAGGAGGCTGCTCTACCCATCATCAGAGCGTTGCCTCCTCCCATGGAGCTAGTGTTCTAGCTCCATGCTCCTCCTGTTGGGTCCAAGCTACTGTAGACTCCACGTCTCGGTTTTTGCTTGCACGTCCACCGTTTTATTGTAAATAATAGACTTAATTCATTCACTGTTTTGAATTACTTCATGCACTGTCACTCTGCCGGCACATTGCACGAACATCCCAGTTTAGCTGTATGATAAGCTGCCATCGGGATTATTTCTACAAGTTACAAGGTATGAGAAATTTAAAAAAGGGGGTCATAAAAAAATTCTTGAATATCATAGAACGGGGGGTACATTGAGCAGTGTTCCGGATTTATGGGGGTCTCCAAGGCAGGAAAAGCCCGCGAAAGGGGGGTTCAGAAATGTTGGCAGTCCTGAGATAGGGGTGCTTTCAAAGAGAGGGACCAAGCATACGCGTACCCTAAATAACTGAGTGAGGGGGCGGGGGCTAAGGGCAGCAACTGATTTGTCTTTTGTTTAGATTTCATTTCATGACATTTATTCTGCAGTACATGTACTTAGGGTACCATAAGTTTAAAAATATTAAAACCAGAAACTTATTTCAATCACACTTGAAGCTTCGAGGTAAGCAAAAGTTTGACGGCTTGTGAACCCTTACCATTTTACATAACCTTATAAAGGTGGTTCCAACTTCCTGGTGATGTAAATAGGATCACCATAAGATGGGTTATAATGTTAAACAATCTATGCAATACAACTAAGAGCATACCATATACAGGCTACAGCCAACAAGCTACGCTTTTACCTTAGGCTTCTTCATTTCATCTTTTCTGATTTTACTTAAGTCCTTAATTTACAAGTAACTACAAACAAATAAATATAAATAAACAAAAGGTATAATTGTGAACTTGTTTATATCCAAAATGAAATGATATTGTTACTATCATTACATTTCTGGTAAATTAAACTGACAATGTGGAACGTGAAATGTGAAAGATGAAATGAATCGAACTGAATTTTAACAAATCTAAACTCTCTATTGATTGTTTAATACAGTTTCAACCGGTGTCTGTGTACTCATATTGGCTATACTGTAACGATGATAATAATATATTGTATATTACTAACCCGTAAGGATCTGTTGATATATCCTTCATCACGGTGATACATGTATTCTGTAAGTATTTCCGGTATACCAAGATTTATTTTATGAACTACGGGTAAAGTAATTTGTATCAATTTTTTCCTGTTTAACCGACAATTCCTCCATTATCAAGAAAGATTGTTGAAAATACCGTGTGTATATACTCGATCTAGACAAGCTTTTGTCTTATTTCTGTCCTATCCAATAAATTCTTGCTTTTGACATTAAAGTATTGAACATATTTTGTTCTTCTAAATTTAATCGTTATAGTCAAGAAGTGAACATTCTCATTTCTTGATTAGATGTACAAAAACATGATAAGATATTTGATATGTTCATGTGTGTAAATATAGCATAATCATTATATCATGTATTTAAAAAAAAAATGTTTTCTTTGTTTTGCTCTTCATTCAAATGGAAATAGAACATCTATACACATTGGATTTGAGTTCACATAATTTAAATTAATAATTATTAATGTCTATATCTTGAACTACATGCCATGTATGGCCAATACTTCATAGAAGTGTTGTTCATGGTTGTTAGCCTGAGAGTCTGTCGTGCTTCATGAACATAATAAGTTTGACGAATATACAACGTCATAAAGTATGATTATAATTTGCAGAGTGTGTATGTTGTTAAACTGTGACAATAAAACAGTTTGTCTACTCAATGCACTCTTATAAATCCATTCAAACCATATAACCATATGAACCATACATGTCGTGCTATTATTGTTATCACCCTTAAGTATTTTTTTGTCATAACATCATTTCCCAGAACGGATACAGCCAACTAATCATGATCCTAACTTTGATATAATCTAGTCTAGTTTGTGACATGCATGTAACAGTTATTTATGTAGTAAAACAGAGGAATTAGTCATCTTGATCTCGTTGTGATATTCTCATATCAAATCGTGATCAGATCGTGTATACATACAATCTAGTTTATTTGTGACATGTATATAACAGTCGTCGATATAATATGATATAAATTAGTAACCTTATCTCGTTTCAATATTCTTGTATTCAACTAATCATGATAATATTTTTTATGTAATTAAATCAAATTTTGTGACATGCATGCAACGGCCATTGTTGTATTTAGAGATAATCTACACTATGTCGTTTTAATATTCTTGTATTTAATTAATCATGGTCATATTTGTGGCATTTCATGTCAAACTCATTTATGCAGTAAGAGAGAGGAATTAGTCATTTCAATCTCGTTGTAATAATATTCTTGTATTAAACTAATCAAGATTGAATGGTGTATAACTACAATCTAGACTTCTTTTTAGACATGCATACAACAGTCTTTGTAGTAAGACAGAGAGTAATACATAGAGGAGTAAGACAGGGGTAGTAAGAGGGAGAGAAATCTCAATTAAATGGTTTGGGAAATGGCATTTGATGGAACACATCACTCGATTTACAGGATTATTATCGTTTTATTTAGTAGCATTAGAATGCGTGTCTATTTCCAATCACAATGATGCAATGTAAGTTATTTTTATGTATTTTCTATGATCAGAAGATCTGAATAGGATATAGACCCAAGTGATATCTTATAAAATGTCAAAGGTTTATTCTTATCTACAATCACAATTTCTTTCAAGTTATATATTTCAAACATCAAATGTTCCTGTACAGTATTTTTACCATTACATCTTATCAATTTATATAAATTTATTTCCATATATGTCTATATTGTAATGATCGTCTCCATTAACGACTGTGTTGTAATGATTGTTTTAGTTGGTGTGCAGTGGTGTCTTGCAATGTGGGTTACGTTGTGAGAGTAGAATTCTCTTGTTCGAGCTGTATTGAAACAAATTGCTCTTCTTTCAAGCTCTTTGATTGCCTTGAGAAATTCTAGAATCATCTGAAATCAGGCGAATTGGCAGTATTTTTACCACTACATCTTATCGATTTATACTCTATTATAAATTTCTTTCCATTTATGTCTATATTGTAATGGTCGTTTCCATTAAAGCATGTGTTGTAATGATTTTGTCAATTGGTGTGCAGAAAACCTGAATAAGGGAAAGTGAAGTGGTGTCTTGCAATGTGCATTACGTTGTGAGAGGTGTATTCTCTTTGTTCGAGCTGTTATTGAAAAAAAAAATCACTCTTCGTACAGGCTCTTTGATTGCCTTGAGAAATTCTGGAATCATCTGAAAGCCGGTGCATTTCTCTTTTATATATTTCCCATGTTCATGGATTTGCAGGACTACTGTATCGTATTATTGATATCTGAAATGTATTGAATGTGTAAACATAATTATATATATACTTGTATAATGTTCTCAGAAATGGAATCACTTTGCATTCATTCATTCGCGTCTTTCTACACTAGTTTTTTTTTTTTTGTATACATGTATGTTAATTTGTTTTTGCTAATATATCTGAGAGTGTACATAATTGCATGTTAATAAAGTAAAGTGGAAACAAAGAATACGTATGTCTTGACTAGCTTTACAGTAGGACCAGCTTATACCATTTTTAGGGATGACCTACCCCAAGACTCCCCGATAATTTTTTGCTACACTACCATATTGTGCTTCAGTCCTCTTTCCCTTACATCAAGAACAACAATAAATATGGTATGACTGGAAAAAAATAATGCCTCTTTAAATTTTCGGGCTTTCCCGCCAAAATATTTGAATCAATTACAATCGTATCAGGACAATTACCCCCTGGGCAATCACCCCAGAAAATTACCCCCCCCCCCTCCCGAAAAACTATCCCCTCGTCCCCCCTCCCCTCCCCTCCCTCCTCCCCATTGCCATTACACACACACACACGCACACACACACACAATCTCTCTCTCTCTCTGCCATTACACACACACACACACACACATCACATCTCTCTCTCTCTCTCTCTGACTCTCACTACCCCCCTCCCCTTCCCTCTCTCTGTGTGACTCGATCTCTCTGTCCTTGTGCATATTTCACACCAATCTTTATCACTGATGCTATCCCACTCATTATTACTATCTCCTCAAAACTTCTGCCTTTCCCGTATGAGCATTTGGACTGAAAAAAATATTGAATAATGTATTTTTTTCTTCATATTATTACTGTCAGTTGTTGATCCAGTCAGGAAGATGTAGATTTAGTGCCGGAAAAAAATCAGTCTTTTTATTCTCTTCCTAATTATTCAAAGGGTCACTTGTTAAAGAGAGATGATAAAAATCTTATTTTGATTTCTGTTCTTGGGTTGTCCCCCTTTTTCAAAAAGATTTTGGCAAGTCAACATTATGGACAAAGAAAAAAGTTAAAAAATAAAAATTGGAAAAAAAAGATTAGCTGGGAATCAAACCCAATACCGTTTCATTGTGAAGCGATCGCTTATCCACAAGACAACTCTACCTCGCTCGTATTATCTAGTTCGATCCTATACCTTATCACTTTCTGATGTAAATGACTTAATAATAATAATAATAGGTCAATTTATATAGCGCAGCTACTATGAATATACTCTACTGCGTTTAATACAAGGTATCATTATTATTACCCCGGCTGTATAGCTGAGCTGCCATAATATGGCGCTAAAGCATTCAAGGAATGTCTTCCTACCGGATACCCAGGGGTGCACCCCACCAATCGAAAAAGTGGGGGCAAACGCATTTTCGCTCCCCGAAAAAAATCAGCAGTAAAGGAGTAAAAAGGGTATGTATTTTGTAACCAAAAAAAAAGAAAAAAAAAGAATTAATCACAATCACAATTATATTCCATTCAAAGAAAAGGAGAGTAAACAGGAATTAAACTTCCTAAACATTCCGCATGCCCCTCTATTTATCAATTAATGGAGGATTTTATCATAGCGATACGCGCATGGAAATATAGTGAGAGGATGGGAAAGCGTGTGTGTTTTAATGATAGGGGTGAGAAGACATGAGCCCCTGAACACTGGCGTACTGATGGGGCGGGGGGCAGTTGCCCCCCAAATAAAATTCAAACGTGGTTTATTTCTTATTCGATACCAGTGATTTTCCCGGATTTTTCTAATTTTTTTTGTAAATTATACTTTTATATGCGTTTGTTGGAAAATTACAAATTCCCAAATTTACAGTCAGGCAAAAAATATGCGTATTTAGAAGCATTCATGTCAGGATCTGCGGAACGGCGGGGGCTCGGGGCTCGAGCCCCCCTCACTTTTTTGAAAAAGTATGTTAAAGAGAAAAAGAAAGAAAGAGCGAAAGAAAGAATGAGTGACCTGCCAGTGTCACAAATGAGGTATCAAAATATGCTCATCTGACCGTAATTAAATGCCTAAAACCCCTGAGCTTCCGGGGGCTCTGCCCCTTGGACCTCACCAGAGGATCTAAGACGGGCCTCGGAATGCTCATCTGACCATAATTGAATGTCTAAAATTCCTGAGCTTCATGGGGCTCAGCCCCCTGGACCCCACGCCAATTATTGACCTGCCAGTGTCACAAATAAGGTATCTAAATATGCTTATCTGACCGTAATTTAATACCTAAAACCACTGAGCTTCCGGGGGCTCCACCCCTTGACCTTTTTGCTCATTACGCCACTGCCCCTGAAAGGTGAGCCCCCTGGAAAGTTTCCCCCCCCCCAATCCCAAACTGCTTCTGGCGCGCCTGCGGGTACCCATTTACTTCACCTGGGTGAGAGTGGCAAACGTAGATTAATGTCTTGCCAAAGTATACATTAGTGTCCGGCGGGACTCGAGCCGCGAACCTTGTTATCCACAGTGATCTACCCAAAAATGCAGATTGACTGATTTTACACTTGATGATGATGATTTTTGTTTTTGTATAGTCCGATGTTGTTGAAGATTGCCAGTAAAAACTTAATTTCAGTAACTAATAAGAATAATTTTTAATGGTATTATCATTTATTTTTGAACTGCCTACATGAAGTGCTATATTAATAAACTACCTGACATAGCATTTAAAGAATAGAAAACTGGTCTATCTACTTCAGTATAAGTGGTATTCCCGAGCATGGCATCAATGAACAGGGCAGCATTTTTTAAACAAATGTTTTTTTCTTGACAACCTGAAACCTTGCCGGATACTTGCCCGACATAGCAACACGTAACGTTTGCTGACTGGGTTCCAAGTATTGTATATTTCATTTATTAATAACAGCCAATGCAACCACCCGTCACTGGGTCCCCAGGAAAGACACATCCATAAATTTGAATATGTTAGTAAAATGGTCTATTCTGGAAAGTCAAAATTATGGACTAAACGAAAAATAGGATAAAGGAGTAGCTGGGAATCGAACCCATTAATCTTTGCATTGTGAAGCAATCGCTCATCCACTTCAAACTCTTAATCAACGCCCATGATTGACCACGCCCACTTTTAAAGTGGTGGGGAAGACATAAATTAAAAGTAAAGGAGACATGAAAATCAAATGTAGCGCGGGAATATGTGCCCCCCTTCTTTCATTCATTCTGCAGTGAATCATCAAGCATACACTGACTCAATGGATTTCTTTGTAACCATCTTAAATTTATTATTCAGAATAACATCGTGGGTGTAAGATACATAAAATACATGCACGTCATGTCGAAAGTATTTGGAATGAGTTCGGCTCAGCGCCATCTTTTGTTCAACTACCGCACAGTACATATACAGCACGCAAAATTGAGATTGATGTCGAACGTTGAAAGTCGAAAAAACGTAGCCATTTGACACAAAAAGAGACTTATTAATTGGCAGACAAAGAGACAGATCACTAGAAAAATGGCCGATGGAGTGGATGGCACTATCGTAGAAGCCAACAATCCAGGTGTAAAGGAAGGTATGTATTTTGTTCATGTAATTGTTGGGTTTCACCTTCCGTGGGAAATTAAGAGAAGCCAGAGGATGTGCGAGGAATGTTGTTATGATAACGGAACGCCAAGTCTAATTTGAGCCGGACGTTTCGGGCGTGGATGCTAGTGGAATGTCGTTGACCGTTCTGTGACTGCGGTTGCAGATTCTCGAAAATTTGTTGCTGTCAGTTGAAACTGAAAACGGAAGAGTTTCCATTAAGATGTGATGATACTGTATTCATTGTTAATGTTACTCATGTGTAATTCTACCCAGCTAGAGTTAAAGTTGATGCCAGACTTTTTGTTCTGATTTTTGAAAATGGCTTTTTCTTTGAGTTTGACTTCCAATGGCAATGTTCTTGAGTGGTTATGCCTGGATTTACTGGTGCATGGTGTGATTAGCCTTGAAGATGCCTTAAGCCCCGGTCACAAATGCCATTACGAACTGCTACGAACGCCGTACAAACGATTTTCAGACAATGGAAAAATGGAGATTCGTACGAAATTATCGTTCGTACGGACCTTTGTGACCGTAGCATGAGGCTTAGAAGAGAAAAATGCTTGCACGCTCTCTTCTATGATGCATTGGTTTAATGTAAACCCACCTGTCCAACATAGATCTACAATGTAATAATAATGATTAGTAAACACTGCACAATTAACAAAATCCCTTGAAAAATCACTTTCCCCTCCGCCCGTGTTTGTGACGAGGTCATCACTACAGGGTACACTGTGTCTGGGACCAGAAATTGCTGGTCTGCCTGGCGAAAAAAATTCTTATTGCAAATGCATTATTTGTTAGAACAATAAGGCTACAGAATTAACCATGCTTGGCTTGCCAGAATCACATCGAATTTTGATATAGTCTATGAAAAAGGCTGATTTTGCGTTGCCAGTTTAATGACTTTCTAAAAGAAGCGATTCAATGTAATGTAAATGGCAAGGTGAGTGTTGCTTAATGCGGACATACTGGTTTTGAGCTAGCACCTGTGAAGGTAGCGTGTCATTTGTCCTTTTAGAATACACACTGTGAGAGTGTAATGCTCTGTTGACTCCTGTGTCCAAACATAGGAAACATTTTACCCCGAAAAATATACTGAAGCGCATTGTCCATGGAATCCAAATTGGAGCCGCACCAGAGTCCAGTTCCATGAGTTAACAATTTAAAATTTAGTTTTAACTTTTAATTAGTGTTTTTATACACTTATACTCCTTAACCAGTAAGGCACTAACATAGAATAAAGGTTGTACAGTTTTGAGGAATTTTAATTTATCAATACTATCTGCACACAAATAATTTTGTGTTGTTGTCCCCTTTAAAGATTTGACTAAATTTCATCTCTTATTTCTAAGTTTATGTACACTGTATACATTTTGTACAGTAATCTATGTTCAAAGAAATAAAATCTTTCTATCTGTGCATATCTTTTTATAACCTAATCTACCAATTTGAATTTTGGACCTGGGACCCTATTCCGTTAATCCCTTTCTAAATAGAAGAAAATTAATAACTTCCTTCATGGTATGAGTGACCCTATTGACCCCGTTCTGCTTCATTATGGTATAACAGAGACAATTTGATGAACGGTCCCTTCAAAAATACTTATAGTGTTGTATGGGAATTCTGACACACTTGTAAATTTTGTAATCAAAGCCAATCTCAACTTCTCAAAGTCATTCTCCATTCTTTTTTTTCATACAAAGAGTACAATCATGCAATTATCATACTGATGCATATAAAACAAAATCTGCTACAAGGTGGGAAAAAACATGACCATGTACATGTACATTAAGGCACATTAATGAAAATGTGGTAGAAATCAAATAAGCCGAAAATCTCTTTTTACATCTGTGCATAGGGGATCGTATGTTTGCTTTTCTTTATCTTTTTTTTGTGCATTACTCAGCTAACATACATGTCCATGGTCATTTACAGCTCATACCACAAAAGATTCTGCAGATATTTAATTTTAGTCTTTCAACACGTAGACTGAGTTTTGTTTGATTCTGTGAGAATTTCATTGGTAAATAAAAGAGCAATGTACATGTATGTATCACCTTTAAATTACCAGAGAGATCACAGATTGTTAGTACTGTAGTTCATATTAGATGTTCTAATGTTTAAAGTTACATGTACTCCAGTATATGGGGAGTGTTTCTAGATTACCTCAAAAACCTAGGGCATCTTGATGTATGTTGTAATTGTATTAGATCATTAATTAATTAAATCTAAAGCATATCGTATACACATTGTACTTTATACATGTAGATGTCCACCACATGATATATAACATGTATTCAAACTTTGACTGTTTAGTCCATTATTTGTATCACATCATTATTTAATTAAATCTACTGCAGACTGTATAGATGTTGATATCCATCACAGGATACCGGTATTCTACATAGATGAACATGTATTCAAACTTTGAATGTTAAGTCCAGTAGTCCACACAGATCAACAAAGTTCCTTTTTAAACATGGATTGAATTTAAATGTACAATTGTATTCTACCCTGTAAAGGCCCCACCATTTCCAGCTTGTTATATGCAGTCAGTCTTTTTGCACATGCTTGTTGAAGATTCCATAACATGACTCATTATTCCTTGGAGGATTAGTTTTTAACATGTAGATTTAATTTCAGGAGACACTCCCAACATCTATACCTTGAATATACATTGTATGTCAGGGGTTCAATTTGAAGCGTTTAGAAGCAGGCTGCCTCGTACTATTTTAGCCACTTACATGTAGTACATGTACAGTTAATAACTAAATTATTCATACATCTTGCAAATTTGATGTTTTTTGTGTTTTTCATAACTCAAGAACGATCATGGACTGGTTGAATTGAGGCCTTTGTTGAATACTTCTAGATTTACATGTAAGCTTTAAAGGCATCGTTTAACAATGTTAAATCTAAGATGCGCATGGCCCTACGTGTTATTGTCTGTGATATGGTGTAATATTGAAGCCCAAAAAATATTGTGCTTCAAAATGTTCATGAAGTGCCTCAAAAAAGTTAAAATCTTTGAGTGAACGGTTTTACCATACTCATTTCCCCCAATAGACTGTAGTGTTATAAAAACCGTTAGGAAAACGAAAATGAAATTTCGATTTCCAATCATAAATATCTTGATAATCAGACAGGCGATCGGCTTGTAAAAGTCATGGGATTCCTGACTGACTCATGGGTTTATAAAATGATTGCAGCATGAGCTAAATCCAGGATTTTGTTTCAGAATCTGAGTCAATGTTACAGAGTCACTTTATGTCACATTGTCAAAAATATAAATCGAGACAAAATCAAATTTTTTTGTAAAAATTATTAATCTTGGTAAGGGTATGAATAGTTGTTTACTGTACATGTACATGTACATGTGTACAATTTTTAGTATCTAAAAATAGTGATTAAAAATAACGTAAATTATCAATATATATACAAGTCTAGAGTGCTAAATATATTACTGATTGAGGATGTACATGTAGTATCGAAAGTAATATCGCCAGTGATATTCGTTTGTCTCGCAATGTGGTCAATAAGGGATCTAAAAGATCACGACGTTTTGTGCGCCGCTGCAACACTTCGTCAGGTGATAAAAACTAATGTACCAGTAATGCAGGCGTCACTCTGTGGCCTGGACCCCCCCTCCTCAGGTCATCACCTTTCTTCACCTGAGCCAATTATTTGTAACCTCAGGGTTTCACCATCACTTCATGTGCTTTACAAAAACAAAGGCAAAGCATCACTCTTATCAGCAAATGTGTTAGTCCAGGCTTCACCCTTTGAATTATTTGCATAGGTGATGCTTCACTTTGTCAGTTTTACATAGGTGAGGCTTCACTTGTGTCAGTTTTCCATAGGTGAGGCTTCACCACTGTTTCACCATACTGGCCATTTGCATAGTTCAAGCTTCACCACTGTTTCACCATATTGGCCATTACATATTTCAAGCTTCACGTTTTGAAATCAAGCTCCACCAATGTTTACTTATAATAGTAGACTATGACTGCAATGGTCTATAGTCATGATAGTAATTCCATACTGCTCAATAAGTACCAAGTCAACCAGGTTTCAATTCAAAGATACAGTAACATGTTTATTTTGTAAACAAAACATCAACAATATACACACAAAAAAGCTTGCGATATTGTTGTGTACAATTAAAATAATACATCATCCAATGTTTATTATTATTTTACCATGATGGATTGATGAAGATGTTTACAACAAACAATACACGACTAACACAAACCATCACAAACGTACACAGTATACAGTGCATATCCGCAGAATTCGTAAGGCTTCGACTCGAGCGCACGGCACTGCTGTGGCGTAGGCTATACCTTTGTGGAATACGTCAACATTGAAATCTCGCGAAAATATAGGCTAAGTTTTATGCACAGATTTCGTTTATAATAATCAATCGTAAAACAGGGTCGGAGTAGTACCGTCTCAAAATGATCGGAAAACTCTGAACTTTCTATTTTTTTTCAACTCACCTCGCAAAAACTTGGGGCCAAAACTTGGCACGATCTGCGCTGCGCATGCTGGGTACAATACCGACAGCTCGTAGGCTACTAGTCTCGTTTCCAGACTTGAGGCTGGCCTTTCAGGCACGTATACTCACTGATCTCTACCCAATTGGGTAGAGATCAGTGCGTATACTGCGAATACTCACGCAACTAGTTATGTGTAGGAGACTAGTAGACTACTCGAAAACGATCTGGTGAAATCTCGAAATCAGTTTCGCTGGAGAAAAGTTCGGTGACCTCAGGACGATCACTCTGCGAGTGCATGAGTGACCGGAATAACGCACGATTTCGACATGATTTCGACATGATTTCGACATATTTTCGACGCGACCGGTAGTGGCTTCGATGTCACATCACCTGAACAAACAAGGCGACCGATTGGATTCGATGTCACATCACCAGAAAAAACAAATTACTCGTCAAAGCTTCACACATTTCATCAATTTGTATAGTAAAGCTTCACCCAATGAAGAAAAACGTACGTTAGGACTTCACTACAACAACAAATAGGTCAGGGTCAGGCTTAGGCGTCGAGTCGACGTCGATATTTGGCGACCTCTGAGGAGGGTGGGTCCAGGCCACAGAGTGACCCTTGCATAAGCAAGCGTGTTTTTATCACCTGACGAAGTGTTGCAGCGGCGCACGAAACGTCGTGATCTTTTAGATCCCTTATTGACCACATTGCGAGACAAAGTCTAGAGTGTTTTTTTATTTTTGGTGTGTATGTAGGCCTACATGTACATGTACATCATATGTGTGTACTTGAACATGAAATGTGGAACAATCTGTTGTTAGTGAACAGAAGGTAAACTACAGTGATACCTGTCTACATGTATACATGTAGAGGCCACCAATGGAAAACTGGCCACTGTAGACAGGTGGCCTTTATAGACAGGTGGCTACTAAGACAGGTTTGACTTTATGTTTAACAGCTGAGTGAAATGATATGCTTTGCTGTTAATAATATTTTTAGTTGTAATAATTGAATAGTTCAACAGTTAATAGTTCATTATCCATTTGATTCAAACATTTCGTTGGCGTTATTGTGAACCGACGAATCCGACAAATATATTACTGTCCGGATTCGTCAGTTCATGATAACGTCGAAGATTTAATCTACACATGGTTAATGAGGAAATAATGTGTGAATAACATGTATTATAATATATAGCTGTTAATCCCCTCATCATTGTGTTTTTTTCCCCTCTCCGCAGTTGTCAAGAATTGGTCTGTATACGAAGATGGAGCACTGGCATATCAGTTGCAGGAAGAAGAAAGTAAGTGCATTCCTTTTTTTTTCTTCTTTTTTAAAGTTTTTTTTTCTTCCTCAAACAATATTTTATTTGGTACTCAAAACAATATAATATGATATAATATAATTCAGAGTTATGACATGATTTAAAAAAAACACATAATAACGCATTCTACAGTGTATGGCATCTCGTCAAATATAACAAAGGAAATCAATATTTAATTTGCAGGGCTTAAATTAATTAGATCAAAGCTCTTTTTCATTTGATAGATGTTTTTGTTGTTTTCAGATTTCTCCACCAACAAATATACAGTGTAGAAAGCAATGCCTCCTGCTCAGTGATGGAGCTCTGAAAAAGGAAAAATAATAAATAAAAAGATATAAACCTGTATTTAGGAAATGCAATTTAGTGGCCATAAAAAAGAAAAGAAACACTAAACAAATTATTGCAAAACAATGTTCATATGCCATCGTAAAAGGGAGTGCCAGTGCATTTATTTTGTGCGCAGACTGCAGAATGTATGTTCTTTAGAAATATTTTGCTCAAGGTTTATTTGCTCAACATAATCTCCATTGAAAAATTAATCATCGAATAATTTTCTTTGTGAAGAGATTCATGGTATCTTTTACTGAAAAGGATAACAGGAATTTTCTTTTCATTAGTGATCTTGTCTTTCAAATTAAAGGAATTAACTTTTTTTTGTGTGGAGCTGACAAGTCTAATAGTTCTGTGAAAAGCAAGGTCACCCATTTTTTTGTTTGGGGGTGCTTATTTGGCTATGTACAAAGTTCTCTTCCCTCTTGTTTTCCTTCTCTCTTTTTTTTTACCAGCCCACCCCCTCTCCCCTCCCCTCCCCTCCCCTCCCCTCCCTCCCTCCCCTCCCCTCCCTCCCCTCCTTCCCCTCCTCCCTCCCTCCCCTCCCCTCCCTTCCCTCCCTCTCTCTTTTTGTAAATAATATAGGTGTCACTGTGTCAGTGGCAGATCTAAGATTGTGTGGCGGGGTAGGGGAGGAGGCACAAGCATGTCAATTCTGTGACAAGCAAAGTCATCAGGTTTTTGGTGTGGCATTTTGGCTACAAAATTCTTGTCCTCCTTTATACCCTCTTTTTCGGGGAGGGGTAGGACTAGATCTGTCACTGGCTCTATTAATGTCATGTATCATAAGGATTTGTAGATTCAAATCTAAATTGATTTTTATTTCGCCTTGTGTACATTGTATTCCGTGGAATTCATGTGAACATGAAAGGAGTCACAAATATACTTAAATCAGTACCATGTTTAATTTACATGTGAGGACATATTTGTCGAGGTTTGTTTACATCTGATCTTGCCAGCTGTACCCTTTGTGTTTTTACATGAAAACAAAATCTGAAGGGTTCCGTCATTGTTTGATTGATACAGTGTAGTACTGATGGGTTCTGTCTGGGATGCCTCCCTGCATAGGACACTGTGTGAAAATAGCATATGCTCGGTGTTATACAGACATACATGTACTCTTATCGAGTAGATCTGATCTTGACATTATGTATTGCAGGCCTACATGGATTTACACTATAACTGAAAGCCGTACTGCTGTGCATACGTACACATGTGTATGTGACATGTTTTATGCACATGTGTAGCAGGAGCCCTAAATGTAAATACTCATTTTTAAGGGAGTATTTAGCACTCTTGCTTGAAGTTGAAGTGCTAACGTTCGGATTTCTGTGTGCATGTTTTAAATAAATATTTTTGTTTTGCTTGTCAGATAATTTCAGAAGTTTTCCCCGGCCCCTCCCCTTTTTTGTCAAGATCCTGTACATGTACATGTACATGTACCGTATCTGCCAATTGTTTGGGGTTCTTGCAAACTCCACATGAAGCAGAGATACGTGTACATTTATTTTATTTTTATGCTAACTTTTTAATGACACTTATATTATAATCGATTGAATGATGCATTCATTTGGTCCAGAAAAAAATCTTAACTTTTGTTGACATAAACATGTCGAAACAGTGTCAACATTGTGGAAAGTTGTCAACATTTCGACAGAGAAAATCAGCGCTGACGATGGCTCTGGAAAAAGAAGAAAAGCAACTAGAAGATGATTTTTTTATGGCTGACATTTAGCATGACGTGTTTCATTTGGCCCAGAAGATGAGATGTTTTGTTGACAAATGTATGTTGAAACAGTGTTGACATCAGGGAAATGTACACGTACACATCAACATTGCAACAGAGAAAATCAGTGCTGACAATGGCCCTGGAAATTGTGAAGAGAATATGAAGTGCGAAGGCTACTTATGATTCATTCATTTCTCTGTCAAGTTTCAAGGTCCACAATTGTTTACCAATCACCAGGAGCAAAACTATTGAGTGCTTCAAGTGGTAATTACAAGAGGATAGAAAACTAGGAATGAGCATATTGTCTAGTCCTCTATGGTACTTCATATATACATGTACAGTATATATGCTATCCAATGTGTATCCGCAAATATGACAAAATAATATGCATAGTACTGTAGGATACTAGAATCATGTCAAAAAGTCTATGTACATGTACTGTGATTTTAAAGGCGGTTTCCTGTTTGGGGATATTTTTCTTATAGAAAAAAATCCACACAATTCCTTTCTCTCCTCCTCATTTCTTCTTTCTCTCCTTTCACCATTCCCTCTCTCTTGCCACTCCCGAATTGCATGAAGTCCCACCCTCTTCCTCCTCTTTGTCCCCCTCCCTTTCCCTCCCTTCCCTTCCACCTCCCTTCCCCTTCCCCTTCCCCTCCCCCATATCTCTACATCCTCTTCCTCCTCTTTCTCCCCCTCTTTCTCCCATCTCTTTCTCCCCCCTCCTATCTCTTTCTCCCCCTCCCATCTCTGTCCCTCCCCTTCCATCTTCCCTAACTTTTCCTCCCCCTCCCATCCACCCTATCTCCGCTCCCCTTGTATCCCCTCTTCTCTCACCCTCCCATCTCTCTCTCTCTCTCCCATCTCTCTCTCTCTCTCTCTTGAAATTATACCAAAATATGAATTACAGAGTACAAATATTCTTGTTATGAATTGTGTCAGTACTTGTATAGTTGTATTTCATTGGTGATATTTATTGATGTAATCAAAGCAAATTTTCTTGCATTATTGAAGGAATACCCTGTAAATGTACTCGTTCATATACGAATAATAAAACATAATTTGACAATTTTGTATACTACATGTATATGTACAACATTAATGTAGGAGAACTTCTATTACATAAACAAACTCAATGCAAATGTAGAATTGAACTTGAATTTAGTTACAATACATGTACATATGGTTCCTGTAATTTGAAATCAATTCAATTTTGCTGTGTGTATGTGCAGTTCACCATGTCGGTGATGTTTGCATGCCTTTCCCGTCTGTCCTTGATACATGTGTGTATTTGGTCAAACAGTTCTTTTGTGATTGTTCTCTGGACTTTGATATCAAAAATAAGAAGAAGTGGTTGAACTTTTTTTCTCATGCAAATTCGTTGCAAATTCATTGCAAATTCTGTACATGCACACTTATCTGATCTGTATTTATGAAAACAGGTACATGTAGCATGTCACTTTGAGTTTGTGATCGGGTTGTGTCTATTTAAAATACTTTTTGATGGTTATCTTTTCATACATACTGTACATCTATAGCATTAGCATGATCAGTGAAAAAAATACACGGGGCTCGGGGCGAATTAGCCCCCGAAATGCTAAAAAGAGCCCCCGAAAGTCATAAAAGAGCCCAAAAAAATTTGCATAGAGTTCAATGCAAAACAAATTAAAGAGTGTTATTTTCATGCAAGCAAACTTGAAAAGTAGCCCCGAAATTTTTAAAGTATTTTTTTCCCTGAGCATGATTGTATTATGACTACATGTATGTTTAAATGTTATTTGCTCCAGCAATACTTGCTATGGGCTTTATTTGTCAAATTTAAAGCAGGTCTCGACACTAACAGGTTCCCGGGACACATGGGGGCCCAAAGTCAAAGTGCACACCCCCCCCCCAAAAAAAAATATATATATATATATATAAATTTTTTTTTTACATACATTGTAGGCTTGTACATACAGACTGTAAAACAGTTCAACTCAACCCCTTAAAAAGACCGGCAGTGTGGAGCCCTGGATATACATGTAGGGTTAGCAATATTATTAGGGATGGAATTGGGTTTTAGCCTAGGATCGGTTAGGTTAGATTTAGGGGTACATGTACATGTACTGTACATGTAGCAGCTATACACGTAGTGTTTTGTACAGAATTAGGTATAGTGTTTGGTCCAGGGTTGTTGGAAGTAAATATTGTAGGATTTTGGTTATTGTAGGAAATTGCCAGCTGAGCAGTGTACAGTATCATATACATGTACATGTACATGTACATGTACAGGACATGACATGACATGATGTATTCATTGTTCATTCAGAATTTTTTTTCTTCACTGGTATAAGTTTACAAATCAATTTACAAAAAGATGTTATCTTAATCATCGACAGTTAATAATGCTAGCTAGAGTGGGTCTACGTTAAATACAAAATCAATTTTATATGAAAAGGATGCCGACAGAGCGAGAGAGTAGAAGAGGACTGGAGGTAGGCAGGCAGAGGAGGTGGGTAGAGCAGATGGGTAGAGCAGAGAAGAAAAGATAGAACTTTGAGAGAGTGAGCAAAGAGTTATAGGGTGCATTCAATGTAGTTTTAATAGCTGGGTATACATGTACACTGTACATGTATACATGTACTGACATAATGAGGATAATTGAGGATTAATTAATATTTTAAGTTCAATTGATAGACACTATTAGACAGCGTAAATGTCAGATCGTAGATGATAGTAAACAGGGTAACACGTAACCCTTGATTGCATTGGGTTGACGCCCTTCAGGGTTTTACTGAAGTATTGATTTACATGCATTGATTGTGCATAGGTTAAAAGTATTTAATTAGGGTATTAATCAGTCTTGTTTTATACTGTACATATATTACATTAGTAATATTATTGTTAATTGCGATATGTACGATGTAGGACTGTCTACATGTAGATATTGGTTTGATAATATCTAACGACGTGTATGTACTAGTACATGTATGTACATGCGTACAGTAGTCAAACACTTCATGTTTTATTAGAAGTACAGTACAGTTTACTTAATACTGTATAGATAATTAAATACCCACTCTGTTTACTTACAAAAGTATGATGTGTACAGTGTACATATACTGTAGGTCAAAATGAATACATACATGTAAATATGTATGTATTTTTCAAAGCCTAATGCCCCATTCATATTACTTCATTTAAACCCCATTCACACTGAAAAGTATGTTAAGTAAACACTAAATCATTATTCTTTTTCGTGGAACGTAGACAAAACAAATTCTATGATTACAAATCAACGTCTATCTATTAGTATTGGGAGTCGGTTTGGAGGCTACATTGTAGTTCAGTGTTGGTTGGATGTGTTAGGGGCATCCAATGCATTATCCATGGTTGTAGGTTGTGACGTTTTGCAATACCACCTACAGTACATGCATGTACAGATGAATTGTTTCAGAAGCTAATAATTTGTAAATATTGCACACAGATCTACATATAATATATATATATACATGTACATGTACATGATAAATATGCACAAATAGCACAGTGTAAGTATGTTTAATAGTACACTATGGCAATAAATGATAATTCTTGTTCGTGGAATGTACATGTAGACAAACACATTGATAAACTTTATTGTATATTTCAGGTTCACATTCACAAAAAAGTAGCTGGTTTATGGTATGAATACAATACAGTTATTGTCACGCCCTTGTACTGTGGTTGTGTACACAGTCAAATTTGGGCCAACCTACTTTTTTTGGTGAAATACTGTACATTCCATTTATGTACAGTGTAAGCCTACAATATGTACATGTATGTAGGGCCTACATGTATAATGTGCTTTTTTTTAATTTTGCTAACTCACTTGTGAATTGTGGTACACTCTAATACTCATTTACATGTACATGTACATGTATGTTTTACACGTACACGTAAATGTGTAGGGCGATTCATGTCCTATTCATTCTATTTTCTTATTTTATCCAAAGATTGGAAGAAAAAAAACACTCAATATGAAAATTTAGTCATTATGTAATGACTAGGCCTTAGTCATTACGTTTTTTTTGCAAAACGTTTAACCGTTAACTTTATACGGGCGGTTTATACCGGAACAGTGACAAATACCAAATACTAGATACACAGTATTACCTACATGTAGTAAACAAAGTACGTCCATGCATGCCACGCCACACTTAGCTAGCTTGGCTTAACTAGAATGATTCACAAATTCATGCCGCGGCTTCGTACAATATGAATAGCTGAGGTGAACACGTGGGATCGCGCAAAATGCGGCAAAATGCATGATGCATGAGGTATCTTTAATACATCATGGCTAGGGTGCGTGGTAGTTCGGACTCAACAAATCACAATACCACATGTCGGTCATTTGTAAAATTAATGAATATTCATTACACATTCATGAAACCTGCTCGGTTAAACGGAGCGAGAAATGCTAAACAGTTTTGAGAAATGCGGTTGTTTAACCATCGGTTAAACAACCATACAATATTTGTTAAGTTATACGTGCAGTCAGAACAGAATGCACCAAATCATCCATTATTAAGCTACCAGCATATTCAGTGTCTATGATTTAATTGGCACATGTATTTATGATCTAGGTCGTTCATCTTATTGTACTTTTTGTCACCATGGTAGATAATTCTAACTATGTGAAGTACAATCTGCATGTAATTACATTAATGTAGCATGGTCATTTTATAAAAAGGAATTTTAGAATAGCAACTTTATTATACATGTATGTAGCTCTCAAAATCAAACCAGGATATTGAGTAGTGATTATCAAAATGTCAAAATTTTGTGATTTTGCCTCTAGATCTATACACTGCAGTCCTGTTGCTTTTTCAAAATTCCCTTTTCATACATGTTGCCCCTCATTTTATTTCCTCAAGTTTCCGTTTCTCAGAATATGACATTGACATTTTCTTCTTCTTCACATTCCATTTCAGATGTGACCCATTACAGTGGAAACATCTCCCGGAGACGGACAGTGAGGGGAGATCGGGAGGTTGCTAAGGATGTTGCTAAGGAAGCCGCCCTAGAAGCTTTCAGGGAGGAGCATGAGATCGCAGAGAGGAACATAAAATTGTAAGAATGCTGTATATAGGCCGACACCCACTTAACAATTCGACTGCAACTGGGTTTTTAAAGAAATTGTAATAGGAGTAGATTTTGAAAACATTTACAGATTTTCTTTTAGTGTTGAAGGTGCCAAAGAATGGTCTTTGGATTGTGGTATTAAAATTGCAGAATCTTTACCTCTTTCAGTTGGAGATAAGAATTGGCTTCACATTTGTAGGGCAGTTGTGCTACCAGTGTGATGTTTCTACGCTTTACAGATAATTGGGCCCTCCCCGAGAGGGAGGTTGCCAGTGCTACACAGTTTCAATAATGCTATGCATATGAAAGTTCTAGACCATTACATATTATTTTCAAAATCAATTCAATTTGTTTATTGCAAATCCATTAAAATTATATACAAAAGCATATGACTCAAAAACATTCAAAGACCAAAAAAAAAGAAATTGAGATTTGAGGTCGGTGCAAACCCCCCTCCCCCCCCCCCAAAAAAAGAACATATCTGAATAGTAAGAATGTAATCCCATTGCAGTTGCCTTCAAAAGCCAGTTGTAGTCAGGGTTTCAAATCAGGGTTATTACCTTTAAATAAGTACTGGAACCAAAAGCTACCTGGTTCATTGATAACTTTCTTTGGGAGCTTTTGTGAACAAAAATGAAGAAATATGTCAAAATTTGTCATCCATGAATGCATTGTACAGTTTCCATAATACATGTAAGCAGATTACAGAACACAGAGTGTGTATTATGCAGGTTATTCATAACAGGTGTGGTTTTTATTAGCAATCCACTGTGCTTGTGATTTTAACTCAGATAGTACCCACATCTTTCATCATGGCAGAAATAAGGTGCGTGATTCTTAATGTGATATACATGTATTTTTACGAGTGTACATTAGGTATTAAAGGAGTATTAAAGGCGTCGTTCAACAATGTTAAATCTGAGATGCACGGCCCTACGTGTTATCAGTGTCTGTGATATGGTGTAATATTGAAGCCCTAAAATAGTTGCGCTTCAAAATGATCATGAAGTGCCTCAAAAAAGTAAAAATCTTTGAGTGACTGGTTTTACCATACTCATTTTCCCCAATAGACTGTAGTGTTATAAAAACCGTTAGGAAAACGCAAAATTGGGTTTCAATTTCCAATCATAAATATCTTGATAATCAGACAGGCGATCGGCTTGTAAAAGTCATGGGGTTCCTGACTGACCTAAAGGTTTATAATTATCATTGCAGCATGAGCTAAATCCAGGATTTTGTTTCAGAATCTGAGACAAAGTTACCAGATCCCTTTAAAGGAATAAATGTACTAGTTTGCCTCCTGCGTAAATGAGTTATTTGCTTCAATACATGTACACCAGACTGATTGTATTGTTATTGGTAGGAGAATAGAACATTTTTATAATGCATATAGTATGGTAGCCATGTTCAGATTATAACTTCACTTTTCTGAGTACACGTACATGTAGTTTACCTTTGGGAGTATAAAGTATGAACGCCCTTGGAAATATATATAATGTTAATGTTGTCTTGTGAGGGAGTGTTCATACTAGAGTATTATTCTTCATTACAAGATTTTGAGTACTCGTACATGTACATGGTATTAAAGCATCAGTGACGATGCTCGGACCATGCGTTGAGGCCCTTGGAAAACTGTTAATGTTCTCATGTGAGGGAGTGTTCGAACTAGAGCATTATTCTTCAGAGCAAGATTGCGAATACTCGTACAATATGGTAAGCATTACTGATGATGCGTTGAGGCCCTTGGAAAATGTGCACTATACATTCATGTGACTGCTCTCTGGTGAGAGAGGGAGAGAGTGCTCGCACCATTACATTACTCTCAAGAGGAAGCCTGAGAGTCGCTCGGTAAACACCGATTACCTGATGCAAGACTGAACAGTCAAGCTCGCTTATGGGTGATTCCTAATGATTATCATTCTTGTGTTAGCTAAATTACAAGGGGAACATTTTGCTACAATTACCAAGGTAAAAACTGAGAAGTACAGCTCTGTATTCTTTTAATGGTAAGCTGCTATGGTGATCCGTCATACATAATGCACTGGGCTATATTATGCGATGCTAAGGTTAGGATCACTACTGTTGGGTTTTATGCTGTGTTTAGGGTTAGGGTTCATGTGAGGAATTCAGTCAGTGCAGGAAAATTACCTTTGAGCAATTGTTTCAGAAGTACTGAGTACTGAGCCACTAAACCTGCTCTGCTACAGTACATGTACATTAGTAACAAACAAATACTGGTAATTCTTGAAGGCCATTGTGTGAATGCAACTGAACATGATGTGCTCTGCTAATTGAGTGATTAGTCATTTCACTTGGCTTCTCCCAAATAATTGAATTTCTTTTATCAATAGTTGTTTTGTGGTTGTCAGGGACAACCTTTGTAAATAACGTCCATTCCCCCCCCCCGACATAAATGAAAAAAATATATTTATCAATCATTCAGGGGGGTGGGGGGTTATTTCATTTTGTGGAGCTGTACAAGGCAAAGTTGAGTTGGCTGCTTTGTTCAGTGACTTACATGTACATGTAGTGCATAATCCATTTAAAGAAACAGGGTTCCTTTTGATGGATTAGAAATAGTGTAACGATACTACAGTAATACTAATAATCAAAAAATGATAATAGGTCCATTTAAACAGCGCAGCTACTACAGTTTGTACATGTATATGAATATACTCTACTGCACTTAATACAAAGTATCATATTAATACCCCGGCTGTAGCTGAGCTGACATAATATGGCGCTAAAGCATTCAAGGAATTACTTCCTACCGGTAGCCATTTACTTCACCTGGGTGAAAAGTGGCAAATGTAGATTAAAGTCTTTCCAAAGGACATTAGTGCTGCGGCAGGACTGGAAACCCGAACCATGGGATCGACAGTCCATTGACGTATCCACTAGACCACCACACCTCTACATAATTAGATTTTAGTGTACAATTGTACATATATACATAGGATAGAAGACGATGTATGATCTGTATGACCCTCTGGTGACATGTACATAAACGTCCGTCCCACTTTCTCAATAACCGTAATCTTTAATCTCGGGTACAAGCATGTGATACGTACATCATGTGCATGTACGCATCACAAAAGGGAGATTACGTGTAATTGATTAGATTTGGGGAAGGTTTTCAGCCTTAGTCCTTGTGTATTTTCATTTGAAATAAAAGGTAATGTTTATGATGTAGGAACTTTTATCAAAGTTAAAATTAATGTTCTATGAGTCATTTAAGTAAAGCGTAAATGTCGGCCTGTAAACCTCAAATGTCGATAGGGTTCTGCATAAAATACCCATGAAATGTTATTTTTTATTTTCTTTTTCTTCTTATTCTTTTTGTATCACAGGGAGGAGGAGGACAGAGAAAGGGCCAGAATTCTTCAGATTCAGATGATACAGGAAGAGCAAGAGAAAGCTCTACAGGCACAGGAATCGGATGAGGTTGGTTGAGCAGCTTCCAATCGATATTTAACCTTTTCTTTGGAATAGCTAGGGGGCTTCATTCAACCTGGAATAATTTTAATTTGTTAAGGATTACTCTTCATTTTAGTAGTAGTAGAAGTAGTAACAGCAGCAGCAACAGTCAGGGTAGTAGTAGCAGTAGTAGTAGTAGTACATGTACAGTCAAACCTGTCTATAGCGACCACCCAAGGGAAACACAAATAGTGGCCGTTGTAGACAGGTGGCCGTTTGCGACCATTTTGATTTTGAATAATTGATTGACAGCACTTGTGAGACAGGTGGTCGTTGTGGACAGGCTCCTAACTACATGAAATCTCACGGGGGTTAAGTGGTCGTTATGGACAGGTGGACGTTACAGACAGGTGGTCATTAACACAGGTTTGACTGTAGTAGTAAAAAGTAAAAGTAGTAATAATAGTAGTAGTACAAGTAGTATTAGTAGTAGTAGTAGCATTAGCTGTAGTAGTTGGGACAAGATTTGTACAGTAGTTATCCCTTTCTGCTGTTGTTGTTGGGTTTTAAGGCTGTCCAATCTGAAAAGATTATTTCCGCCTGCTCTAAGCCGTCAATGTTTTATACTATATTGGAATAATCATTAATAATTAGTTAATCAATGTTGTGAGGTGTGACTGCCAATATCATCTGAATTTGCATAGATGCTTGCCAAGAGGATGCAGATGGAGGAGAAAAGGAGAATGGAAGCTGCCAGGAAGAAGAGGATTGAAGCGGAGCAGATGACGAGAGATCACCAGCTTGCTCGGCGGTTATCACAGCAGGAGAACGGACTTCATCGACCTCCGCACTCCGGCAAACACAAAACAAAAACAGGTAGAGATCAAAATATATCAAATCACAAGTTGAGGCTTTCGGTGACACCATGTGGTTGCCTTACTGAAAAGGCTGTTCATATATTCTTTCGTCGGAAGAACCCGCTTATGGGGCACTTAGAGAAATTGGAGAAAAAGTATAATGGAAAGGGAAAAAAGAAAGATGATAATGGGATGACGTTTTCTTATTAAACACTTATATTTTTAATAATTTTTTTGGTGTTGTGTAAACCAAAAATACGGTGCAACGGAAAGGGAAAGAAGGAGTGATCAACATTGAGAACTAATATCCTTTGGCAAGACATTACTCTACATTTTCCACAGGGAAATGGTTACATGGCAGGAATTCATTCCTTATAATTCTTGAGAGCTGTCATAGCAGCCATGCTAAAATCCGGGTAAAGATAATGGAGCGCCAGGAGTGGCAGTGTGCCAGATGTGAGCGCCGTTCAAGACCCCCCTATTATTATTATTATTAATGTTATGTTATGTGATGATTTAGATTATGTGGAAGTGGAACATTCGATGGGAGCAATGAAACTGGACGACTCGCATCACACGAACCACACACACTCCCACTCCCACTCGCTCCCACACTCCCACCCACACTCCCACTCACGCTCATCATCCACTGCATCGGCAGGAGCAGAACAACCCCTCATTGTTGCCATAGATACAAGAGATGACAGTGACGAGGAATCAGATACCCTTGCAAAGATGACACATGATGAGGTATGTGAACAAATTTACAGGCTATGTGTGAACTATGATCCCTGCCGACAAGGCTATGCAGTCAATGTCCTTCCATTACAGAAGTCTGAACCTGGACTAAGTACTGTACCTAGCATAAACTTAACCCTAAACATAAACCTAATCTAATCATAAACCCTAAACTCATTTGCAACCCTAACTGTAATCCAATATTTTTCGCCAAAATAAAGCCTTGAGCAAAGCTTGCTGGAGCAACATTTAAGTAATATTGACTGCCTTTAGGGCAATACGACATATATCGCCCGAACCGAAGGTGAGGGTGATATATGACAAGTCGTATTGCCCTGAATTAGGCAGTCAATATTACTATTATTAACCACATCAGACATCTAGAGCAAACAAGAAACTCTTGCTATCTTATACTTTAAAATTATGTAAAATACAGTAGCCTACACTGCACAGGGTTTCCTAGCATGAAAAGTTGCAAAAACATCGCAAACCAGCACTGTGCTTCTAGTGCTTGACGAAATTTTCGATACACTGCAAACAGTGTGCCTTGGGTGCGATTATTACGTCACAATAGAGTGCGCGCAAAGTGCGCAGGTTCTCATCTGCGTAATAGATGCGCAAAGAAAATTACAAAAACCCGGATGTTTGGCTTTACATTATTGCCCACTAGTTTAACACGCATTTTGCCATTGGCTTTTTAGAATGGGCAATAATATTTGTTCATTGGTTTGCTGTGTAATAATATTGACCGGCAAATTACACACCAAATCCCATTGACTTTTCTGAGCGGTCAATATATTTTTTTTCGCGCGTAGCTTTCTTGGCTTATCAATTAAACTTAGAGGGCAATACAATTTAAAAATTACCCTGCTCAGATGTCTGATACGGTTAATAATACAGGTTACCCTGAAACTAACTAATCTTGCATACAACATACAAACTTTGCAAGATACATTGTACTAGCCGCATTTACACTTGTAAGGGAAATGTGTAATTGATTTGAAGAACAATCTTGTTGAACACAGTCATTAGGATGGTTTCAGACATTGGGCGTCGCTTCTATGGCACATCCAGAGGGTGTTTAACCCTTGACAGATTCAATTTTTATGACGGGGGGGATGTGCAGCACTTGCCCTCAACTTGGTCTACAAAAAGTCTTAATAAAAAATGGTTGATCAATTAATGATCACCTAATGATCCCCCCCCCTCCGATATATCCTTGAAATGGTGACTGATAGATTGAAATAATATTTTTATGTGGGAATGTTCTTACAGCATCTTGCAAGGCGGATGCAACGTGAGGAGGTCCAGAAATCTAGACCAAGGACGCTGTCAGAGGAGCAACAGAAACAATTACTACATGATGAGGTGAGTATGAACAAAATCTTGTTTGCCTGCCAGAATCGCATTAGCAGGGATGTCCTTTATGCACTAAATTCTGAGGAACAACAGGAAGAAAAAAAACTAGTTTGCCTGGCAGAAAGGCGTTATGGACGCACTTTAGCTCAGTGGTAGAGCCATGGTCTCGTAACCTTGATGTCCCAGGTTCGAAACCATGCGCTCGTGCCCTTTGGTAAGGTATTAATCATCATTATCAAGTCCCTTGGAGGGGACAGTTAGCCGTTCGTCCCCTGATTGTAGACACATGCTTTCGTAGCAGTCGGGTAAAACAAACAAGATTATCAATTTCAAGGACTATCAATTAGAGCAGGGAAGTCCTTTATGCTCTGAACTTAACAGAATTCCTGTGTGAAGGCCCTTCTGCTAGGCCCAAAATTATACAATGATTACTGGGCCCATTGGGATGTTCTGGTATTTACATTTCAAGCAGTTTTGGAAGAAAAAAAGGACACTGCTGGACTGTTTGTACAAATGATACCCAAATAGTGCACATAGATCCGTAGTTATGTAGATATGTATTCCGTAATAGGACAACTACCATCCTGAAAACTAACTTTTCTATGACAAACCCCCTCCCCAACTGCCCCCTTTGGAAACTTCCAAAAGTTGAAATGTCCTTATTTAATACTACTCTGTAGTAGGGGGTTGTGGCCTGAGGTTGATTTCCCAGGGCATGGTTGCATAGCAGTTGTTATGGAAAGGTATTAATAGTCCAGAGGATAGTTTTTTTTCCCCAAAACAAATCAAATATGATTATTACCCACTTCCCAAACATGTAGCAAACTCTTGGTTTTCTTTTTTTACTGTTTATACTAGTTGTGATGTCCTCCTTTATCTTCAAGGGGAAATACTGCATTGCAATTTGACTTGATTGTTTTGGGAATGTTCCAGAATGTGTAATTCTATCTTTTCCTTTCTGTTTACTCAAACTATAAATACAATACAAGTAATCAGTTCATGATAATAATTTCAGATAGTTGCAAATTGAACACACTCAAGTATGCTTACGTAACGACATATTATTGACGTTTGTTCCCATATGTAAACACATTTTGTATGTGTGACAGGAAATTGCTTGTTTCTCATTTGAGAATGTAAGATACCGTAACATGAGTGCCAAGTGTTGGCATAATATTCTGCATGGTAATCTAGAAAGGCGTATCAAGTGTGTATCATTTTCCTTTTTAAAGGTACTATTTTAATTTTGATCATATATATCAACTCAGTCAAAGTAGAGATACTGTATGAAGAAATATTTATATGTGTGTGGATAATGCTTGAAATTGCTCTGAAATTAACCCTCTAGTTATTAAAGATGATATCTATTATCGTCATTCTTATTAGAAAATATTGTGGGATTTTCTTTTCCTAAATGATAATTTTCTCCATTCTAACTGTAATGTCTTTTCTTACTTTCTTTAAAGATACTATGTCCCTTTTGCAGCCAACATCAAATTCTGTAGAACTTTGCAGGAATTATGAATATGTCATGTATGTCCTATCTGTGAAATTTAAACGTTAACAGTGTCCTATTATTCAAATTATGCAAGAAAACCTGTTTACTTTCTAGACTTCCCTGTCAGACACTACTGAGTGACTGACTGACATCTTTTTTTCTTTGGTAATAACATACATAAAATGAGCTGTAACAGGTACATGAGCATTTGTCTACATCAATAACCCACTACTTGTAATGGCACAAATTAAACTGATTGAATCTTTGTGCAGCACAAAACGTACGACCATTTGGTACAAGGGTCTGAAAATCAGACTGTTAATTAGGTGATACCAATCCCTTATGTCGATTCGACAACTAATGGTAGTTATTTTCCCACAAAAATCCATTTTCAAACCCTTTCGTTTTGAGGGAAGTTCTAAATAAGTATTGCTGTTGGAATTTGACCTTTTCACTTTTTTGACCTGCAAATGGGACATAGTACCTTTAAGCCAAATTAATATACAACTGCTTTAATGATCGTGTCAACATGTTATTTAAGTAGCTTGAAGTTTATTTGTATTTATTTTCTCCCACAGAGATATAAAACACTAATTGAATTTTAATAACATTAAGTCAGTAATGGTGTTATTTTTCTAAATGTTTGCCGAAAGGATTTACAGAGACTCCTCAAGTGTATAACATTTCCTTTTGAATCTAATTTTAAACATGTTTTGTTTTTTTAAGGATATTTTTATGCACTTTGTATCTAATAAAAATGGGCTTTATAAATGTAATATTATTTTTTTATTAATACACATCATGTTATAATCTTGTTTCCTGCTTGTTGCTTTCTTGAAATAGTCATATGCCAAGATTCATGACTTGATCAACTGCATGTTATTTTTATATCATCACTCTCTATCTGCTTCCCAAGCATAGATGATGACTTCCTTGTTTGTAACAAAATAAAGAAATAAAAAGAAATAAAAGAAATAATCAAACAAAATAAAGAAATAAAGAAATTGTTGATATATGAATAATGTTGATTTACCATAATTACATTTTATGATATATTTTCATACTTTCATTTCTTTGAAGGGCATTTTTAGAAATATCAAATTATCTAAAGTGACTGGCTTTAATATATTTGTCCCATTGTTGAATATCATGTTTACAAGAAGGTAAATTGAAAACGGTTTCACTATTAGATCCACCTGGAAACGGTTTTACAGATGTGACTGTGTTTCTGAGAAATATCACCTAATTCACACTGTAAAAGCTCATTGTGACCATCCTGCCTGAAACTGTTTTGGTTTCAATTCTCGACTTTCAATTATAAATCTTCTTTTTTTTTGTCTAGGTTAACTACCGAGTGTCTATTTTATTAATTTAAGGTTGCCTATTTCTAGAAAGTTATGTAAATACAATGAAAAAGCCAAGTGAAAAGTAATATTAATTTTCTTTTGGTTTCTATTCTCAGGTTTCATTATAAAATGGGTTATTTTAAAACTGAAAAATATCTTCTTTTTTTTAAAGGTTAAGTACTGAGTGTCTGTTTTTATTAATTTAAGGTTGCCTATTCCTAGAAAATTATATCAATACAATGAAAAAGCCAAGTGAAATGTAACATTTAATACTTTTGTATTTCCTTTCTAACATGAAAACTGGTTTAAACAGAAATGATACAGCCAAGTATAGATGTCGAAAAACAGTTTCATGTTGTATTCTTAATGTCTCCTACTTATCTTCTTGTCTGATCAGAAAATTGCCAGAAAAATGCAGCACGAGGAAGTGATGCTAGCCAAGAAGAAAACCTACAACAAATATAAACAGAGAGTCAGTGATGAGATAGCCGACCCTGCTGTAAGTAATAGACTTTAAAGCCCCACTGCACTACTTGTAGCTACTTGCTCCCTCTATATAGAAAACAATGCCTAAGCGGTGCTCGTTGGTCCCCCATGATCCTCTTTTTCTTATTTTAATTGAGAGCTGAGTTGATGAGATAACCACCTGTCAGTGATCCTGCTGGGAGGTCTAATCCCTCCTGGCCAAACTAGTGCAGATGGGCTTTAAGGCTCATTCTTGGCCCTGTTTCATAAAACTTGTTACAATAACTGTTATATAAGCTACCGGTACTGAAATTGAGGCATTTGATTGGCTGAGAGCAAATTTGTCATCGAAATTTAGCATTTGTTATTGATGACAGATTTTATGAAACAGGGCCCAGATATGACGTTGCAAAACCGTAGCGTTTTTTTAAACGATGACATAAAGTGTAATACGCTTCACGTTTCTGTATCTCATAACACAGAGCTCAGTGAATACACGCAAGTCCTTTGTTGCGCCCAGTTGCAATTCATTTACACGTAAAAATCTGCAGGTTTAAAATTGTTGCAGTTGACTGCACCATCTCTGAACAAGCCTTTAGACTGCATGGGCAAGGAGGAAAATGATACTCTGGAAATATGACCATGGGGGGTGTTTCAACAAAGACTATGATCAACTTTAAGTTGGACTTAACTATGGCAGGCCGTTCAAGCCACTGTTTGCTCTCATCATTTACTGGCATTGGTCTCTCAAGGAACGTAGAAATCATGGTCACAAATCTACAGAATTGACATTTTTGATAATTCATGATTGAAGGAGAAAATATTATCTAAATTTCATAATTGAGAGACTAATGGTGAGAGCAACCCGTGGCATGAATGGCCTGCCATAGTTAAGTCCGACTTAGTCGATCTTAGTCTTTGTGAAACACCCCCCATGTTTAATACATAATGTAATTCCATCCACTAAGGTCATGAAGGGCATTTTTGTGTATCGTTTTGTTTAATCTCCACTAAAGGAGACAAAACAGCAATATATTATTCAGGTTTCACTGTATAGTATTATATAATGATGTCTGATTTTCTATTTGTTTAAAACTTACAACTCATAATATTCATAAATCAAATTGACATGTTAGGTGCATGATGTACTTTCGTGTATGATATTTATATATCAACACTAATTTTAACTCAATATTTTTATTTGAATATGATCATGATTTCTTAGGATTATCATCAAACAAAACATACCAAAAGAAAAGTGAGCAAGCTTGAATTTACCATTAATTTTCAGCTTATTTGGCATTACTATTTTGCATGTTTATGCCTGATTTACCATCGCTGTACAGCTTATGTGAATTACACAATTTACTGTTAGTTTATTGTTCATTTGGTATTATGATATTGCATGTAAATGCAAAACTTACCATTGTCATACCATCAATGTGATATTCATAAAAGTGGGATTTTCATTTGGTTTATATGTGGTGCTGCTTTACTGCATTCTACATGTTCATTATTTACCATTTATTTACAGCTTATATAATGCAATATCACACCATGGTGCAAAATTTGTTATTTGTTTACATTCGATGTAATACTTGTTAGTGGCATGATATACACTTTGTTTTATTGGTCACTTGGTATTGCTCTATTGGATGTTAATACATGATTTAGCAGTTATTTACAGCTTCTATAATGATGAAATTGTCACATATTGATGCATGATGAATTATTTCTTTACACCCAATGTAATGTACATTTTGATGCATGGATTTCTGTTGGTTTTATAGATCACCTGGGCTGCCTTTTAAAGAGTTGCGATTGATTCAAATCAATCGCAACTTGAAATCAATTGCAACTCCTTTCTCTTACATGTAGGTGCGATTGATTTTAAGTTGCGATTGATTTGAATCAATCATAACGCTTTATAATACAGGACCCAGGTATTGCTATATTGCATGTTTTACCATTTATTTACATCCAGTGTAAAATTGATCGATGCATTATTTACTTTTGGTTTACCAATCACCTGGCATTGCCATATTGCATGATAATGCATGATTTACCATTTATTTACAGCCCATGGTGCAGGTAAACAAGGATAGTAAAGTTGCCGTGTTAGCAGACGCCAAAGAAGGACAAGGAATTACACTGACAGATGTCAGCTTAACAGTAAGGCATTCAGGAGGGCGTTTAGAGTTTTGGATTTAAATTCAGAATTTTGGTTGTGACTGGCATTTAAAGATAAAGGCCAGTTTTGGTCATGCGATTGCATTGTGAAAGAAACGTTGTGGAATTGATCAGAAAAGGTTGATCATCTAGCATATAAGTATTGGTGTGTACTGCAAGGTTCTGGAATCATCAATATGATAAGAAATTTGGCCCAGTCTTGGTAAAGTTACAAGCACTGTACACAGAACGATGTATATGGGACTACGCGACCACGTGCGCGATATCTATTTGGTCCCAATAGATATAATAATTTACCAAATATATCAATTAGTAGGCGGTTTCCTGGCAAAATTTGTATCATCACGTATTAGTCAAAACATATTCTTTCACATGATTGGTAATGAGAGCTTCCATTTCATTTTTTGAGAGAGGGGCGTTTCCAGAACTGGTCTTTACCTTTAAGTACAGGTTGCAAGGGCAACCAACATGTATACTTGGTCCCAGCAATGCAGGGAGAACCTGAAAAAAGAGTTCCTTTTTTTGTACCAGTCAGGAAATTTAAGGAATTTGAAGAAAAAAAAGGGAAAAGGATTTATGATAATGGTGTAGAGTGCCTAACACATAGGTATAGTTGCATGTCTCTATGCGCTTTAGAGAACAGAAAACAGAAGGAATGGAAATGATGCACTGGGTTCATAATTTTTAGATTTTACAAAGTGCCAAAATAATTATGTTTTCAAATTACTTTTCAAAGAACTTTTCGTATGTTTCTATATTTCTAAGGTATTTCTGGCAAGTTATTCCATAAAACAGTGGCTGCATATAAAAATGACCTTCCCCGTAAGATAATTCAAATATGAGAAAAAACAAGGAGTTTCATCAGCCCTTGGACATGAGCCAAAGTATGAGCAACTGGCCATTTTTTTTTTTTTGGGGGATGCAACCACGTTTCCACTGGATAATCGGCTGTGGAGGTTTTAAGTGTAAACAATGCCTGCTTTAATGACCCTGGAATATTTTGAAACTCCATCTGGGAATAATAAGGGATTTTATTTTAGTGACATTTCTTTCTTCAAGGATTGCTAAGTAAGAATCCTGCTGTAATAACTCTGAAATAAAAGAATGATTTTCAACCACCCCCAGAAAAAAATTTGTAATGCCAAATACTGCTCCATGCATGATGTGTGCATGTATCTTCACCATTAAAATGGAGATATTGCTATTTTGCTGCATGAGAATTCTGCTTGTTATATTTCCTATGAATCAGGAATTTCCTTTATTAATGAAATATTGTCATATCTCTATCACTGGAGACTGAAAGCTTTATGTTTTCTGGTTGTCTATTCCTTTTTTTTGGGGGTTGTTGCATGTACTAGAGTGCTGTTCTAGAGATTTTTTTATATTAAATGGGTATTTTTTTGCGAATATCCTATTGGTTGACAAGGTGTCACGTGACACTCTACATTTTTTTTATGTGCACGCGCGTGCAATATAACAACCTTTTTTGCGTGTTAATAAGCGTTCAAAAGTGATTAAAACTGTGCATCTATTCTCCATGCACCTATCCATTGTTTGCATTGTCTTAGCTGCGCGCATTTGACGCGAAGACAACCTGAATCTAATCGAGAAGGCCAGACCCCAAAGGATCGCAAGTATTCTACATTTTATACAACAAATATTGAATGCATTTAGTTGTTCAATATAACTAATATTCACCTCCAAATTCAGAATTTCCCTCGTTGCACTATATTTCAACCTCGGTCTGCGGCCTCGGTGAAATATAACATCACTCAGGAAAATTCAGAATTTGTCAGTTCATATAATATGTCATATTGAACATGGGAGCATGCAATATTTGTCTTAATGATTTTTTTATTAACATAGATACAAAATTTCGGGTAAACATGTACATCCTTCAGGGACCCGTTTTCACAAAGCTTTTTTTCAATGACAAAGGACAAAAATCAGTGACAAATCTGCTGATAACCAATCAGAAGCAAAGATTTCTTTAGCTTATAACAAAAACTGTCATTTGTCACTGATGACAAGTTATGTGAAATGGGGCCCCAGAAGTCATACGATTTTGCGTTCAAGAGGTAATTTCTGTTATATTAAAAGAAAAAAACATCTTTGCCCTCTCTCTTTTTTATAGCAAAGTGGGAAGGATGCTCAACACGCCAGGGCGAACGGAGGCAACATCCTGGCATCCATAGACCCTACCTACAACCCAGGGGCTAACACAAATGTAGTACTTACAAAGAGAACACCTATCAATCATGCCACGCATTTACCAGGTAAATAATGTAAATTATTATCTATATAAGGCTTCCAAGTGGTATAATAAATCAGTGTATTTAATATCTTTAGCGCAGTACCCGGATGACATTTAAATTTTGTTTTCGTATTGCTCTGTCATCCGGGAACTTTAACTGTCATGATTGGAACATTTACCAAGGTAAGTCAAATTTTGTTATTTCGCTAGTCAGCCTGATATAGATAATAATAATATTGTATGGCTTTGTTTTCGTGTGATACAAGAATATATTGCTCTCGCTATGACAATATATTCTTGTATCACACTCAAAGCCATCCAATATTATATTAATATTACAGAGTTAACTTTAAATACTCTATACTTAACTTGGGCCTGTTCACCCCTCTCTGGGGTATTGACCATCGACAAGAGATCTCCAGAGTCCTCTGTCCTTTTTCATATCAGCCTGGAGGTCTCTTCGCCAGGTGTTTTGCAGTCTGTTCCTTCCACAGTTGCATATAAGTACAGAGGGGCGTATCATCAACATTTGTCCGCTGACAACTGTCGGCGATGACTACATTTGACCATTATTAGTCGGTGAAAACCACCGACTAATTGTTTCATGAAACGCCCCCCTGTTTACTCATCATAGACAAGGAGTTTTTATAATACTTCAGTCGCACTGCCAAACCGACTCCACACTCACGGATTTGTAGTTATTTGTGGTAGTGTAATTATGGGGGTTCAGTCTGTTGTCACTATGGCATCCGTAGACCCTATAGATCGTAAGAGTGAAGTCCACTCTTGGTGATCAACAACACCTGTTATTGGGTAAACACCAGAATGGTGTCAAATTCTCCATGTAAACCCACTTCTATAAGCCCTTAAGAGTTAATTGTCTTGGGGATAATTTTCCCAAGGACATGTTCTAGGAATAGCTGTCTTGATTGTGTTGCCCTTTTGACTAGTTCTCTTGGTAGGCGTTTGTTGGGGGGTGGGGTCTGATAGTAGTATCTAGGGGTATTTCTCCTAGAATTGCTTTTCCCACAAAAGATTATTTTTTATTTGTATTTTCACATTTTTGTGAGCTGCAATCAAAATGGTAGTTTCAGCTCCAGTTTGCCTTCCCTCTTTGAGGCAGAGGGGACGTGGAAAGATTGGAAATAGTTGACTGGTTGTAATGAGGTCATGTTCATACTGTTATTTATCACTTGTTCATTTTTGTTTCCTCATCCAGACCCCATCCCTGAACATGTCAATGGCACCCCACCCCCTGACTTTGAGGCGATCCAGGGGACCAAGAGGTCTACAGCCAAGGAGAAGAAAAGAGGATCCATTTTCTCAAAGCTCAAGAAGAAATAAAAGAGTCAGTATTCACCAGCGCTTTCCCATACAGTTGTAGAATATCTGACCAAAGACATTTCTTGAAGCTCGTGAAGAAGTGAAAGAGAAGGACTTATAAATTACCAATATTTTGCTAGATAATCTGAGACCTTCTGACACAGTCGTTTTCTGAGGCAGCCAATCGTTCAGTCCCACATTTTGCATAAGATGCTGGGGGCACTTCCTTTTCAAGTCTGGAGTCACTAACCCATTCCCTCAACATTCTCTGGAAATTTATTACCAGTAAGTGGACATCTTCTTGAAGCTCTTAAAGAAATGAAGAAAGAAAAGTTATCAACACTTTCCAGATAATCTTAAGAGGATTTGTCATATGGACATATTTTCCAGGCATCCAACTATACAGTCCCATGTATTGTCAAAGATGCTGGCATTTTTTCAAAGACTGTGAACTGTATAGTCCCATACATTGTCAATGATGCTGGTGTTTTATTCAAGGAAGCCAACTGTCCAGTCCCAAGTATTTTCAAAGATGCTGGAGCCAGTAGTCCATTTCCACCTTGTCAAACCTTCGCAACATTCTACCCACACTGTTAATCAAATATCTTGGTTTTGTTTTGGATTGACACTTAAAACTGGTAAATGATCAATGTATAAATCTGTAAATAGCAGAGTTATTTTATGTATCAGTTCTTTCATGATTTAATGTAAGTAGCATTACATCTTTTAACATCTTTATTATTTTGAAATATTTTCAGTTGTTAAAGCTGGGCATTACTTTGTACATGTACATGGATTGATAGTTCTGGCAAATTCTTCAGTAGGACACTTGCTTCGTTAATGACCGTTTTTGCTGTTCAATGCCGTGAATTCAAAGAGATCCATCGGTTTGTAAATATTCTCAAGCATGTTTGAGAAACGCTTGCTTCTTACCAATCTTAAAAAAACAATAGCCATCTAGCAGCTGCAGGTATCTATCAGGCCTATCAGTAGGAATTCAGCCAAAATTTAGTGAAATGTCATCTTGTAGCATTCCGAGGAGTATAGTTTGGGAGATGCACAGCAGTTTTTGCATTGACCCTTGTTAGTATCCATACATGTCAGAGATAATTTGCCCTTGGTATTTCTTTCAAAAGGACCTCACACTTGGTATTAGCCCCAAGGGTGTTGTACTCTGACAAGAACCCTGGTACCTTGTACATGTGTATTGCAGGGTAAGTTTCCCGGCCCTGTCATCAATTAGAAAGGCTGAAATTTTGTAACAGATGCGCTCTCAGCCAATGAAAGGCAAGGATTTCAGTACAGCGCAGGTTACAGGTGTATCGGTTATTGCAACCTGTTTTGAATACCGGTAAGGTGGTCTTATGAAACATGACTCTGGGCCCCATTTCACAAAACTTGTCATCAGTGACAAATGACAGTATTTGTTATAAGCTAGTGAGATCCTTGCTTCTGATTGGTTATCAGCAGATTTGTCACTGATTTTTGTAATTTGTCATTGAAAAAAGGCTTTGTGAAACAGGGCCTTGGTGTGAGTATGCTTATTGATCTTGTAATCAAGAGCTACGTATGTACCACTGAAGCAAAGTAAGAGCCCATGTGATGAAAACAAAAACCCTTTTCCACAGAATCCATGGCCTTGGTGGTTGATCAAAATCAAATCTTTGGTCTTCTCCACTTGTACTTGGATACAATACATTAATCACCAGGCGTGAGTAGAAGAAAAAAAAGGTGGCAAAATTACAGAGGAACCCCATTATATACATGTAGAATACCGTTATAACAAATTAATGACAGCAAGGTAATTTTGCTGGTCCAAGCTCTTTTGAATTTTTTTCTTTTTTTCTTAGCCGGGATACAAAAAGGTTCAATGTAGAAAGGTAAATTTGTTGGTCACAAGGAGTTTTGCATGGCAAGGTGTCATTGTATATTGCCACATGAGGCAATTTCTATCTATTTATCATTGCACATAGCCATATTGTTATCATATCAATCTGCATAATAATATCATGCAGTAGCAAGTTATCGTAATCTTTATTTATTAGGCATTTGTAACTTTCAGATCATTTTGAAAATATAATCCTTTCTTTTTAATTCTGTAAATAAAAGTGCCTGTTTATGCCGTTTCCCTGTCTTCCCTTGTATTCAGAAAAGATTTTAATCACAACTGTATACTATAAGTCTTTTTGTAGTCAGTCTGTGCAATTTCACGTTTTTCTTTCGGACGAGAGATTCCCATGTTACGGGATATTTACAATAATAACTCTGATCTGGAATTACCTCTATTTATAGACTACTTTGATAGAAGGCCAGTCATTTGAACTTACTCAAATATGGACACCTTTAAAATGATGAAAGAAGTGCTTGAATGCTCCCAATGGAATAGAGAGTATGCATTGCAAGCGCAAAGATTGTACCGTGTAACATGTTATTTTGGCAGGGGCTTTTTTTCACGAACTTTGCAAATTAATGGCCGATCACAAATTTAAGAACACACAGAAGTTTTGCGACTGTTTCATTTAGGGGTTTTCCCCCATAGCGGGTTTCAGTATCAAGCTTAAGGGGTGTGCATGCGTAAGTCCACTTTTCTAATGTACAATGTATCTGTATTGTGTGTGTTGTTTTGTCCAGCGCTTTTCACATTCATGCAGTGCAACCAACGCATGCAGGCAGTTTGTGTGTCTTCACAGTGCAAACGCTGATTGTACAGAAGTAATTACGATGTGCGAAAAATGTTTTCTTGGCCTGTAATTCATGAAATTATCTGTTTGCAACAATTTGGCTCATACCCTAATTGAATCCACCTACCAGGATAATAGTACACTGCAAACCACTTGAAAGATGCGGTGTAAGAAAAACAAAATATTTTCATTGTTATTATAGCTTCAACAACACCATCATTATACCTGCCTGAAAGCCTCTTGCCTTTGGTGGAAATGTCTAACATGAAGAACCTGGTCAGAAACTTCAATTATTTACCATTAGGCGTACAAAAAAAGAGATGTTATATTGCCCTTTGCGACCGACCCAAAAATCTTGAAATCCACTGTGGGCTTTTTTAAAAAGTTTTTTTTTTTTTTACCGTTTTTTTAGAGAAAAAAATGTTTAATGAATAAAAAAATAAAGCATTCAAAAATGAAAAATCAGCCCAAAGAGGGAGAAAAAGAAGAAGAAAAAAGTTTGAAAAAAAAAAAACTCGCGGTGGAAAAAATTATCCTCAAATGAGTCCTTTTTTGTTAAATGGTTATTGAATGTTAATGTAATAATTACATTGTCACCCACTAAGTTTGGATATAAAGTGAATTCCAATTATATTCATGCTAGATTCATGTTAGTATATCTTTGCATAGTACTTATATAAACCTATACCAAATATTGTTACAAAGCACTCATGCATATCAGTTGCACATTATCTTACTTTTAAAAAAAAATCATATATAGATGCCTGTAAATGTATTCTTTTAAATAGAAAGCTGAATTATTTATTGCTCTGTGTATTCCCTTTAATTTATAAATTTTTTTCAAAGAGGCTATTTTCTGTATATTCTCATATGAAATATTTTGGCATTATAATTGTGCTTGCACCTCCTTGAAAATATTGTAAAAAAAAACTTTTCTAATATTTATGAAGAATTCCTCTTTTTTTTAAATGTACAACTCAAAATGAGAGTAAGTATTCAATTGACTAAAATTAAAAGAAAATGTTGAGTGTTCTCAAAAACATCAGGAGAACTACCGTAATTTAAAATACTCTTGATTTCTGATAATGAAAATACAATACAATATTATAATGTTTGATATATTGAGGATACTTTTTGAAATGTTAAAACAGCTTTTTAAAAGTACAATTACTGAACATCAAATTTAATGCAATGTTACTGCACGAATTCAATTTATTATCAGTTGATTCCTTTTCTTTTATTAAGTGTTCACAATTATGTTAGGAGCAAATATCAATCGATAGGACTCACTATTTTCTTTCTTTTTGAAACTGTTTACAAATATGTTTGGAGCAAATATCAAATTTAGTGTAGTTTTTGTGATATTCTTGTATTAAACGCTAAGACAATCAAATCGTAGTATTATATTGAATTATACTATAAATGATACTGATTATTTATTTTAAGTGAGCATATATCAGCAAATACAGTGAAACCTGCTTTAATGACTACCTGTATAGAAAGACCACCTGTCTATAAAGACCATATATTTGTTTTCCCCTTCAAATATAATTCTTATTGAAACCTGTACTAAAGCAACCTATCTAAAAAGACCGCCTGCCTATAAAGGCCATTATTCTTGTCTCCCCTGAGCAGTCTCTATATACAGGTTTCCTTGTAAGATATATCCTACCCCATAAATAGATGTAGGTAATGCCCAACCTAAATTTCATTCATAATCGTGGTTCACTTTCTGCCCTACATCATGCAAAACATACTATATCAATCTATATCAATTAATATCGCCTCTTCTGGGAGGTACAGCTGTTATAACAACGATTAGATATTCGTTTTGACTTATTCATGGCTTATTTCTTCATCTTTTTTACTTTCACGGTATTAACATACAGGTCGAGTATTCTTTAGTAGGAAGAAACTTTGTACATTCATTGTATTTGCCTGCAGTAAGGCTGTTACTGCCCCCAGTCATGTCTGGCTGTTACTGCCTTATTGCAGGCAAATGGTAATTTGTAATCGTCTTGTCACTACTTATTATATCTACGTATCTTTTGCTTCCAGTTAAAGGCATTTATTTTACGCCTGACCTACTTAAATATGCATTAAGTACAGGGTTGTTTGATATATACAGTTAATAACTTAATTACTCATACGTCATACCCCTTATAAATTTGATGTTTTCGTATTGTGTGAGTTTTTTGTAACTCAAGAATGAAAGGTAGACTGGTTGAATGAGGACCTTTATTAAATACTTGTAAGCTTGAGTATGTCACATTATCAAGAAACATAAAGCAGGACAAATCAATCATTCACATACTTCTAAAATTGCAAAACTTGGTAAGGGTATGAATAGTTTAGTTGTTAACTGGATATAGACATGTGTGTGGTTTTATGTGTAGAAATACTTAAGAGAAACATAAACAGATCAGTATTCTACATTTTGTCCGGAAAGAGACGTGATATACCTACAAGACCAATAAACTAAATTTGAATCAAAGAGAATAAAGTTTAATGGGCAATAACAAAGTACTATAGTTGCAAGCTTTACTGGTAGTCACTTGGAAGGTACTGGCATGTTGGAATGTTTGAGTGGTATTCTCGAAAGCGGACTAACTTTAGTACATGGTTTAATCCTCTGACTAACTATGGAATGCCAAGTGTCCATATGAATATGTTTTTGAATAATTTGATCTGTCACTAAATTAAAATAAAATGTAATGACATAATTAATAAACAACAATATAACTATGAAATAATTATTTTGTGGTAATTTAGGGACATATCAAATTATTAAAAAATATATTCATATGAACACTTGGCATTCCATACTTAGTCGGAGGATTAAAGCATGGACTAAAGTTAGTCCACTTTCGAGAATACCACCCTTTGACTATACATTAGCACAAACGCCGAGTGAAATGTCACCTTTGCAGCTTACAGAAAATTCTTGACCTAAGAAACTTCATAATTGTAATGATATGATATAATGTATTGAATTAAACTTTTAAAGTATGTACTTAAAACGATTCTGTACAATTTTTATATGAATAATTCCAATGGTATGCAGTACACATTAACAGATTATTGACATAGATTTCTTTCTTTTTCAGCTCTGAAAATTCATGAAATACAAGACTTAATAGTCATAATAAGGATATAATGTTAATGTAATGAATTTTACTAATTAGATTGCACAAATCGAAATTGCGTAAATTGTTTAATGAATGATTTCAAAAGCTGGTTGCATTTACTAGTATGGAATACAAAGTTCATTCATTGTGACTGCTGAAAAAGAAAGTTCTGTAAAGTTATGTTACCTCTATATTTGCTTTTGTAGTCCTTCCATACATGTGTAGATGTTAGGCACCAAGTGTAAAATCAGAAACTGTAACAGGTCCAAGGTCAAGCACTAAGAGACGACATGGTTACATAACAGATTTTTTAAAGGCATGTAGAGATTATAAATTCTTTCTTTCTATATTTTCCTTCCTTCCTTTTTTTCAAGTCTGGATATGAGTGTATATAGCATACGTCTGCTGTAAAAAAGCAAAAGGTAATGTCAACCATTTTCTTATTATGTCACATTGTATTATATTTCCCAGTACTTAATTGGTATGTGCTTGATATGTATTTGTTACAGTAATTTACAAATAGAAATATCACGTTTTTTTCATATTGTACATAAGATATGTTAGATGTATTACTGTATCATGCATTGATGATGATGAAATATATTGGTATACCGGGATCTTTTTAAGAAAATGCTTTTGTGTTTGTCTGTCGGTTTGTTCTTTACCATCTTCCTTGTTCCTATGATGATGATGATGATGATGATGATGGTGGTGGTGGTGGTGATATTGGTGATGATGATGATGATGAGTGATGATGATGGTGGTGGTGATAGTGGTGGTGATGATGATGGTGGTGGTGGTGATGATGATGTTGGTGATGATGATGATAATGATGTTGGTTTTGATAGTGGTGGTGATGATGAATGATGATGATAATCATGATGATAATAATGGTGGTGGTGATAGTGGTGGTGATGATGATCGTGGTGATGATGGTGGTGATGATGATAATGATGGCAATAATGATGGTGATGACCATTAAAAAGGAAGATCATCAACGTTCATGGAGGCGATGGTATCGATCCTTATTTTACTGCAAATCATAATTAGCACAATATTTTCAATGATAAGAATGATTAGAATCTGACATTCGTGGAAATGACCGTCATACTAAACAGTGGTGATGATAAAGATTGTAGTATTCCTGATCAAGGTACATAGATAAGCGTAGCAAATGCGACGCCAATCAATCGCCTGTATGCCTACGTAATTGCCCTGACACAATCAAGAGCTAATGGCGATAATGAATAGCGCCACCTCACAATGAGACCAGGAGAAGGCGACAAAAAGCAACATTAATACGTCATCAATATTCCACATGGGCGGTTATGGAATCAAATAGAGTTTTTGCTGAAAATATATGCATGTCATAAAGTTAATATTCCGTTCCAACTGATCAAATTAAACCGGTGGAGGGTGTTTTTATTCACTTTATATCAAAATAAAATTTTCTTGCACATACAAGGCTCAAACCGACTCAAAAGAATTTCAAACAGAAACAAACAAATCTCGGAGAATTTTTACATAGGCCTAAATTTTATTCTTCAACATTTTCTGGAAACCTTCATATTTTAGCAAATTAAGTTATAAGAAGATTATGTTCTGCTCCCCATAATGAGGAAATTGATTAGATTTGTATTTTAACTGAAAGAGTTATAATTTTTGTTATATATCAATGTGGAAGTCCTATTATTATTATTAGGCATTTAGCTACGCAATTCATAGTAAACTATATCACAGCGCTTACAATAATATGCAATATAACAACGAATCATAACATAACAAATGGAAAATCATACAAGTTTGTTGCTAATTCATGTTTATTATAAAGTTGAAAACGTCTTTTGGGGATATTGGCGTATTTATGAAAAAGTGTATTGAAGTATAATAAATCCTTACAGAAGAATGTGAAACGAAAACATTGTAATCCATTTCCTTTTTTATGTTTTAAATTAAATATATTAGTCTATTACTTTGCACTGTTACTGCATGTGGCTTCTTGAAAAAGCCTTACGACAGAATGCAGCTTTTAAACCATATTTTCTTACAAACGCCGAAAAAATAAAAAAATAACCGACATTTAAAGGTATAGACCAGTTTTCGAAACGCCCCCTCTCAAAAAATGAAATGGAAGCTCTTATTACCAATCATGTGAAAGAATATGTTTCGACTAATACGTGATGATACAAATTTTACCGGGAAACCGCCTACTAATTGATATATTTGGTAAATTATCATATTGATCCGGCCTGGATAGATATCGCGAAGCCATTTCAACATTGAACATTTGGGCATATATTTCTGCTTTTAGTTTGCGAATTTAGGTTGAAGTATTGCCATCTAAGCCTCTGAAGGCAATATTTGAACTATATTGAATGGATATTTTGCACCCAAAACCCTTGAACCGTCACCACTACCGGTCTATATCTTTAAACAGCGACATTGGAATAACGTCTTGTGTTTTTAGAATTGAAATGTCAAGCCTCTCAATAATCTTCTTTATTGCGCCGTGAATTACTAGGCGTACCCCCTTGTTTTTTCTTGGTGCAAATCTACACAGATCAGGGACACCATGCATTTTATAAAATATTGTTTAGTTAGCATCATGTGTCCAACCATTATCCTATTCATTTTTCTACGCCAAAGTTTTCGATGTACTCTATTGTACTCTTTATATATTATCCATGTACTCTCTATTGCAATGATCATGTGCACTCTCAGTCGCGCATTCTCAGCATTCTGCGAAATGGTTATGGCGCTTTACAAATACATGACTTGTACTCATTATTACTTTTGTTATTCTTGTTCTTATTGATTTTTGGATATCAGTGAATAATTTAAATTATGTCGCGTACTATATCAAATCTATACCAACATATTTTGTTAAATATGAATTTAGCCTACTTGTTAATCGGGCAAAGTCCGGGTCATATTAACGAACGTACAGGCCTACGGATTGTTACTGAATTTTAACTTTAACTTTTGCAGTCCACACTTTGTAATGAACACTCTGTTTGATTTGTATGCATATTGTATTCTTATTTGTAATAACTAAACAGAATACATGGACTGTCATTTCACGAGAAGAAGAAGGAGGAGAAGAGTTTTAAAGAAGAAGAAGAAGAAAAAGAAGACGAGCAAGAAGAAGTAGAACTTTGAATAAGAAGAAGGAAAAGTAGCAGAAGAAAAAAAAAATAAAAGAAGAAGGAGAAGTAGAGGAAGAAGGAGAAGAAGATGAGCAAGAATAAAGTAGTTGAATAAGAAGAAGGAGAAGTAGTGGAAGAAGAAAAAAGAAAAGGAGAAGAAGAAGAAGAAGAAGAAGAAGAAGAAGAAGAAGAAGAAGAAGAAAAAGAAGAAGAAAAAGACGAAGAAAAAGAAGGAACAGAAAAAGGAGAATGGGGAGAAAAAGAAGAAGAAGAAAAAGAAGAGAATATAAACGAGAATAATCTTGTAAATTTTGTGTTGGTTGGGATGGGTACAACTATTACATATCTTTTATGGGGAAATCCAACCTTGATAGGAAACTACTCTAGAAGTGATCTTATAATTATTTCAAACAATCATAATAATGCTCTTACTATTCGTCCGATATATTTTGATCTCTTATTGTCCCGCTTTCTTACGAATGAACCAATTTATATGGTTGGATTGCCTTTTAAGATGGTTGTACAAATAATTTCAATTTGATATTCATCCTACTGACTTTGATTAGATTCTAGACTGCCAAATACCACGATGAAATTTTTTTTCTGTATAAATTATATATTTTCATCAGACATTCAGACTAATAAAAGGACATCCCATTTTTTTCCCTTTCGCTTCTCCTTTTAAAGCATTTTTATTTAAAATAGTTTTTTTTTATTACATTACTAACTAACAGATAGATTAAAGATACTATGTCCCTTTTGCAGCCAACATCAAATTCTGTAGAACTTTGCAGGAGTTATGAATATGTCATGTATGTCCTATCTGTGAAATTGAAACGTTAGCAGTGTCCTAATATTCAAATTATGCAAGAAAACCCGTTTACTTGCTAGACTTCACTGTCAGACACTATTGAGTGACTGACTGGTCTTTTTTCATCTTTGGTAATAACATACATGAAATGAGCTGTAAAGGGTACATGAGCATTTGTCTACATCAATAACCCACTTCTTGTAATGGCCAAAATTAAACTGATTGAATCTTTGCGCAGCCTAAAACGTACGACCATTCGGTACAATGGTCTGAAAAATCAAGACTATTACTTACTGGCTCTATAGCTCCTACGTCGATTCGACGACTAATAGTCGTTATTTTCCCACTTAAAGACATTTTCAAGCCCCCTCTTTTTTAGGGAAGTTCTAAATTAGTATTGTCTTTCAAATGCCGTTGGAATTTAACCTTTTCATTTTTTGGGCATGCAAATGGAATATAGTATCTTTAAAGCTTTGACAAGATTCTGGCCATTTAACGGGGAAACTTGAACAAAAATTGAAGTATTAAAATCATCCAATGGCCTATTATATACCTCAATTGTTTGCAAAGACTGGAACGAGAAACTAGATAAGGCTATTTACTGAGTTTGCAGAAATCGTATAAAGTGATGATCGCTGCATATAACCTTTAACCTTTAACCTTTTATAAATACACGGAGGAAACATAATGTAACGCGTCATAATAAGAAAATGTGCAAATAAATCTAATATTCTCATTTTACTTGAAATTGGATGTTGTGCATTCCCAGATGCACGAATTCTATACCACCTTTACTGTATCGAATGGCGTGGGATTCTTTATATAAGAATTGCATAGAATTATTATTATTGACATGTATTTACGGAGAGCGACTCTTCCCGTTGCCATGGTTATTAGTAACTAATTGAGTAGGTTTCGAGCGGTCACGTGCATTTTTTTGATGGCTGCGAAAACCATGACGTAGCATATACTCGATGCACGCAGATATTGTTACCTCACCGGCGGTAGGTATGACGTCTTCATAATAATTTTACTAAGAAGTAAATGAGAGACAAACGACAATACTACATTGTTGTTTACAAGAGTCCAATTGCAAAGGGCCGATTATGAAAGATAATTAACCGTCAACCGCAAATACTGTAGTAATGTTTTATAATCAAAATTAGAGCGAGAGGAATATAAACGTCCGAGGATTGGTTGGACAAAATAATGAAAAGGTCAAAAGATACTGTTTACCTGATGGTTTAGTGGTAAAGCAACACTTGGTCGCTTAACCGGGATGTTCGGTGTTCCAAACCAAGTTGATGTATTATAGTGCCCCTAAGCTTGGCCCAAGTCCCTCGGATAGAATTGAAGAAAATAGAAAGGTGCAAATGATTTTTTTTTTAAATGGAAAGATGGTGTAGCGGTAGATCAACATTTGGTCTTCTAACCAGGAGGTTCCGGGTTCGAACACATATTGATGCACTATACGGTGGACGAATAATGGAAAGGTGACAAGATAGTTTAACCGATGGTTTAGTGGTAAAGCAACACTTGGTCGCTTAACCGGGATGTTCGGTGTTCGAAACCAAGTTGATGTATTATAGTGCCCCTAAGCTTGGCCCCAGGTCCCTCGGATAGGATTGAAGAAAATAGAAAGGCACCCGTAAATGGTTTAGTGGTAGAGTAACAGTTTGGTTTTCTAACCAGGAGGTTCCGGGATCGAACACAAATTGATGCGCTACACGAGGCCGCTTGGCCCCAAGTCCCTCGGATGGGATTTGCCCTGGTTTCTGTTAATAGAATCTTTTTATCAGTCAGATGAAATAAGATCGTAATGTTTACTTGTACAACTGAAGATTAAGGAAAAAAGGGTAATGAAATACAGAAAAGTGGGATGGGATGGGGGGAGGGGGTTTCCTTTTCTGGATCCGACCTTCATGAGATAATAAATATACAGTAATTCGTTTGAATCAGTAATGATTAAAAAGGTAAATGAATGATATTAGGAGAAGTCTGGAGAGACAAAACTCATGCAAACTACAGAAAATAAGCACACAGAAAATTTAACTTGAAACTAAGTACAAAAATCTAGAAATAATGTCGCTGAGCTGCAAATTGTGTTCAATTATCGCACAACTTCACACACCCCCGTCTTACTAATGGACGAATCTGACCCATATATTTTGCATCTGTGTACTGTACTGAAGAGCCGAGTCTATCTATCTCGCTCGCTAGTGTGAGAAACGAGGAAAAGAATGGCCTGAACACAAATGTCCACGGCCACGGATGAGAGCTCTACAGGTGCATCGCTGGTGGAAACAAAATCTTTTGGAAGAAAACCGGGAGTGTTTCTTCTGATTCCAGTTTTTGAGACCTATTATTGGATTTTATACGAGAAACTGAGATCGAGGGACATCCCCGGCCGTGAGGGGCCATCATGACGACCAAAGTGATATATTTCAGTGTTGGAGGGAGGGAGGAACAGGCCGAGTTTCGTTCCGATTTTCCAGCAGATGACGTAAAAGGTAAGAGCCCGTGTGATCGGAGTGGTTGTTTACCGGTGTCCAAGCCGCAAGTCTCCCTTGACATGGCGATGGCGTATCGCTCGGAGGCGGTGCGCCCCGAGCTCGAGTTGTGCCTGTGTTATAAAAATGTGGAATTTTTCGTGCTGGAAAGCTCTTTTATTACGGATAGTGACTGATATATATATTATGTTTCATTTATGCTGTATACAAGTATTACATTTACATTGTCTTCATTAAACACCGTAAGTTGTGAACAAAAACAAAAGACAAAACATCCAACTTTTCAAACAAACTGGAAGTCTGCTACTACTGCTAGCTGCTCGTGCTACTGAGTACTGCCTGTTGCTGTGCTGATAATGTGTGGCGTTAAGAACATTTGCATGGCAGAATTTAATAATGTTAATTGCATCAGTCATTGAAAAATCGAAGAGATCTAATAAAAAATTTACATGCAGCTGCCGAGGTCCATGGTTACCATTTGTATAACTTCACCAACAAGAAGAATGCACAGATGTTGAAATAATTCATCATTACGTGCATGTGTATGTAATCGCACTGATTAAAAGAAATTGTAGTAAAAGAATTATAGAAGCCTTTTCCATCTCGGGGAGATTATGCCCCGGGCTGTAGATATTTTTTGAAATTATTTTATACAGCCGATCATTGCTTGGGTCACATTAAAAAAAAAATTAAGATACAAGTTAATTTCTAGATGAAAGCAGAAAAATCTGTTATTAAATTGTTAGTTAAAGTTTGAAAACATGAGATAAATTATAACTTAGACACTTGTTTTAAATACTCAAGTTTGTCAAATAACAGGTATATATAATATATATATAGAAATATGTCCAATTATATATGTAAGGGGAACTCTTAGCAAATATAAGTTCATTTTCATTGCAGAGCATAAATAGTTGGAATAACCTTCCTGAACTTGCCATTAATGCCTCATCAATCAATAAATTCAAGTCAGAACTTAAAAATCATTGGAAGCACCACCCGCTGAAATACTGCCTATACCAACACAAATCCAATGCAGTAAAGAGGGGCACATAAGCTGAAGCTTCAAGCCTAAACACCAAAGTAAACCAAGTAAAAAGCATCAGACTAGTGCATGAAACATTGGTGACAGTACCGTAGGATAGAATCATATATTACAACACACTAAAACTAATTCACAGCAAGCAAATATGTCTAGAAAGAGAGAGAGAAAGAGAGAGATAGAGAGAAAGAGAGAGAGATAGAGAGAGAAAGAGAAAGAGAGAGAGAGAGAGAGAGAGAGAGATGTATGTTTGTTTGTTTGTAGCCAGAAGGGCATTAACTCATAATCTCATATATACTTGAACACAGATTTAACAACCTTCTAGAAACGGGCAGTTTCTAGTTTCACTGAATATACATTGCCTTTAGGGTATCTTCTTGTACGCGATGGTTTTGTTACTATGGTGATATTAGAATCCCTCATCCATTTTATATCTTGTACATGTATGTACTCCTGTGAGATGTTTATTTCTCTTTTCTACAACATAAAGGTACATGGAAGATTAATTGTTTATTTTAATGAAGAAAATGAATCGGTGAATGAATCATTATTTTGTTTGAAAAATATTTTTGAATGGTACAAGAGAAATGATTGACAATTTTACTTATATAACAAGGTAATATATTTATTAGAAGAAAAAAAATTTGCTTCCAAATTCTAATAACCATTATTAAAGCTGGGGTAATTATTATTTTGTTTGAAAAATATTTTTGAATGGTACAAGAGAAATGATTGACATTTTTACTTATACACAAATTACAAGGTAATATATTTATTAGAAGAAAAAAATTTGCTTCCAAATTCTAATAACCATTATAAAAGCCTGGGTAATAATATGATTGCTGGGCCTCAGGGAGAACAGTATTAATACTGATGAGGCTACCCTGGGTAAACAAGACATATTATTATTATATCATACAGGTCTGGTCTTGTGGGCGTGCATGGCAGTATACAGGAGTGATATATCCACTTTGGGAGGAGTCATATCAGGAATCAATTCGTTTTAGAGTGAAAATCCACTCTCAAAAATGACAAAAGAAATCACTACTCAGAGTGGATTCCATATTGATAATATTCAGTGTATTCTAGTATAGTATGTAACTAATGGATTCAGCTCTGTAATGAAGTGATCACTCGTATGACTCCCAAAAGAATGGATTTACGCTCCTCTGCATAAAGAAATCAGTATAGTCCTATGAATGGTAGAAATAGATGATGAGTTGTACAGTATGTGTACATGTATGCAGAGAGGGAGGATGGGGCAAATGTGGTGGTGGGTAGGGGGATCCCCCGGGGATCCCGGGGGATCCTTGTTGAGTTAAAATATTACACACATGTACATGAAGATGCCATTCCAAAAATTATTTCTTAGGGTATAGGAAACTACAATTGACTGGAAAGGACCCAGAAAATGGATATTTATGATGAGTAGAACAATATTGTTGATTTAATTCAGTAGATATTTATTAGTTGTTATTATAATATCTGAAAGAATTCTGAGGGAAATAGCTATTTTTCTAAATAATTACTTTTCTGTGAATGCAAAATCATTTACATGCATACACCTGTATATACAGTTGAATATTTATTGTCCTAAGGAGTATGAAAATGTGAGTTTTATCTAAATTCTTTAATAGGAAGCTGTTACAGCTTTAAGTGTTTCACAGGGGAGTGTTTTAAATGAAAATGGCTGTTTTAAATGAAAATGGCTGGCATTTGACTACAAAATGCTGGATACTTCATCAATTATTCCTTGCATAGGCGTTGACACTTTTTTGTGTGTGCTTGTTAATTGAAATCGATGTGGATTCCAAGATAAAATATTCATACGCACGACTTTATGAGAACATACACTGCAGCAGGGGAGGAGTAATGAAAGAAGAGAAGAGGGGAATGGTTGTAGCAGCATCGCAAGTCCTCCTTGTGGAGAAAACACAAACACCTCAGAATTCCTCTCTCCTGACGACATCGTTTCCTCCAATCGTCCTCGCGTCGTAACTTTCTCATCAAAATGCATGGACTCGGCGCTGGCTTGAAGATGCGCTGTGCTGGGGTGGACACTACAGAGCTATCACATGACATTTCTGATATTGATTCGATCAGTCAAGGAGGTCTAAGGGAGCCCACGGAAATGAAAAAAGCTTCGCAATTCAAATATTCTTCTCCTCTTTTGCTCTATCTCCAAGGTCTCTCGAAGGAGAGGGAGGTGTTGAGAGAGTGGGAGATAGATGAAGAGATACTGTCTTGAGGAGTTGGGAGGCAAAATAGATTGGGAGATAAGAAGAGAGGGGAGAGAAAGAGAGAGAGAGAGAGAGAGAGAGAGAGAGAGAGAGAGAAAAAAAAAGAGGTGGAGAAAGAGTTTGTTACAAATTTGAATATTTGGAAAAACAAGAAAAAAAGATATTGGGAAGGGAGAGAAAAAGATGAAGAGAAAAGGAAGGAGTTGGAATAAAAAGAGGGGATAAAGTGAGAAGAGAGATGGGGGAATGAGAGAAACAGAAAAAATAGAAAGTAGAAACAGAGAGAAACTTGAGCCCTAACTCAATATCTTGTGAATGAAGCTTGTATAAAGATTCACTGAGCCTATGTTGGATCACCCCCAATATCCCCCTCAAAAACCTCATCCAGTTTGGTACTCTGTATACATTTGAAAAAATGTATAATAATTTGTGAAGCAAGTTCTGTCATTGCCTCATATTTTTGCTCTTCTTTTAGCTTTGAAAAGCTTCAATATACATATTTAGCTCTAGAAATTGAAGAAAAGTGCTTGACAAACAATTGCCACAAGAAAATCTTCCTTTTATTGTAATTACTACAAGTATATATCCCTAGAGAGTTCCTGTGAACACAATTCTTACCCAGCTGCATTTATCGCTTTTTCATCCTTAGGCAATTTATTGGAACTCAATTAACAAGATATTCATAAGATGCTTTATCATGATGGATAAGATAGTAGATACATGTATGAGCATCTTGTCATCCTACTGACTGCAGTATAAACATTTCTTATTCTTGAGATGTTTTATTGCCCAATTAAATATCTATAGGTATTTATGGATGAAGGCCTTCCCCAATCACAGCGGGTCACAGTCTTACACCTGCATGTCTTTTGCCTAGCCACGCTGTTACATACATGTCTGTAGGCGGTGGAGAGTGACGTCCGATGGCCGCGTGACGCAAATTGATTTTATCAAATCGTGAAATATTGAATAGATTGGCTTACATCTTTGTAGACAGATGTCGTTGGTACATGTGTAGAGTTTGGTTTCACAGCGGTGCCGGCTGGGAGGAGGTGGTTGGTTATTCCACATTTTTAATAAGTGGATGCACTCGTTGTACTGTCATCGTTCTTCACAGCTACCAACGCCAACACACACGGGCACACACAATTCAATCAATTATGCATAGGTATGAGTGACAGTATGTCTTTGTATAACCAGGTTTCGTAAAGCTCCGTATACCCTGAAGCTTGTATAGCAGACTTCTACAGGTTGCCTGTGCAAAATATAATCAGACTTTAAGATAAGGCTCCAATATTACTAGGTGCGCTAGACCAGCCTACATGTAGGTGTATAATTATGTAGGTTTTTATTATTATTTTCTAATCATCATATTTTCATTAATGAACATGTCGGCCTACTTGAGATTGCAAAAAAATGAAATGGTAAATTTACATGAACACAAAACATTTGAAGAATGTAATCCCTTATTAAAAATGTGATTTTATATATATTTGTACACCTGTAGGACCACTTGACTAAACATAAAGCGATATACATGTAAGTAACCCTAATAGCAACCTTGTGTTTTGCAAGAATTTATACATTGATTGCTTCGCCATTACATTACGTGTAAATTTAATATTTTGATTAATGCAAGAGCTGTTTGCGTATGAAATTGTTATAAAAACCTAAAAATAGGTAACATTATTTGGTTTTTCTGTGCATTTTCATTTTTAATCCAGATACTGCTTTCACCCACATCCTTTTTAACATTTCAAGTATGAATTTTCATATATAATGATTTAAAAAAAAATATTTTGAAGAATAGTTGTGAAATGAGTGACATAATTTGGAGATGACATGATTTGGAAATGAAAGTACATTGAGAGGTACTTTCATATGTATAATTGTAAAGAAATGGAAATCTAAAAGGATACTGTGAACAAGACCTTGTAAAAACAAGCTCTCTTTGAAAAACAATTCTGATAAATTATTTGCAGAAAACAAGAGTACCGGTATATAAACCCCTTGGAAGAGTTTGGAAACTCAGGTTTAATTGATTATATTTCTCTTATCGTGGCATAATCATCGCTGTGTTTAGTATACGTAATTAGAAAGTACGTTTATTTCTCTTGATACTATATTTGTTATGATTTTGCAGCCACTTTTAACTTATTGTTTTGTAACCTTTTACAAATCAAATGCAAGCAAAATGGAAAGTTCTACAATTGGTCTAGGGGTTTTCCCCCTTTTTTCCCTCCATATCTTGGCTGGACAAAATGGCCAATTGGAATCATAATCAAACTTGGTTGAGCTTTTGTTTTTATTTCCATAATGCCCTCATGCTGGTGCATTAAATATTTGTGAAACTAAATAACGAAAGTGATTGCAGTCATGTATATTCTTAGAAATTAACCAGCAAGTTCAAGTTTCACATTAATTGGGAAAATACAGTTAGATCCTGTTCATCACATCCATCAGTGGTTTAGCTAAAGGGCCTACAGGGGGGCACGTAACCTCTCCCAATAGAATGGCAGAAAAAATATGAGAATTTAAGTGAAAGAGAGAAGAAGAAATGGAGTGGGGAAAAGGAACATGAAAAGAAGATGATGTCATAGGAGCCCTCCCACATTCTACCCCTATTCATTGGTCTTGTTGATCCCATGTTATCCACCTGATCTGTGCCCCCTTCCCCATTTATAATGCTAGTTTCCCCGCAGTGGAGTGTCCCCTGGCTATAACATGTACATGTATGCCTATGTAACTGTTATGAGTACTGACAACTTTTAAAAAGTCTTACCTTGAAATCTACTGAGTAGAAATTTGATAATTATTACACATTGCATATATGGTAACAAGTGTCATCTCGATTATTTTGCACCTCTAATTATTCCAGGCTACTCCCTGAAGATATCATATTTAGGCTAAAGGCTAGGCTTGAATGTTTCTTTTTGCATGCTTTCTTTCGTTATATTCAATAAATAAAGTACGTGAAAATAAAAAGAAATATCGAAGCAGACCTTTTCTTAAACATTCACTTTGAAAGTATGGATCAAGTTTTTGGTATGATTGAGCTGCACATGAACAGTTATGAACACAAAATACATAATCTGCTACTATGACATATAATAGTATTAAGTCTTAATCTTCAAACAGCTTTAACGCTCCTATTGCTCTTAGCTGTCATAGCAATATTTGCCATTTAAATGTAGGTCTAGTTCACACACTGCCCTTTGAACGACCCTCTTGTAGAAAAAAAGTGGTTATCTAGCATATCATGGCAGTAAACTCAAGTGTGAAAGAAAATATGTACGAAATGTGTGAATCGGATGAAAACTAATTTTAAAAATGCTGAATCCTACGATAATACGATTACTAGGCCAAACCAATAGCAAACGATGTTTAACATGACAGTGTAGTATGTTTGTAGCAACACCTTTAGTGGATCGCTGGAGAGAAAAAACAACACTAATACCCAAAGTGTCGTGCTCACGTTGAAAAGCGTGTACCAACCGAAAAATAAACATTTGGACGAGTGCCAGGAGGTGAAGGTTTTTTTTCTTCAATGAATAGATTACACATTTGACACTGCATCGCAACCCCTGCATATCGCCTGCTGCTAGAAGGGCATTAAGTGTATGTCTTAATGTCCATGTTAATGTCCTTCTTGCTGTCAACAGAGTGCTTTCGCTCAGAAATGAAAGAGGGAGATTTACTGCTCTATTGGAGGGTGCTGGTTCTAAAAATTGGTGTCGATTGATCAATATTAAAAAAACATGAGAATAATTTCTATTTTAGAGAACTGGGCCTCCTTCTGAAAAATGGGCTTAATTTTCTTTTAAATCTTTTAAAGGCCCTTCTGTGTTTTTGTGTGTGAAATCTGAAACGAACTTAAGAAAGGGACTTTTGTTGATTTTTCCTTGTTGAATGGGTTATTATGACGTTCATATTTTCTTTGATGATGTTGGTATACTTAGCTGTGAAAGATGGGAGCATTCTTCTACGATGTAATCTTAAAAGACATGAAAGATTCTCTCCCTCAGAAACACTTGTGGGTATGTCAAATTAATGTTCTTCCGTTGATGGTAAAATCATTCCACTCTCGATTTTACAACCCCTCATGTATTGCACTATTCATAAAAGTGATATCTCTTGTTTATTCTGCATCAAACAACTACATGTCTGGTATCATGTTGCCATGGCTACACCCCATTTGTCTAATGAACCTGAGATGCTTTCATGTGTGAAGTATCAATAATGGAACCATCTCTCAGTGATAATTACAATGATCATAATTGTTGGGGGAAAATGTAAAACATGTTGAAACGTCTACATTCACTTTCAGAATGGGTACCTGGGTGTAGCTTTTGCTGCTGTGGGGGCACTGTGCATTACAAATAATAAATGTATATACATGTAACCATTTTCTATACCTGGGTTCAGAGTGGTGACTGTTGATAAAATGCCTAGCATAAGGTCATAAAGTCTGTTGAAAATGATAATGATGTTATCTGATCTGTACACTCAGTAAAGATGTGTTACTGCCCTTCTTTTCGGCTCATGGTATCGTCTGTTGTCTGTTTGAAGCAAGAAGGGCATTAACTCATATACTTTAAAGTCACTCGGTAACATTGCCTCAGATTCTAAAACAAAATCCTGGATTTAGCTCATGCTTCAATCATAATTATAAACCTTTAGGTCAGTCAGGAATCCCATGACTTTTACAAGCCGATCGCCTGTCTGATTATCAAGATATTTATGATTGGAAATCGAAATTTCATTTTTCGTTTCGCTAACGGTTTTACAACACTAGAGTCTATTGGGGAAAATGAGTATGGTAAAACCAGTCACTCAAAGATTTTTACTTTTTTGAGGCACTTCATGATCATTTTGAAGCGCAATTTTGTTAGGGCTTCAATATTACACCATATCACAGACAATGATAACACGTAGGGCCATGCATCTCAGATATAACATAGTTGAACGATGCCTTTAACACCGAGTTAAAACTCTTTTGGCTCTGAAAAGACAATATCAACCTAGAGAAAAACATCCCTATGATGTCTTTCCTTTGGTGAGGCCTCCAGACCTAAACCTTTTGACAATCATGTCCCTTCTGTAACTTAATTGATATAGGATGCAAATCTGTAGACTGTTCAATACCCTGTCTTATGTGACGTACGTGTGGAGAATAAAACTTTTGCTCCCCTCTTAATAATCAGGAAGAGAGTGAGAGCCTGTGTAATGCTCCATCCAAAAAGCAATATGCTGCCAGATTGATGCTGCAATTATGGACTAACACACAAGCACATAACGTCTGTTTGGAACCAGAAGGGCGTTAACTCATATACTTTAACAGAGAGTTGATGCCCTCCTGCCTCTCAACAGTTAATAACTTTTTTGTTTAAAGTTCAAAATAGACTTGGAAGTCTCTCTATGTAGTTAACAATACAGCTAGTGTAAAACAAAATACAATTTCATGCTTACAATGTAACATAGGTGTTATTATTGTAGATTATTTATGATACTGCAAAGAAGCTGCTTGGAATAACCAAAGAATGTTGAAGAAGATGTTGGTCCACCATGAGAAATAAATTATTGATATTTAATTGATTTATCACTTTAGATGATCATCAGTGAATTTCAAGATTTTCAGGATGGGCTATTTTCTGTCTCTTTCTTTGATGAATGGCTGGGAGGAGACTATGCAGGAGCGAAACTTGTGCTTGTTCTACCCCAAGGAAAGAACTGGAATGTTTATATAAACCTTCTTGGTCGTAGGCGTCTTCACACTCACCAGATGTTCAAAATATTCCTGTACTAGTTTAAGATTTAGGTTGGGGGTGTGGGGCAGTGGGGTGGCGTAGGGGTGTGGGCTAGGGATGTGTGTGATCCTATCAGCAAAATAACAATGGTATTGATAGGAAATATGGAAAGTGTTGTATTGCAGCCCCTACTGAGATTACCCTGGATTTATGTCAGCTGCCATTGAGCCTACACTGTAGGACATCTCAATCATCTTACTAGTACCACTCCCGTGTTAAGAAAGGCCTTAGCAACCAGAAATAAAATGCCTAATCTGAGGACATAAGAACTGGGAAAGAAACCCTCTCTTAGAGATTCTTTTGGATGGACTATATATTGTTTCAAAAATGACATAAGTTATGGTAGTTTTCAATTCAATTCAATTCAATTTATTTCCACTTTAAAAACAATTTACAAATCAATAACATATACATATGAATAATAGTGGCGGGATCTTGAAAAGCACTAATTGGCTTATTAAAAATGACCCCTTAACTAGTATACACATTACAGATCATATATTGTAAGAAATATCAAAAATTATAACAGGAGAAAAACATAACAAAAACACAATAATGTGGTAATATTGGTATCAGTCCATATCTTCATACATGTACACGTACTTCATCGGTATTCCAAGGCCAATAGTGCAGTACCGGTGTATAATCTTATGCACTTCCAAAGGTCTTCAAAACTCTCCCAAATATTTCTGTCTTGAACAATTGGTGGGAAAAACTTTTAGATGTAGTCGAAACTGAAAATGCACTTGAATCCCAAGAATTACAGGAAGGTGGATTTCAAGAGGACCTGCAATTTGAAAGCACAAATGTTTCTAAATTAAAGATACTATGTCCCTTTTGCAGCCAACATCAAATTCTGTAGGACTTTTCAGGAATTATGAATATGTCATGTATGTCCTATCTGTGAAATTTAAACGTTAGCAGTGTCCTAATATTCAAATTATGCAAGGAAACCTGTTTACTTGCTAGACTTCACTGTCAGACACTATTGAGTGACTGACTGGCTTTTTCATCTTTGGTAATAACATACATAAAATGAGCTGTAAAGGGTACATGAGCATTTGTCTACATCAATAACCCACTTCTTGTAATGGCCAAAATTAAACTGATTGAATCTTTGCACAGCATAAAATGTACGACCATTCGGTACAATGGTCTGAAAAATCAGACTATTACTTACTGGCCCTATAGCTCCTAAGTCGACTCGACAACTAAAAGTTGTTATTTTCCCACTTAAAGACATTTTCAAGCCCACTTTTTTTTAGGGAATTTCTAAATTAGTATTGTCTTTCAAATGCCGTTGGAATTTAACCTTTTCATTTTTTGTGCCATAACTAAACCCTCCATATTATATCAAACAATTGTCACAGGAAATCCAAACGGTATCTCCCATGAATGATTTTTTTCTTGCTGGAGCTCAACTTTGAACTTGGTAGGTTCTGGAAAAACAGTTTAGAACTATGAAAAATATGAGGGTAAATGTATGGTGAAACTCTTTAAAAAATGAAACAGGAATTGCTGGTAGCTCGTGTTGTAGAGGGTTGTGTTTTGCAAGTGGGAATGTGTCTTGCCATCATAGCCTTTTCACACGAGGGGAAATTTATATTAAATTTGTTCGCATAGCAAAAAGAGCATATATACACACAGGATAGTAATAAAAATTGTTTACCCAGGAAAGCATAATCAGCATCAATGCTTTTCGAGGGCCCTGCAATTACTGTAACCCCAGGAATTGTCAGGTAATCATTTACACCTGGGTGGAGAGTGGCAAATGTGGATTACATGTAATGTCATGCCAAAGGATGTTAGTGCTGCGCTGGAATTCGAACCCTCAACCCTAGGATTGAATGTCAGTCTTATCCCATTGTACGAAACACTGTATCATTTTGATGAATGTGAACGGGTGGGTTAATGTGAACTCAACTTTGCACTCTTTAGCAAACAGCATTGAATGTCGCTGTAATCCCCCAAGGTTCTAATGATCCATGCAAGCGAGTTAAAGTTCATTCCAATCAGGTCCCATTCATGAGCAGGGAATTGCCATTATTGCTTTTACTTACCCCACCCCGTTATCACTCCAGAGTCCAGCCAGTCGATCTTGTGATACTAAATTAACCCATAGAATACCGTAATCGAAGCAGTTTAATAGTGAGCTACAATTTCCTACTATTCTTCTTCTAATCAAAGAGATATCATCTCTTTGGTTGAATGCAGTAGTGTAGTGTGCCCTCCCAGCCCAGGCACAGGTGAGGCCAAGTACTTAACCCATTGCCTGTGAGATCCGGGAGGTCTATGTATAAAGCCTATGGAAAAGAAATAATTCAGTTGTCAATTGGTTGATGATAATAGTTTAGTAGTGTGGAAGCAGGTAGGAGACTCCAGGATAAATTTTCTATATTTCTCATATATATACTTCTTGTTATTTTCTTTTGTACAATTTGCTACATATTGATCTATAACATTCATATAGGTCAGCACCTATACATTTACTGAGATAACTCGGTACAGAGTACTGGTCAGTGAGAAATGGGTGTAATACTGAAGTCAAATAACATTCTATGAGTTAAGGGTATTGGTATGGGCAGTAAGAGCGAAGAGGTTGGGGATACAATGAAAATGTTACACAAATAGAGGAAGAGGTGTCACGTTATTAGAGATGTGACAGGTCATTAAAGGCAAGAGAGAGGGAGGGACGGAGGGAGGAAGGGAGGGAGAGAGGGAAGGAAGAAGGAGGGCAACGAGATGACAAAGACAAAGAGATGCACAGACAGTGAAATATATACAGGGCAGACAGGCTGAGGTGGAGAAAGATATAGAGTGAGATGGATTGAGGCATAAGCCCAGTACAAAGAAAAAACAAAAAGTAGATGAGAAAACAAGAGCTAAAAAATGTGAAAACTTATCCCCCAGTCTGATACTTGCTTGCAACTATTAGACTACAAAAGGGAGTTGAATCTTCACTGATTACCAGAAACTTTTGCAAATTCACAAGTGATTGAGATACATGAAGTTTCCTGCCGCAAAGTAATCTACATCATAAACAACATTGAAATTTTGCATTTTAGGAAAGTTGCTGCGAAAAAGGCAATCCTTAACAATCTGTGAAGTTTCATGTTGCGAAAGTTGCATGTATTTATTCATGGAATGTCTAATGTTTTGTCTGGACCACTGGGAGCAAGTGATGCGATCATATTTGTTGTTCCTCCTCTTGAAGGTCTTCAAGAAATAATCCCTTGCAAACAAAGTCAAGGTCTTAGAAACCATCCCACATCCAGAAACTTCTATGTAGTCCTATCCCTTGAAATCTGTGTTATTATACATCGAATGTGAGAGGGAACTTTATTAAACCTATAACTGTAGATGTGCGTGTGTGTATGTTCCCCAGCAGGTAAAGCTTGATACCCTGATGATGGATGAGGGATTATCCTGTGATGCCTTCTGGATGGCAAGAGCTTGAGGACAAACCTTGGCCTTGTCTCTTATGTTCTTTCTGAGGGGAGTTAGCCTTTGGGGGAGGGGGTAGGGGAAAGGGTGGTGTCTGGTAAGACGACCCCATGGGGTCATGATCCATTGCTGGTGGAACCCAACTCTTGATCCACGTAAACCACATCTTTGACAGTTTAATGTGTCAAGATTGTGTTCACACTAGACAAAATTCCATTTAATTCATGTGTGTAATATGGAAAAATAAGGAAAGTTGTAATTTCATAACTCTTAATCATCTATCACCATTCTTTCTTTCTATTGTTAATTCAAGAAGGAACTCTAAAAGAAAAAAGTTACAAAGACTCTTATGTTGAAGATCTCTGGCTTAATCTTGGCTTAGAGTTAGTCCTACTTCCGAAAAAGTTAAACCTTAGTCAAGAGAAGGTTTGAACACAATCATACAAAAGATTAAGTCGCCATTATATACAAGATTTACCCACAGCACTACAAAAAAGATTCATCCACAGTCCTACAGAACATTGAACGACAGTCCTACAGAAGATTCATCCACAGTCCTGCAGAAGGTTCATCCACAGTCCTACAGAAGATTGATCCACAGTCCTACAGAAGATTGAACCACAGTCATACAGAAGATTGAACCACAGTCCTACAGAAGATTCATCCACATTCCTACAGTAGATTGAACCACAGTCCTACAGAAGATTCATCCAACCTATACAGAAGATTCATCCACAGTCTACAGAAGATTGAACCACAGTCCTACAGAAGATTCATCCACAGTCCTGCAGAATATTCATCCACAGTCCTACAGAAGATTGAACCACAGTCCTACAGAATATTCATTCACAGTCCTACAGAAGATTGAACCACAGTCCTACAAAAGATTGAACCACAGTCCTACAGAATATTCATCCACAGTCCTCCAGAACATTGAACCACAGTCCTACAGAAGATTCATCCACTGTCCGACAGAAGATTCATCCACAGTCCTGCAGAAGATTCATCCACAGTCCTACAGAAGATTGAACCACAGTCCTACAGAAGATTCATCCACAGTCCTACAGAAGATTGAACCACAGTCCTACAGAATATTCATCCACAGTCCTACAAAAGATTGAACCACAGTCCTACAGAAGATTCATCCACAGTCTTACAGAAGATTCATCCACAGTCCTACAGAACATTGAACCACAGTCCTACAGAAGATTCATCCACAGTCCTGCAGAATATTCATCCACAGTCCTACAGAAGATTCATCCACAGTCCTACAGAAGATTGAACCACAGTCATACAGAAGATTGAACCTCAGTCCTACAGAAGATTCATCCACAGTTCTACAGAAGATTGAACCACAATCCTACAGAAGATTCATCCACCCTATACAGAAGATTCATCCACAGTCTACAGAAGATTCATCCACAGTCCTACAAAAGATTCATCCACAGTCCTACAGGAGATTGAACCACAGTCTTACAGAAGATTCATCCACGGTCTACAGAAGATTCATCCACAGTCCTACAAGAGATTCAACACAGTCCTACAGAAGATTCATCCACAGTCCTACAGAAGATTCATCCACAGTCCTACAGAAGATTCATTCACAGTCCTACAGAAGATTGAACCACAGTCCTACAGAACATTCATCCACAGTCCTACAGAAGATTGAACCACAGTCCTACAGAAGATTCATCCACAGTCTTACAGAAGATTGAACCACAGTCCTACAGAAGATTCATCCACAGTCTACAGAAGATTCATCCACAGTCCTACAGAAGATTCATCCACAGTCCTACAAAAGATTGAACCACAGTCCTACAGAAGATTCATCCACAGTCCTACAGAAGATTCATCCACAGTCCTACAAGGTCACTAATAAAGCAAACTCTCTATAAACCTGTAGTCTAGGTTTCTACTCTGAGTTTGACCCAATTTTAACCTAATCTCCCCGCAGACGTGGTCCACAATTTTTCTAGCAACATTATCATAGGCTGTTGTTGGAAAAGGTATCATCAGTAGTAGTGGATGAAATTGAGGTTGAAGAGAAGATGGGCTTATTCTGCTCAACTCTACAAATTGATTGGCAAATGCATAAGAGTTGGAATGATGAGACCAAAAAGGTCTCCAAAGCAATACTAAACTTAAGATAATGTATATATCAGTAATAAGTATATCTAACAAGTATGTTGCCATGCTTAACAATTTAAGAATGCCCACATAATTATTACCTATTGAACATCTGTCATTTTTCTCTGGACTGAACATGACGTTGGTTTATTAGCGAGCATTCTTCCTAGGCCGGAGGTAGTTTTATCCGTTCTACATCGCATTTGCTAGCTCTTAGTGAAATCGGATTGCTGTGCGGATTGCTGTGCGAAGAAAAGCGGATTACCTGCCCCTAATGCAGTGATGGCAAGCAATATCATTGGTGTAATAAATAAGATGTTTCTTGTAAACCTCGGGATGCTTTAAGAGGGTCAGAGGTGAATGATGGAAGAGTGATTAAAGGTACAATGTAACATTCTGAATAAAAGATGAAAGTGGTTGTTCTCCATGTAGAATCTATTCTAAATCAATTGATATTAATAAAATATTTTACATCTTCAGTCAAAAGTTGATTTTAGTCAAGTAATGTGTTAGAATAGAAATTTTCATCTTTATTCCTATTTTTCTGAATGATTTTGTAAACACACCATGACATGGACGCTATGATTTCCTACACATTAATTAATTAGATTAGATCATCAGTATGAAGGTGGGCCAATTGTTAATTGTTAATTGTTACTTCTTTGTGCGCTATTGTGACAACGTGACAAAGCTTCCCCAAGATTTCTCTACTGTACCATTTAATTAGTAAAAAAATGTATCGCGTACATGCATGCTTTCTTTATTAAGACATGCCTGTTTTCATTCGTCCATTTCTATGGTTTCCTTATTTCAAATTAACCATTATTTGTGTTTTATTTCCTGTGCTATTTCTAGATGGTTCCATTTTTTAGCTCTTTTCTTAGTGCACCATATCTCTTTTAGAGCTCTTCAGGGCTTTTATTAATTCGACATGGGCGGACAGGCTCTTTACATGGTACCTCGCCTACCATTTGTTATGTTTGCCCGTTCAGTCTGTTCATTTTCCTCAATTGGATCAGTGAGGTGTATTCCATTACGCTAATTCAAATCTTGTTCCCGTTCCCTACATCATACCCAATGCAAGCAAGTCGAGTGACGAATACGATTTGTCGTCATCAGACCTGAAGCGTATCAATCAAACTGGATTCCGGGGGAAAAGCGCTCCATTCAGATTCCGTCTCCCGCAATCTCGTTGCCAACTTCCTAATCCTGTTGTCGTAGGGATCCTGTTGGTACACACTTTAACGAAGACTCGTCTGCCTCGAACAAGATAATGCAATCCAAATATTTGTGTCTATTGCAGTACAGATTACTTTTGCTTTCATATGCAACTAAGCGTACATTATACATGGTATGTCGCAAGTCCGGGATGCTTCAAAAGAAACAACTTACAGAGAAACTAGTTTGGGGAATTTACTCTGTATGTCGTAGGCTGCCTCATCCCTGCCTGCAAGAAGGGAGCAATTGCCATTGCAAACACATAGTTGTTACATCTTCCTTGCATATACTTGTATATACTGTTTATGATATAATAATACTGCCTCATTTAGGGACAAAAATATGCAGAAACAGGGACAGGAAGTTGAACAGGAAATGAATTTCTTCTCCCTGTTTCCCATCTTTGACTCCGTTCTCATTCACTTCGTTGGAGCGGTCTAACTAAGACCCGTTCCTCAGGAGCAGTTCTTAGGTGAGTGAGAACGGTCAAAGTGGTCCAGGAAGTGGTCTTCTGGACCGCTCCAGAAGACCACCTCGGGAGGTGGTCTTGAGGAACGGGTCTTATTAAGAGCGGTTTGGAGCGCTCTAACGTGCGAGTGTGAACAGAAGCGTACTTTGAACGGAAGTGGTCTAGTGACGTTGCGAAACATGTAGTACGGTACATACGCTTAGTATTCCGTGCGCGAAAAAATTACCCGCTGACCTAAGCTGCCATAGCAACAAGACCACTTTGACTCGTGGAGCGGTTTGAGCCATAAAAAACTGCTCGGAGTGTGAATGCTCGCAAACCGTTCCTCTGGAGCAGTCTAACTAAGACCACTTTCAAAATGAGTGAGAACAGGGTCTTTGAAGTAGACAGAGTGACGAGCACATTTACAAAAGTGGAAACATTGTATGAAAATATCATTTACAAAATCATGACCTTGTTCGATAGGGGCATTTCAACATTGGCTAGACACTGTGTAAGAAATCTATGCATACATCAAATTGTGCATTACGGATTGTGAAGATATTGTAATATACTTTCTTCAGCCACTGCTAAACTGAGCCTAGTCTAGTGTATCTACAAGTGTAGGTTTCTGCAGTCATACAATGATAATTTGACATCGTGGCCACTTAAGAGATATTCAAACATCCCTTTCTACAAAAAATGTTTCATATTACATTTTGCTGTACAATTTTCACTCAGGCAGAATTGAACCCATGCACTGCCTGTATGATTCATGTTTCATTGGAATAAAAGAATTCAGTAACCAATGGGTTAATTACTCTTGTAAAGATATGCAATTGTATCTGAATCAGAATATGCATACAAATACAACCATTCACAAAGAAGAGAGAGAAAGAGAGAGAAAACATTGTTTTTTTCACCTGTGCACATGTGGAATATATATTATGTACCCCCATTTATTCTCATTTTGCTTCCAGTGAACTTAGTTGTGAAACAGAGCACACAGAAAATCATTAGTTATTCACAAAACATACTCTTACCATTATCTTGATCCAAATTATGCTATTCAGTGAGTTCATGTTTACAAGAAAAATGACATTCTGATTGCGTTCTATAAATCGATTTAACCAGTAGTGTGTGAATGACCCTGATATGTACAGGTGTACATGTTGTAGAGATGATTCATGAAGTTTGTATTCTGTCTTGTGTAATCATTATTTATTCACAAAGGCACTAATAGCTATGATTCTAATTATGATCCTAATAAGCACGTTCACTTACCAAAAATGGGACTTGATAACTGATATACTGTACATGTAGCAGTTTTATGTGAATGACCCTACACCGTACAGATGATTCAGGAAGTTCATAGTCTGTCTTGTATAACCATGTTGTGATTGAAGCAGCCTTGGGGAATATTAAAAAGGAAGTAGTTTCATTCTTAGATCCTTGTCATTCTAGCCAAATGAATGGTTTGTTTACAACGTAGAGTTCTTTTGTAGCTCCACGTTTTTAAAATCATTTTACATTACTTTCTTGTCACTACAACGAAGGAGAAGGCAAGAGTCGATGTGTCTCTCCTTCTTCTGGCAAATTTTAGATTCCAATACTGGGGGGTGTTTCACAAAGACTAAGATCGACTTTAAGTTGGACTTAAGTATAACAGGCCGTTCATGCCACTGTTTGCTCTTACCATTTACTGGCATTTGTCTTTCAAGGGACGTACAAATCGTGGTCTCAAATCTACAGAGTTTATTTATCATTATTGAAGGAAAATATATTATCTAAAGATTATAATTTAGAGACCAATGGGGATAGCAACCAATGGCATGAATGGCCCGCCATACTTAAGTCCAACTTAAAGTCGATCTTAGTCTTTGTGAAACACCCCCCTGGAGCCGCACGATTCCAGGTATACAATGAGTTAAGTTATCTACCCGAAAAGCATTGATCGTCATAGTAACATCGTTTGAAGTAGGGCAGTCTTTATTTATGTTTTAGCAGTTGGAAGGGGTGAAAGTGTTTTTTGTCATTTTCATCTTGATATCCTTCGTGTGATCGCACAATTTTGTAATGACTTTATCAGAGGAAAGGGCCTGTGGGATATTTTGTTTATGTCTTAGTCCTGTTAGTCTTAGGGATGGTACGTGGGGGCGGGGGCCTGGTTGTTTTTAGACCCCAGCAATATTAGTACATGTACCTATTTTAAACATCATCTGTTCCAAGACATGTTCTTCACACTGCTCTTTGATTACTCCATCGCTTGTCTGCTTTCTCTTTGCTCCCGCATCCCTCTCCCATCGCCCCTGGCAACATACCCAACACGAATTGCTGGTCGATTAATTTGTGCCCCTGCACTTGGCCGAGTTGCCTCAAATGAACTGTGATTTCCTGTATTTAATCAAGTGCAGTTTTTGTGAAGATGATGAAGCATGATTGAATCATTTTTAGGGGTGGGGGAATATACATGTAGATTGAGTGTAATGTTTTAATTATACATTTAAATGGTTATGTTTATCAAGTGCTGAGAAGAGAGGGCAAAATATTAAAAATACAAAATACAAAATTGACTGCTTTAATGGGGACGGTTAATACTATTGCCCAAGGTGATCTCGGAAATGTACAGTGCCCTGAGATAAAGTTGAGGGGTTAAGATCACAGAGGAGCTATATTTTTCACTGTGACCTGAAAAATAAGCATTCTATAGTTGTTTTACATAACGCATCCTGTATGTGGGTTCTTTGAGGTGGATATTTTGATGAAAATTATATTCATGTCAAGATTTATTTATTTGTAAGAAAATTAATACCGATTTCAGAGCGTTGGGCGTGTCTCCCTGTGCCTATCCATTGGTAACTTTATATGCATCATATTGTAAATATGTTATGTCTGTGAGTTTTATTTTCAATATAACAAAAATACAAACAAAAACAAACAAAAAGAAAATTATATGCATCTACTGCATTCTTGCATTGTACGCGCAATAGAACTATGCCCTGTCAATATTTTAGCTACATGAATATACTATATCATTATTATTGTCATACTGATAACATGTCAATAGTTAAAAACAAAGTCATCCTTTTGCTACAAAAATTGGAATGTGTGAATAAATTACAGTAGCCCATTATATCATAATTGGTGCATTATTTGTATCTAGGCAGTGTGTTAAACTTTCAGACATAAAAATGATTCAAGGCTATATTTGGTTTGCAAATGTTTGCATCAGTAGTAAAATATGGATGACACCTTTTATAATGAATGACGCAAGTGTAACACGCTCAACATTTCTTTAATATTACAACACCAAATGTAAGTGCATTCGCATAGGACCGTTGTTGCGTTCAGCTACTTTCATTACATCCTCATGTGCTGTTCATATGCATAGGTAGGTAGGCCTAGATACATTCCCTGGTTGCTTAATTACAACCATCTACACATGCTTTCTTAGCAGTCAGGTAAAACAATCATCAAACAATCACCAGGGCTTTCGGAACTACAGTCAAACCTGCTTTAGTGACCACCTGTCTACAAAGACCTCATTTTTGTTTCCCTTGAAAATTGTTTCTCTTGAAAATTGTTTCTCGTTGAAACATGTAATTAAGGAACCTGTACATAAAGACCACGTGCCTATAAAGACTACTTTTCTTGTCTCCCTTGGGTGGTCTTTATAGACAGGTTTCACTGTATTAGTGATTGTTTTTTATGATTGTTTGACGATTTTTTTTACATGACTGCTTCTTACAATGTTAACAGGCTGCCTAACCTTGGCTTATTCATCACAAGACAGACAATGCACATGAATGATATAATGGCTATATTTCATGTGCACCTAGAATGTACTATACATGAAGGTTGGCCTACAACCTTGAATCTTTAGCAGCACGCTTTATCACTGAGCTACGAAACACTATCCAGGGGTCATGTGGGGCACGATGACGTAGCGGTGGAAATCAAAAACAGGGATTTGAGCTGGATACGTGACCATCTGAACACAGATGTTTAAAACAGTGGTTGCTTTCATTTCCAATGTTTATCCTGTGCAAACTCTCCACACTTTTCAAAAACGGTCTGGAGGTATCATCCTCATGGGGACAGCATTGAGTATTTTAGCATAGTGTCGCTTTGCGTTGCTTTGGCAGCAGGGGGTTGTGCATGGGGTAGGTAGTGTCCTGAACGTAATCTTCCAGGAGTGGGAACGTGCCTCAGGTGTGAAGTCCAATTATGAGAGACCTCAAGAGGGTCTGAGACTGAGAGGGATGATCAAGGGTGGGGTCTAGGAAGGGAAGGGATGGGGTTGGGTGATGGTAGGGATGAAGATGAGAACTAAATGGAGATGTCTGAAGTGAGAGATGAATAATGGGATGAAATTAGATCCAGGCCCAATTCTCACTCATGAGATAATACCGTTCTGCTATGGTTGCACACACGGTATGCATTGTAATCTGATCCCCTCCCCCCTGCCAACTTGTCGTAAAACATACAGCAAACCCATGAAGAGATATCACGATCTGTGTCAAGTAGTAAAGCGTTCATATAATATGATGAAGAATCCACTTCTGGTCCAGACTACATCTAGACTCGTTCCTAGTCTTCTACTCACAATGCGCTTTTATGTTAATTGAGAGTATTTCTACTTGCAAAATCTCTTAACATATTTGAAGCTTGTATTTTGAATACAGTATTATAACATGGAACTACTAACATACGAAACAAATTATATTTTGGTGGTCGGTACCATTTCAAGGTAAGAATTGAAATGTAAGTTATTCAGTAATTTTGTTACAACAGCTTCAAGTACATCCGTCATTCTCTGATAGAAAAAATTCACGTATTCTAGAACTTTGTCTTTGTTAGAATTTGCTAAGAACGGAAAAGTTTGTGCAAATCTCCTCCACTTACATAGTCTAAGAATGAATGGATGGTAAATGAGACATCTAAGTATCTTTTCATTTCCCCTTCACTTGACCTCGGAGGTCAAATAAACTGGCATTCCGCGGAAGTATGCATTACGCTACCTCATTTTGGGGAGAACATGAAACTAATATTATTCAGAAATTCAGGAGCTTCTGCCGAACACATAGGCAAACTTTGCATTGAAAGCCAATCCGTTTGAATGTCAGTCTTGCTGTTTGATTTGCTCTTCGAATTATACAGCATGCATTGCTATTAGCAAACCATCCTAAAGCCCCATTCCTTCGAGGGGGTACATAAATTCCCCTTGTGGGAATGGGGCTTTAGGATGTTTTGCTAATAGCAACACATGATGTATACCACTACATGTACTACTACTTAGATTTGTAAGGCGCCAAATCTTCTTCAAATCAAATGCTCAAGGCACACTTGTGCCAAAAAAGAAAGAATGAAATCACATAGTACATACATGTATACATAATATATGTACATTGAGTGCTACAGGAAACCAGAATAGTGAAATAGAAAGATAAATTTGTGCATGTTGGTTTTAACAAAGTGATTACACATACATATAGGGACCTTTCATTGGTTGCATTTATCTCATTTTTGTTTTACCCCTACAATATTCTCCTTGCAATTCAGTAATTGACAGTAGTTTTTTATTTATTCAGAAATTTCTTTAGGCAGTTTATGATGTCGTTACGGAATGGGGCTTGAGGAATCCAAGTTGAGGGAAAAAGTTCTTTTGGTAAAGATTCAAACAATGTTAATACAATTGGATTGGTTGATGTGAATATTAAGTGTCGTTTGGTATTCTGGATTGTATGTATTTGGCTATTTTTGAAATTGGTTGAACTTCATATTATAACAGAGGCACTTTACAGTATAACCCTTATGAAAATATAATTTATTGCTCTGGGAATATATTAATATCAATTTGCTTATCTGCTCTTAATGGTGGACTTGGTGTTAGAAGTAGTCATCAATAATATATAAAGATTAATATAGATGCAAATTAAAGTAGTAATGCTTGAAATATTAAAGCAAATGTGGTAAAAATAAAAAAAATTACAGGCCATATGAGCTCCGGTGCAAGTATATCACGATTTCATTTTGAGTTGACCTTGCTTTTCTGTTGAATAAACACGTTGTTGTGAAACCGCTGGGAAAGTGTCGCAGCAAACCTGCCATAACTTTGGCATATGACAATGAATCTTCATTTCATTTCGTTTATTGACTATTAAAAAACAACGAAATATACATAAAACATCAATACAATAGAAGTGAAATATCAAAGAACAACGACATAAAAAAGTAATAATGGCCAGGGCCCCGGAGAATCTTAATGATCTTTACATTTTTGAAAAGTGGAATAATCAGATTAACTATGCATTACATTTTTTTTTTTAATAACGTAGGAAAAATGGGGACAGAGATATTTGAATATGTTATTAAATAACTATTAAAGAAATTTTCTGTGAAAAATCATTTTTATAAACCCATGTGTCCGGATATGTCTGGAAAAAATCCAACAGAATGCATTTTCATACCTTCAATACGAGCACCCATCTATTGAGTCGTACACACATTACATCGCGGGCGATGACGTCATGCTCAATAGTACAGTCCCACATACGCTAGTTTTTGTTGGGGTTGCTATAAATGTACAAATAAAACGGCTTTCAACATGATTTTGTGGCATAGATTGTAATTTTTGCAATGTTTGAATTAACCTCCAAATTTATCAAAATTTATAACAAATGTATATTACGGAAATAAAACTGAATTACACTGATTATCAACCTCATGACTTTAAACTGTAAATAAGACGGAATGACACAGCGCTAAACATGTAAATTCTCGTGAATAACGTCTGCTGCAGTGCCGCCGCTGTGTCCATACCAGGCCTGGCTAGCTTAGGTTTACGTAATTACGTGTCAATGCGAACGCGTGAAGGAGCCCCGACGTCACGTTTCTTGTAGGTTTGCTGCTTCTACAAGGTTTTCAATTTCTGCAAAACAACCCATTCATCTTCCATTGTATCTCTGAAAGTAAGTCATCGGCACTGTGAAAATTTCGTCACCGGCTCTGTAAAAGTCTCATGAATATGCATATTAAGTCTCATGAATATGTATCCCATGCGTCCGGATATGTCTGGAAATAATCTGAGGGTAGTTTTCAGAGACAACCGAACATGAAATGTTTGATAAAATGAGAAATAGATCATCATTTAATACAATTTTTCATATGTACTTTGATATGACCATTTTACATCATTCCCCAAAGTTTGGGCGAAATCCGCTGACAAACAAAGAAGATATGAGTGGGGGAATTTTCAGTGATAAAGTGAGCTTGACAGCATGAGTGCTTCGATGACCGTTAAATATTCACGACGATTTCGGTGTTATCAGCGAGATAAATGCACCGGAGCGCACTGCCTGATTAGTAATTTCAATAATATTTACATTTATATTATGCTCATATCCATCCCAGGGGATGCACAAGCTGCTTACATGTAAAATGTTGTATTATTACCCAGGCTTTCAAATAGCATTCAAGGAATACATTCCTACCAGGTACCCATTTACTACACCTGGGTGGAGAGTGAATGTAGTTTGGTGATTTGCCAAAGGACATTTGTGCCGTGACGTGACTAGAACCACGAACCATGTGATCCACAGTCTGGTGACGTATCCGGTAGACCACGACACCTCTGTCTCGTTATTGATCCAAAAGTGTAAACTTAACCTTCAAATAGAAAATGAAATTTTGTGGATGGATTGTTGATTACTGACATATGGGATAAGCATTTATTCTGGATGTGTATGTTCATGTTTGATATGTATAACGGGTTGTGCTGGTACATGACAAAGCCTCTCTGCCTCATGAATGTCAGTTACTGGGACTACATCGAGTCGTAAAATGCACTTGAGAGCAAAAAATGCATGGAACGCACATCTATCAAGGGACCAAATGCTATATCCGTTCGCCTGTAACGTGTCAGATGGGTGTTGTCAGGTTTAAATGGCAGAACTGTGCTTTGGGAAGTATACACGATGTCGGACTAATGGACCTCGAGATGCACGTCATGAATATCAAAGTCACACAGTGGCATTTGGATAGGGAAAATCAATGGGAGAGAAATGATTGTCAACCAAACTATTTGAGAGCACTTTTAAAGAGGTGGTATTGTTCTAAAAAGTTGAAATTTATGTTTTTCCTAATAGGAAATCCCCTCTAAGTTCATGCTCTCTCTCACTAAAAAAAAAGAACTTACATTAAGCATCAGTGATAAAGTACTCTGGAAATTGTATTATATCATTTTGATTTTTATTTGAATTTTTGATATGGTGCGTCAGATTTTGGTATTCAGTCCCATATGTGGATATCTCTGTCTGTGATTTTCATTGTTTGTCGATTTCAGCAAGATTTTCTTAGTTTTTTTTCAATGCAGTTTGTTAATGAAAAAACAAAACCCAAACCCCCAAACCATTCCAGACAAAACCTGAGGATTCCCAGGTGGTCAGGTCATAATAACTCTTCCAACACAGCTTCTCTCAAAATATGGGATTGATGCTAATTATACTCTTTAACTTTTGTGAAAATCAAGTGAGGTCCAGATTCATCTGTAGTCACTGGAAATCTACCATTGTACTTAAGAGTAGATCGAAGATGATGAGCGCCAACCACAAAGTTTTACCATTCCGAATATTTGGAATGGCTTTTAAAGATCAGCTCCTATAGAGCATTTGCAACAATCTCTGGCTGCTACAGCGTAGCTTGCCTTTAAGACAGGCCTTTAAGACGAGCACTTCGCATTTTGCCGAGGTGTGAAAATAGAATGAGTGATTAGCCGTTGATTAATGGCTGAAAATGGGGTAAAGGATAGAGTGCTCTCAATATTCATTCAACTATAAATAAATGAATACCTAACTGTGAAAATGCAGTCTTGTGCACTTATTAAGAGTAATTTAAATGCATTTAGAAGTAATAGTGCATATTTGCTCTGCATTGAGGAATCTTTGTTGTCCAATATTCATCCACTTGAAAATAACTAAATGCCTAACTGTGGAAATGCAGTCTTGTGCACTTATTAAGAGCCATTTAAATTTGTGCAAGGAAATTAATAGTGAAGTATGTTTGGTCTGCATTTTGGCACCTGGATTAATTGCCTCAGGATTTATTCATGTATAAATTTTAAAAATGCCTAACTATGAAAAGCAGTCCCATCACTTATCAAGAGCCAGTTAAATGCATTCATAAAAATAATGGTGTATGTTTGCTCTGCAATTTGTAATCTTATATTGTGTCAATATTCATTCATCTATGAATAAATCAAATAATGCCTTATTATGTAAATGCAGTCTTGTCTACTTATTAAGAGCCATATAAATATGTTCATAGAAATAATGATGTATATTTGTTTTGCATTTTTAATACTCAGTATTTATTCATCTACAGTATACATGTATATAAATAAAATATCCCTAACTATAAAAATGCAGTCTTGTCGATTTATTAAGAACCACTTAAACATGTTCATAGAAATAATGTATATTTGGTCTGCATTTTTATTTGCAATTGTCTCAATATTTCTTCATCTATACAATGAATGAACGAATGCCTAAGCGTAACCTCTTGGTCTTGTGTACATACATATTTATGAGCCATATAAATGTGATCGTGGAAATAATGACATATATTTGCTCCGCATTTTTAAATGGCACTTCATTATCCTCAATGTAACCAGTGTCTGTCAATATTTGAATTGTTGTTCGATAAAGTATATGATATAGCCTGAATCACTCAAATTGAGATAAGCGGATAGAAGAGGGTTAATTTATTTTTGCTATCAATATAATTGCCATGAACATTGTACAGTCAAAGAGAAGGCTATGAATTCTGGGAAAGGTGACACAAATAATTTGTGAACTTTTTCATTCTTTTTCTGTTAGCTAGGAAGAGTATCGTCAGAAAAAATGTCCCTTGAAAAGGAGGGCTCTTCAAATGCTCTCATAGATGAAATATGACAAGTAACAGCCAAATGTTGTGGACCACAACTTTCATGCCACATGTTTACGTAGTCCCATATACACATTTCTGTGTACAGCAGTGCACATGGCCTTTAAAAATAACTAGGCAAATTTGTTATCATTTGATGATTCCACACCCTCACAGTATAAACCACTACTTACAGTATCTGTTATCAGCCTAATCACTTCCATACAGTTTCTGTCTCTTTCACAAAGCAATTGCGTGGCCAGAACTCGTCTTTAAATATTGTGAAGAGATCGTGAAGAGATTTTCTTGTTTGATAGTTGCGTGTGATATTAATCCTAGAAGATAATTATATATTTCATTTTAATGCTTACTGCATGATGGAATAGCTATTTGTACTAAAATATGATGAAAAGAACCAACACAGCTATAGCATACATGGGACAATGTATATACAGTCAAACCTGCTTTAGTGACCACCTGTCTACAAAGACCACCTGTCTACAAGGACCACATTTTTTGTTTCCCTTGAAAATGGTTTCTCATTGAAACATGTACTTAAGGAACCTGTCTACAAAGACCACCTGTCTACAAAGACCACCTGTCTACAAAGACCACTTTTTGTGTTTCCCTTGGGCGGTCGCTATAGACAGGTTTGACTGTATATGTACTGAAGTCTCGACAGACCGATATGTTCTTATATATCTCTGCTTACAATGCATCAACGTAATATTAATTTCTGTTAAAATTTGACATCTTTTGTGAATTAAAAAAAATCAATGATTGTTAACATTGCTTGTCTAAATGACGTTTTGCATTCAAATCTATCCCTCTTGTCTATATATGACAATTTTGCATTTAAATCTATCCTGCTTATCTACATGTACTGTAAATTACATTTTTGCATTAAAATACATGTTGTTTGTCAAAATGATATTTTTTTCGTACCCACATCTACAGACCTGTAGAAGACTGTTTGTCTAAATGACAATATGCATTCCTTTATACATTGTATGTAAATGTGTTGTGGGAGAGAGAAGGAGGAAGTAAATATGAAATATTATCTGCATTTTAAAGGCATGGACTAATACTCAACACGGAGTTACAAATGGAATTCAAGCATACATGTGAGTGATAGGGAGAAACCCCTTGAATGTAAATAGAACAGTATTAAGTAATTGGTTGTCTTGCTAACGGTAGGGTTAATGTTTCGTAGGGACATAGTGACAAAATAAGCTGAGAGCTTGAAGGGTACTGAAGATAAACTTGAGTTCTGGTATATATAGAAAATAAATTCTCACAGAATCCAAAAAAACTCACACTAAATGTTTAAGATTACAAATTAATGACATATGTGCTAAACAATTTTGGTAGAAAATGTATAGTGGCTGAGAAATGAGCATAGGAAGATAAGGAAATCGGGTAAGTATAGGCCCAACACCATGTGCTTAACAAATGGGAGTTGTGGTTTTTATTGAAGATGATGCCCAGTAAGTTTTTGTGCATTTGTTTTTATTTCACTGGTTCAAACAACCAATCTACTGCAGGATAAACAATCCAGAATAAATTATAACAATTTTGTCTCAAAATACTATTCCCATACCAGAGCTCAAGATTTCATATAGAGTTGATGCCCCTCTGTCCTTCCAGATGGAGATGTATTTTTTTACAATTCCAATGTTTAATCATAATGCTTTTATAAACATAGATTTATAAAGGGTATGGGGCTATAGAGGAACATACTTGGCCATATTCGTACTGTTTGGACTGTAGACGGTCATTGTAGCTTTAAAACCTAAATATATTCATGCCTGCATTCTTATACTATGCTACTATGCTCTGTAGTAAACTATACGAACTTCGTGTTGAATCAACATTATTCAAGGCTCACAGATTTACAGAATTTTCAAAATGTTAATTCTCGCTACCCCGGTACTACATATACATTCATGCTAAATACAACACTGTAAAGGTTGCACTGAGCAGTTAAAAGGGTCCAGTCTACCATTCAAAAATTTCTGAGCCCTTTTAGATGTTGATTTCAGAGCGTCAATTTCATATACAATGTATTTATTTTGAAACATACAACTTACTTAAGTCATGCTTGAAAATAAAGATCTTGAACTTGTGCAGATTTTTTGAAATCCTTGAATCCAGCTTTAAGAGGAGGCTTTCAAATTGCATTGGATAAGCTGTATCAGTTCTGATTTGGCTTATTTTCTGGTTTTGTAGCTGCATTTAAGTACTTGTGTCTGGTTTTGTTGATGCTTCGAGCGAAGAATTTGTATAATTTCATTTTGGTGTTTGAAGCGGGTATTATACTCCACCCAGAGGAATATCTCGAGAGGAAAAACCAGGGAACTGTGAATGCTTGACTTAAATTTCATAGCTTGGATTTCCAGTTTCATTCTTGTAACTTGTATTAGATACTTCGACCACTGAAACCACTTTCCTTGGGGAGGGAGGGGGAGGGAGGGGTGGCGGGGGAAGGGTGTACTTGAAATACATTTATACAGTGGAATGATGTGCTGCTGAGGAAAGAAAAAACAAACAAACATTAAGATACCTTGTATTGTATAATATGTAGCTAGGATTATTACCATGTTCACTCTTATTGCTGCTGATTTTTTACTTCCCCCCCCCCCCAAACAAAATGAGAGAATACTTTGTATAAAAATAGAAATAAGATCGCAGAGACGTTCAAGAAAAAAAACTTTTTCAAAAAATCAACCTAAAGCAGTTTCCATAGCCTTGTCCATCACCTCTTATGTAAACATCATAATGATGTATAATGTAATCTAAACATGATTTCTCTGGGATATACAATAAGCTATCGATATTGTCCTTTAATTCATTTCTCAAAAGTCTTTGTGATCATGTAAACCCTACTTGAATGTTTGCATGCAATATGGGTGGGTCAAGATATTTTAATTTGTAGATCGTCCCCATTGGTAGCTGATTTTTCATACCTGATCCATGTACATATACTGTACATGAATAAAACCCTGGGCTTACCGGTATATAGTCCTCAATGTGAACACAGCCTCTGATACTTGAATTTGGTATGAATTCAGCATGGGATGAGGTGTTCATAAGCAAGCCAAATCAATGCTGGAAACATATCAGGATGATGCTAGCGTTGGTTTCACACACCGGGGAATGCATCCGTCTTGAGCTTCAAGATGGAGCTCTCTCCGCAGATTCAGAAGCTTCCAAAAAATCAATGAGAATACGCCATCAAGTCGGATGTTGTGGGATTATTCGGGGGTCAAGACGCGAGATTAATTTAGTATTCAGCATAGTAGCACCGGGATCACGGTTACGTGCGGCGGGTGGCTGTTGCGTGATTGCTACCGGTGTGCGTATCATCAACAAGTGATATCGTCTGTTTAGAACCGCAAGGGCGTTAAGGCGTATCTTTTTGCACGGGGTGAACGTCCTTCTAGCTCTTAGCTGATGATATCATGTCTGATGAAACCGTGATTGCATCGGAAATTGAGAAGAAAGTTCTTCTCGAATAACACATGAAATCATGCCATTTTCTGTTAGATCTATATCCAACGAAATTCTTTTGTGTACATGATATGATGAAGGTTTAAGGATTGAATTGATTGAGTGTTGAATACTATATCTTAATTTATTTCATTTTTATTTTTTCTCTCTACAGGTAAGCATGGTTGATCTTCTATTTCAAGGCAAAGACATGCGAGATGTATGCGAGCTGTTTGTAAGGGATGTGAAATAGATACTTTGGTATGATTTCAAGTCATTGTGTTGTACTACTACTACTAGGTAAGTAAACAAAAATATGTGTTTCCAAATCCATTGTTTGTTTTGAAAATTTGTTGCATGTAAATGTAAATTTGTCCTGTTGGGAGCCAGTATTTGTATATATAGTAACACAGAGTTAAAGATCTTTTGGCTCTCAATATGTAAAATGTAGGATTCTTCTTGCGAGCTTGTCAGTAAAAGTTTTTTCTGACATAACTAGTTGATCAATCAATCAGTCAATCAGTCAGACAGTCAGTAGATAAATGAATGAGTGAATAAGTGAGTGAATTAATCAATCAATCCATCCATCCATCCATCCATCCATCCATCCATCCATCCATCCATCCGTCCGTCCATCCGTCCGTCCATCCATCCAACTGTCCGTCTGTCCGTCCGTCCATCCGTCCGTCCATCCATCCATCCAGCCATCCATCCATCCATCCATCCATCAATCAATCAATCAATCAATCAATCAATCAATCAATCAATCAATCAACCAATCAATCAGTCATCGAGCATTCAATAATCCATTGAAGTATGAATTAATTAATAAAAGAATAAATGAATAAACAAATCACTCAATTAAATCAATCAAACCAATAAGTCAGTCAAATCTTATTAAAACAGCAAACTGCATGTACTTATCAGACCATCATTTATTCAAAGCACAAGTATATCAATTATCATTTATATTACTAAAGTATTCAAGTAATAGATTAGTAGTATATTGGGGATAGATATTTTCATCAATCACTTAAAGCATATATATATATATAGTAATCAATCAAAAATATGTAAGGTTTTGTTGAGTAGACGTGCCCAGATATAGTGTGGACACCGTGATGTAAAGGTTTCCCATGTAATTATTGCAATCGATGATTGAATAAGATTGAAATCAAATATTGAACAATTTGAGTTGACGCTGTGCAAAAAAAGGAATTTGAGTAGAAAGCAGAACAATAGATTGGCAGCCACGTAGGAATGAATTTTGGTGATTGAATTAGTTTTCCCTCATCAGACGTAATCATTTTAGTACACCAGATAGCGAGTGGAATCTTACCAATTGCTCGTTGACTTTCAAATGCAAGCCACAGTGCTGCAAAACAAGAATTGCGTGAGTGAATGCTTTTAAGGAGACAATGCTAATGGAATAGTCATCGTCATTTGCTCATCTACTATTGTTGATTTATGTCGCTCATATCTTCTCACTCCCGAATCTGGTGTTTTTTCGTGAGTATCTCAGGAGTATTCACGCTACAAGCTCTGTTGTTGTTCTTCTCGGAATTGGTCTTATTTTTGTGATCGCTTGGGATACAAGCCATTGGCCCTTGCTTGTTTTGTGTCATCTCAATTGGTTCTTGTTGTTCCTTTGGTACATGTTTCTCTGTCCCCCTCTCTCTGTCTCACTGTGTCTCTCTCCCATTTATCTCTTTCCTCATCCTCCCTCTCTCTTCCTGTCTCTTCCATTCCTGTTCTCTTCCTACCTCACATCTTTCTCATTCTCTCTCTTCCCCTCATTCTATCTCCCAGTGTTGCTCCTCCTCTCCTCTGTGCTGAGCTCTTGTTCTCTCTTCACCTGGTATTCTCCATAATCGTTTCTCATTCTCTCTCTCTCTCTCTCTCTCTCTCTCTCTCTCCTGGTTCTCATAAACTCCCCTCCCCTAATTATTTCCCCTGTTCTTGTTTTTCCCCTCCTTCTCCCCTGGTTCTAGTCCCCCCCCCCCTGTTCTCTTACTCCCCTTTTTTATCAGGTATCTGTCTTTCCTGCAGTCACTGCCCTGCTTTTCATTCTCTTTCCATCTCTCGCTCTTGCCTATTTCTTGTCCTCTCTCATTCTCCTTGATTACCTATATCTTAGTCATTGATGGTGCTCTATTTCTCTTACGATCTCTTGTCCTCGTGTGACAGATCTCCTGAGTGCCTCGGTGTTATCTCAATAGTTCCTTGCTTTTATCCTCCCCCTCTATTGATCTCTTTTTCATTCCCTCTTTCTCCTTCTCTTTTTCTTTCCTCACCATTTCTTTGTAAATCTCTCTAATTTGATGACGTGTTATTGGGCCATCTAAGGTGAGCTGTTTGTCATTTATCCACTTGGAGAGAATCCAGCTTGTGTAATGTCACCTCGATTGCTCACTACTTTCACTGTATCCTCTCTGTTCTTTTCTCCTGTCACATCTCTCAATCTTCTCCCTTCTCTCTTTGGTTTTCCGAATCGTGCTCTGATGATGATTTTTCCGCGGTCAACATCCCATACTAACAAATTTGTTAAAGCCCCTCTTAAAGTGTTGGGAGCCTCAAATTCGCCTAAAATTTGATGGCAAAATTTCACTTAAATTGTATCATAATGTGAAAGAGGGTGTCATTTGAGTCACACTTCTGCAAAGATTTCCCCCAAAATTGCCCCCAAAATAATGTGTTTGAAGACAAAATTTGATAAAAGAATACATAATTGGGGTTTTCTGACTTCAAACACATTTGTTTTGAAAATGCTTGCAGCAATGTGTCTTAAATGACATCCTCTTTCACATTATGATACAATTTAAGTGAAATGTTGCCATCAAAGTTTTGGGGCTCCCAACACTTTAGAGGGGCTTTAACAACAACCCTGGACCAAGTCCTACCAACCACTCTACCTAACCCCAACCATTACCCCAAACTTAACCTAAAACTGATTTCAACCCTAACCATAACCCTATATCCATGATGGAAAGCCCATAGTAGCAATTGTTGATGGAGCGAATGTTGGGTCATCCTCTCCTTGTCTCTTTGTCATTATCCATCAATCTATCTTTCTCTATCTGCCTTCTATCTGTGATGACCTGTTCCTATAATTACGCTCTGTTTCTCTCCTGTTCACTTAGGACAGAACACTTGACTCCTTGTTTTGTTCTCTCAGTCATCGCATTCTTCTTCTGCCTCTCTCTGTCTTTTCGTATCTCACTGAATATCTGTTGAGTATTGTTAGCAACCCCTTCTCAAAATCTCTTGTTCCTCATTAGTGCTCCGACATGCCATGGCGACAAGTGCTCCAGGCTTCATTCGTCAAAGATACAGGGTTAGGGTTGGGATTATTTGTGGAGGTGGACCACTACATCGGGTTTCCCCATACTCTTAGGGTGCATTTATGCTCAACTTTTTCAGGCCAGAATGAGGCTTTTGATACGCGTTTAGTTCAAAACACGGTTGCATCCTTTCTCATTTTCGTAGAATCACCGATAAACGCTGATCGTAAACGCCGATCTTAAACTCACAAAAAGGTGCGTTTTGGATCGGCCTTTCTCCAAAAAGACGGTTTCTGGGGAAGCATAAACGCACAATCATTTGTAAACACATTTAAATGACGTCATCATAAACATGTTTTCGGTTCACGTGAAAATCTATAACTAGCAGGACCCGTGGAATATCCACGGGATATTGGAGGGGGGGGGGGTTGTAAATAGATGCTAATGAAAAGAAAATTTGATACTTAATCTTTTTTTTCTATTTTGAGATTACTTGTTGTTTTCTTTTTTTCCTTCTATTTTTCAAATTTTATTTCTCTTGTTTGTGTACTTTTATTCTTTTACTTCTTCTTTTTATTTTAACGCATATCGTATACACGTACACGCAGTAGCCGCCTGGCCTGCAGAAATGCATGCTCCTGTCTGTGCAGTGCCTACAAAGCATATGATTATAGCAAGATGCCTAACACGGGTTAGGCATAACCCGTTGCATCATATATTTGCTACACCACATTTCGTGAGTTGATGGTCATCTGCTGTGTATCTCATTAATTATACAGTGCTCCTGCCTATGCAGTACCTACAAAGCATATTTGAGAAAATCGCGCCCAAACTTGACCTGCACTCCCGGGGTCAACGTAGCATGCGAAATCCAGATACAGAGCCCGAATTCGCCTTGAGAAGGGAGCATAAACAGTACCCCCGTGCAACTGCGTTTACGATAAACGTTTACGATGAACGTTTACGATGAGCGTTTCAAAACGCTCATTCTGCCTTCAAATTTAAGCATAAACGCACCCTTATACAAATCGTAGGTCCATGTACAAATAGTGTACGGTATTGAGTGCAAAGATGGTGATTCTCCTCCACAAGTGGCCTCTATTCAGCGTCCTATTCGAGGGACAGAGTCAGTCATCCGCCTGGGTTGGATTCGAACCCACGATCTTTGGTTCAACAGGCAGGCGCTTTACCAACTGAGCCAACTTGCCTCCTCTTTTCTTGCTGGACCCTGTGTCTTAGAAATTCTTTATTCCCTTCCTCATCTGTCAAATTGGTATTAAAAAACAAGTATCTTCCTGTGGATTTTTCTTCAAAGTCATTTTCAGGAAGGTACACCGACAAATCAATATACCCACTTTGAAATGTCCCCCTGAGAAAAAATATGATTCAGAAGTTGGAATATTGATTGATGATACAGCATTTCCAGGTATTAAGATCTGTCCATACATTTTTACAGAATTTTCAGAATTGATATCGTACTTAATGAGATTTTGATAGTATGAGGGCAGCTGTTATTATCATTCAGATGCATGTATCGTAGCTCTTCTGCCAGCCTCTTGCTTTTTCTTTTTCTTTGTGACTTGTATTAATCTCTGACAGCAACTGGGCAATACAGATCATCAAGATGTTAAGCCTGCTATTCAAAACCAGGCAGTATTCTCAGTCCCATGCAGTCATGTTTGCGTAAGGGATTAGCATCACTAAAGATGCGCCTCCATATTCAGTTAATAAGTAATCTTGTAAAGGATGTGCCCAGACGTCAGTGATATCGTACCTGGATTACGGTCGGCCCTGTTCAGACGGCTGACATTCATTGGACAGCTATACAAAAACTGTATACATGTAGCTACTCGATGTGTAATTACTTTCTTTTACAGGGAAGTGCGTGTACGAGCATCAATTTGAGTGAAAAGTTGATTAAAGCCCCACTGCACTACTTGTAGCTACTTGCTCCCTCTATATAGAAAACAATGCCTAAGCGGTGCCTGTTGGGCCTCCATGATCCTCTTTTTCTTATGTTTATTGAGAGCTGAGTTTCAATGAGATAACCACCTGTCAGTGGGTGGTCTAATCCTTCCTGGCCAAACTAGTGCAGACGGGCTTTAAGAATCAGGTTCCCATTCTTGTTTGCAAATTACATTGTATATTGTACGAAATCCAAAGTGTGCACTGATGATTGACCAGTTGTGGTGCCAACTGACCTCTTCAAAACTAGTTTCTTTATATGATGTTGTTATCCAGTGGGTTCGCCTCTTTCACAATATATTGATTCTTTATACATTTCTTTATATTAGTGTCGTATAAATTTGCTCTAGATAGTCCAAACAGGCCACGTGTCTTTAAACAATGTTGTAATCCAGTGGGTTTGCCCCTTTCACACTACGATGGTTCTTTATACGTTTCTCTATATCAGTTTAAAATTTCCTCCAGTCTGAACAGCCCAGAGATGTACTAACCGGAGCACTGCTTGAAGTGCTGGATCGTGTTCAGGAATAAATGGGATTAAAACGGATGTGATAGCTCCTTCAACTAAGAAGAATTCTGAGATGATTTCCATGAAATGCCAGATGAATACTCGGCATTGTTTCAAGAAACGCCATAAAGTACACATTCGCTGACATATTACATTGAAACACATGTTTTAATACATGCTTTTTAGAGGGATGTTGGCGAGCTTGTTCTCACATGTCTGATGGTTTTGTGAAATGCTGCTCTGAATATTTTTGTTATTAGCTTTCTTACTACATGTATCAGTTAAACAATACGATGGATTCATTTTTGCTCCAAAGCCCCCTAATGACTGATGTTACTTAAAAGCATGTAATACCTTTGAGAACATTTATGAGGTTAAACAGAATATTAACCTATCTTTCCATTCCTGGTTTTGAGAATGCCTATTTTACATGAAGTGAATCCATTATTAATAATACTAATAATATATTTTTCAAAATCCGTGTTGCAGCCATTAAGCTGACTCGTACTTATTTTTTCAAAAAGATACAACATACAAGTGATAGGCAATTTAGCGTGGTAATGGTGATTCTCAAAAGGATTTTCAAAATATGCAATATCACATTTACAACATGCCTGAGTAATATACCGTAAAAGACTGGTAGAAGGCTTGCTTCACAGTTAGCATTTTAAATCTTAGCCTTTCTATTTTGTTTGCCATGGTGAGTTTGCTTATCATAGATGTGATTTATTGGACAGGAAGGAAATGCTGGTACTCTTTGTCTTTTAACCCCTTGCCTTCTGGAACCAAGCGGTTCTTGCATTAAGCCTATGAGAATGAGAGGATTCAGTAATCAACGGGTTAAAGGTACGCCTGAGTTCCGGTAGCAAACTCGAACAAAATGTCTTAAAGATACTATGTCCCATTTGCAGGCCAAAAAAATGAAAAGGTTAAATTCCAACGGCATTTGAAAGACAATACTAATTTAGAACTTCCCTATAAAAAAGTGGGCTTGAAAATGTCTTTAAGTGGGAAAATAACGACTATTAGTTGTCGAATTGACTTAGGAGCTATAGAGCTAGTAAGTAATAGTCTGATTTTTCAGACCATTTTACCGAATGGTCGTACGTTTTATGCTGCGCAAAGATTCAATCAGTTTAATTTTGGCCATTACAAGAAGTGGGTTATTGATGTAGACAAATGCTCATGTACCCTTTACAGCTCATTTTATGTATGTTATTACCAAAGATAAAAAAGCCAGTCAGTCACTCAATAGTGTCTGACAGTGAAGTCTAACAATTAAAGGGTTTCCTTGCATAATTTGAATATTAGGACACTGCTAACGTTTAAATTTCACAGATAGGACATACATGACATATTCATAATTCCTGCAAAGTTCTACAGAATTTGATGTTGGCTGCAAAAGGGACATAGTATCTTTAATATCCAGTACCAGTATCTCAAGATAATGAAAATCTGAGAGTGTCCAATATCTGATAAATGTATGTACACCTTTTCCATGAAACGATTGTGACAACATGATTTATTCTTGATGCATGAAGTTTATATCTTCTCATAGCTGTATTGGTCAATCTTTATGGATCTGAGTTCTGAGAAGATGTAACTTTTGTTATAAAGAATAAATCATATGGTCACAATCATTTCATGAAGAGAGGTAAGAAAAGTTTATTCCAACTTTGCGGGCAACCGTGTAGAGGTGGCGAGTGGTTAAGTCGCCGGACTGTCGATCACAAGGTCCGCGGTTCGAGACCTGCCGCGGCACTAATGTCCTTTGGCAAGACATTGATCTACATATGCCACACTCAACCCAGGTGATGTAAATGGGTACCCGGCAGGAATTAATTCTTTGAAATGCTAGAGCGACGTAATGGCAGCACAGCTAAAGCCAGGGTAATAATCTCCAAGTTTGGAAGCGCTTAGTGATTGTAATAAGCGCTATATAAAAACTGAGTATTATTATTATGTAATGTTAATGGTTATTCTCATGTCAATCTACTTTTATCAAAAGATATATGTGTTTGATATTTTGATGTTCCGTTTGTCAGTCATTTCCAATGAATTGTAGTGTCATTGTTTAAAAGGAATGCCAGATTGTTGCTATAAGTAAGATGCTAATCTATAGGTTTGTAAATGATACATGTTCATCCATTGGAAAGTTTATATCATGTATAATATATTTTATACACAATTTATCAAAGAAACAAGCACTTTAAGTCAAAACCTCACTCTCGAAAGTTCATTTATGACAATTGTTAAAAACCTGGGTGGCAGACCGATAGGGTCAGAGTATTGAGTGTGAATTCTATGACTTTAGTTGACGCTTGTTTTGAACGAAATAATTGTGTAAAGTTGTGCTTGGCTGTCATAAAATAGGATTTAATAGGGTGCTTTTACTTGTCTGCATTGAAGATACAATTGAAGATTAAAGCCTGTTTAGACAAGAGGAAATTTATACTAAACTTGTATAAAGAAACATTCAAAGAATCGTCGAATAGTGAAAGGGGCGTACACACTTGATAACAACATCGTAAATAGGCACGTTCTATAAAGAAACTAATTTTGAAGAGGTCACTTGACAGGTCAGCTGGCTAATCATCAGTGCGTGCTCATGATAAGCCCTTCCCAGTTATACGTTTTTAAAACGATATGATGTTCATACAGCTGTAGGTGAATGGGACATGATTCTTATTGAATTTTTTATTGGAAACAATGCTCTAACGTCCATTTCGCTATATGACGTTTTGTTATAAATACAGCGTTTGAAGGTTTGTTATATGATGTTTTGATATATGTTGAATAATTATACGATGTTACAATATACGTTGCTCAGACTAGAAAATCATTAATTGCTTATTGTATGAGCTGGGACCCGTTTCACACAGCCTTTTTTCCAATGTGATATGACAAAAATCAGTGACAAATCTGCTGATAACCAATCAGAAGCAAGGATATCACTAGCTTATAACAAAAACTTTCATTTGTCACTGATGTCAAGTTTTGTGAAATGGGGCCCAGATGTACGTAGTTTTCATATAGCCATACATTGAATTTTGGTAAAAGTCTGAATGGGCAGTACAGTTTTGTTGGTCAGTTTGCTCGGACTTTGGAGTATCCCTTGGAATGGAGCTTGAAACCAACAAACAAAGTTATGTCATGATGTTTGGTGCAGTAATCCATTGTAGATGATGTGTGGTATTTAGCAGGAAAGAATTTGTCATCTTTTTGTCTTGTCTTGGGGGTGCTTTGCTCCATCAAGTTGCTAGGATTTGTAATTACAAGTGCTATAATTGCATTGTGGTTTTAAGTTTTATTACCCTGAATCAGTGTAGGAAATAAAGTGTTTTGTAAAGTGAGTCATTGGGCCTGTCCTCATCAGCTCGAGATTGCCAAATATCCCGCTATTTTAACTATCCCGATCGCAAACTATCCAGCTAATTTGCGACTTCATCAGCTCGCAGTTGCAATTAGCGGGATATTTGGTCGAGATAGTCATCCCAAGATATCTTGGGCTAGTTTGCAAACTATCCCGCTATTTGGCAAAATATCCTGCTAATTGTCCGGTGCGTCGTCACCAGCCCGAAGACTCGCACTATGCACGAACGCTTAGCAAAATATCTCGAGCTAATATCTCCGACAAGCTCGAGATTCATGAATCTCGAGCTGATGAAGACGCGATTTGTAACTTCGAGCTTATTTCCCAAAGCAGAAATAGCCGGCTATTTGGCAATCTTGAGCTGATGAAGACACACCTATTGCTCTCTCAAGGGTCTGAGACATTTTGTGGGTTTTTGATTGCTTCAAACCTCTGCTTTGGGGCATTGTCATGAATGGTTTCCTTACTTTGAGTTGGTGTGTTGGAGGAGGGGGCAGAGGGTTCTTAGAAGACTAATAGTCATGGGTAATAAAACCTGACAGTTATTTTTCTTATAATGTTGAATTATCTTCCCAATTTATTTGCTCATTTGGCGTGTGGTGTGGTGGTTGACCAAAGCGGAAGTCTAATCAGAATTGTAAGAATTGTCAGTGATTTGTGGTTCAGTCTAGAAATCCATAAATTGGCATGATCGAAGACAAGTCTTTTTTCAACATACATCTTATGAAAGTTTATAAATGGGAATTTTATTCTTAGTAAAAATAATATTTAAAATAGAAGTTTTATTTGGAAAATGCTCAACATACATGTAATATTTTGCCTTTATTAAATTTGTCATTTCTTTTTACAGTTTCATTGTGAAAACAATACTTTTTTGCCACAATTATTACCTTAAATTGTATCAATGTTACAACAGTACACGTTTTTAAACTTTTTATCATTATTACAATAGTCAAAGATGACAAAAGCAATACCACTTTGACTAGAAATACATTACATAATCTACTTAACTTTATGTTCGTCATCATCATCATCATCATCATCATCATCATCACAGCCACCATTACTTATTTATGTGAGACTTTGATTTTACTATTAATTATCAATTAATATAATTGTGTCTTTCTTTCCATATAAATGTACAAATCCAGTTTCTAGATGAATTTTCAAGCTTTTCAGGTGGTGTTAATCAACCTTGGTTTTTGCGCTTCACTGCCATTTTTAGACATAATCCACTCTTCCAGACAATGAATAATATATAAAGAAGCATCAATAGGAAGAAATGGCGTTACTTTGCATGCAAGTCATTTGGCATCAATTATAGCCAATAGTGTGTGTGGCGTAGAGCCTGAAAGCTGCCCGTAATCTGGCCGCACACTCGCCAATCTGGCGTCATTAAGCTGTGTCTTTGAGAGCGCCATTGTGGTTTAATGTTGATGTCAATCCGATGTTGGAATTTGCGGGGAAGCGAAGCTGATGCGATATGTCAGGTGCTGATGTACAGCATCATCATTGGATAACAATCAAACGTGAGTGCATGCTGATAGGCGTTGGGATGGAGATGGGTAGGAGAGGAAAGAAGGAGAGGATCATGGATGAGAGAGGGGTGTTGAGATGGAGGAGAGAGATAGACTGCAGGAGGGGAGAGCAGAGAGAGAGAGAGAGAGGGGAAGAAAGGTAGACTGGGAGGAGAGAGGTAGAAAAGGATAGGATGAGGAGGAAGAGAAGAGGGGAGAGAGGGAGGACTGGAGGGAGGAGAGACGAGAAAGAGGCAGGGGAGAGGAGAAAGAGAGAGGAAGAGAGGGTAGACATGGAGGGGAGAGGGTGAAGAGGTAAGAAGGGAAGAAGGAGGGAAGAGAAGGGAGAGAGGGAGTAGGGAAGGGGAGGGAGAAGAGTTACATGTAGGACAGAGAGAGGGAGGGAGATGGGGAGAGAAGAGAGCGAGAGGATGAAGAAGAGAGGGAGGATGGGAGGGAGAAGTGAGTTTGGAGGTAGAGAGATAGGAGATGCAAGAGGAGAGAGGGAGTAGATGAGAGTTGTAAATGGCAATTTCTATTCAAGTTCCTTTACTTTCCTATTTTGTGTAGTATTTATTACATTACTACATGTAAGTGTCTCCTGAAACCGGCATATTTTGGATTAAAATTGTATTTATAGTTCTCTTTACCCTGTCATTTTCAAAAGGATAAAATTCTACTTTTAGTAAGCCTAAATATCAGTAGCTTTGTGGGACTTCATAGATGCTCTTTTGAATCTGCAGATATATTTAAATTCTGATTTTGTACAGATTCTTTTACAGAGGCGCACATGTTGTGAAACGCGAGGAGAATAGGCCATATGAGATGTGCCAAAGTGTTCTGCAGATGGAATCATAGAAATAGGAATATATGAATAAAGAATGTGATTATTTATGAAACATGACTAGAAATACTTCCTTGGACCAAATTCTGACCAAACTGAAGCCACCTCTCCAAGTTGACTTCTGTACCCATACATCATGTGTTTGGAACCAGAAGGGCAAAACTCATATACATGTAATTTTTAATACAGAGTTAACACCCTTCTCGTTCCAAACAGGCGATATGTTTATTCAAACTGAGCCCACATTTATGATAGTAGAAAAAACAAGGCTCTCTGATTATCAATATTCAAAAGATGAGTGCTTTTGGCAGTCTAGACTAGATAGGGAGGGTGCTCTGACATTATTACCCTTGCTATTGTTTGTATGTTTCATACTTTCAAAATTATCAGTGATTTTTGTTCAGTTCGCAATGCTTTCAAACTCAAATGTTGTAAGTTTTCTTGCATGGAACTAAACAGCAGGGACTTGGAGTGGTACAAGCGGGAAGCAGGATGTTGCTGTTTTGTTGTGTGTGAAGCTCTACAACGTTGAAGGTTGTAGCTGCAAACCCTACCCATAATTACAGGCAACACCTGGTATTATACCCCCCTGCATTTGCATTTAATTATGTTCTATTTTTGACTTCATGTGGATGAAAAACCGAGGGTTGGGAGTACATGTATATATATATATATATATATATATATATACATGTTTATTATTTTCAAATTGGTAACACATATGTACCATGTAAAAATATATTTTCTTACAAATTAACATATTTTACATGGATAGTATTTATCTGGATGTTTTTTTTATTTGAGATAATTCTTTATTTCAAGAAATATTTGAAGTATTTGATGGCAATGTATGATATGATGTGATTTCCACACTGGTTCATATATCATTCTAACTATTTAAGATTATAATCGTCTGTTGGTGCCATAAGAGCATTAACTCATATGATATTACACAGAGATAATGCCCTTCTGGCTCCAAACAGACGATGTATCAACAACAAAAAAGAGCAAACAACTAAACTGTGCCAATCTAGTCTCTAATGAGATATATAGAAGGTAATTATGAAAGAGTGTGGGTGGGAAAAGGAGGGGGCCTTTAATACCTGAGAGGAAGAAGGTTGTATCACTCTACCTCAAGTTAACACCCTTCTGGCTCTCAGCAGACAGAGTGTTGTACCATACAGTCCCGTTGATTGAGTCATTAGCTTGGAATCTTCGCTGAATCGTGACATGCTGTGTGCAATTAAATTGGGTCGTTAAGTCATTGAGGATTGATGATGGTCAAGAATTGAGACGATGATGATTAATTAACCTGTTTTTTTCCTGCGGGTGATGAGAAAAACAAATGAGATCAATATTTCAATTGGTTAAAGAAGCAACTTTTGAATGAGTTTCATATTAGTTGATGATTTATCAGTATTTAAAACCTAATATTAGACTCATAAACATGTCCAAAAACTCCAAATTATCCAATTTGTAATTGCGAAAGCTAGTTTAATGCAGAGGGAGATAGAGATAGATAGGTAGAAGGAGGGGAAGAGAAAGGAAGAGAGAGGGAGGAAGGGACAAGGGAGAAGAGTGGAAAGGAGAAGAGAGGTAAGGAGGAAAGAGGGAGAGAGAGGGAGTCAGAGAGAAATAATGATAATAATAGTAACATTCATATAGCACTAATGTTTTTAAGCACTGTACTATTATTACCCTGCTGGCATTAGCCGAGCTACCCCAATAAGGCGCTTTGGCAGTCAAGGACTTTCTTCCTCCCAGGTACCTTCTTACAAATCACCTGGGTGGAGAGTGGCAAATGTATAGATTAATGTCTTGCCAAAGACATAAGTGCCGTGCCGGGACTGGATCCACAAACCCTATGATCCATAGTCGGTAACATACCCACAAGACCACAACACCTCTACAAGAGGAGGAGAGAGGAAGAAGAAGAAAGAGAGACAGAGCAAAGAGAAAACAGAAAAAAAATCAGAGAGAGAGAGAGAGAGTGAGAGAGGAGAGGAGAGGAGAGGAGAGGAGAGGGCAAGAGGGCAGATAAGAAATTGTAGGAGAGTGGTATAGAAATGTGAATTTCCTTTCCGGTCTTGGTGTGTCTTGTAAGAATCTTCTCATCCCCCTTAACGCATCCGACCTCCCTCCAGTGGACTAAAAAAAACCTTAGCAACATCTCGTAGCAATCGTGAGAGACGGACCCGGGATTACGTATCGTGCCATCGACCGCAGACGAACGACAGCTGCAGAAGAGAAAAGGAAAGACGATATCGGCGCACTTGCTGACAGCGGCAGGTCAAGCTGCTAAGTATCGTCGTGCTCTGGCCGTGCTACGGAAATTATCTCCTTCATTACAGCGTCTGCGGGATTGCGTTACTGGAGGGTGTTTGTGTAAGTTTGCATGTAGATGCATCGAAGACAACAGCGCTTTTCAAAAGGAGAAGCTTGGCTCAAAATAGATTAATGGAATGAAACTGTGCTCGGTTGTTTACTTGGCAATATTGGAAGGCAGTGTTGCCTTTTTTCTGATGAAACAAGCTCAACATGAACAAAGATTACCCCATCCACGTGTAAAGGTCAGGCCATTTGTGTAATCAGCGCTGATACCAAACCAATCCTTGGGCTACGATGAATGATCCTTCAGAAATCTCAATATTATTACTAAAAGGTGTTTACATAATAATGCATTTTAAGTAGATGTTGAAAAATCCAAAAGGAAAGATCTTTAGGTTTCCATCTAAGCTTTAAAAGTTGGTAATTTCTCAAATTTGGTTTACTTCCAGTTTACTCTAAATTTTACTCAAAAGTTTACAATAAAAACTTTTATCTACACCACGGGGAAAGACATTATCTTATTAAAGGCAATAATTGTATTTCCTTTGTCATTTGTATAGGTGTTCTTTGTGTTTTGATTTTTTCATTTTTTGTTAAGAGTGGATATAAGTGAAATGAGATGATATGGCTCACAGCAAAACCCTACCTGGCATATCTTAACAAATGAAGTATAACAAATGTGCTCCTGGCAGTAATTTTAGACATAAAGGCCGTTTGCTTTTTGCTTGTCAGAGATTTAGAAAAAAATGGAACCCTGATTTGTATCCCCCTAAATCTCGCCACTGACGAATTAGTGTTAAGACTTAGATAAACCATTTGAGCTCATAAGACCTGGAAATGGTCAATTCACAAGTAACGATGTTCAGGGCCCCATCTTGTAAAGAGTTGTGATTGATCCAAATCAGTCGCAGGAGTTTGCAGTCTCCTATCTCTAATATACATACTTGTGATTGATATCAATCACAAATAAGTTACGATTAATGTCAACTCTTTGTAAGATGGTGCCCAGGATTCACAATTAGCTTATATGGAGGGAGGGGGTGCTTGGTTGGGAAAATCCTTCAGCTTCTTCATCTTCGTGGGTGCTCTAGGATAGGAGTGACTGATAATTGTGACGGGGAGAGTATCTTTGGCTTCACCATCCTGCGATCAATTGTGGAAGTCTATTAGCGCAGCTTGCCCCATCTGGCTGGCTGGCTTGGCAAAGTGAAAGGTCAAATCTATCCATCTCGGCTCCGTTTCTCCTTCATCAGTGTCGGACTGAGAAGGCCATCTTTTCACCCTCCCAGGCATCAAAGGGACAGTCAAGGGACAGTCGGGTCTGTTTAAACTCTTGCTCCAGAAAGACGCACTCGATTTTCTTTGTGACATGTTCAGGTTCACTGTTCAACTAATTGTTTTGTCCTATATTAAAAAGAATGAGCAATAATTTTTTCTTATGCAGCATGTAAAGGTTGACTGCATGTAGCTAATGGTTTTGTAAAATGTTGAATGCAATGAAGGCATTGAGACAGTATGGAGTACAAAAAGGTGCCCCCCAATTTTACCCCTGGCTACATTTTCAATTCTAAACTGTCCTTTTTCTTGTCTGTCTGAGAGTTTTGTTTAACCTCTAATTATTTTCTAAGTCTGTAATTGAGCCCCTCTCCTAGAATGAGTCTAACTTTTAATTTTCGATAATGTTTTATATTGAGAGCATGGTCAGTGTTTTCATGTATTTCTGCTGCCATTTTCTGACTTTTTAAGGATTGCTTATGCATAATTATTTATAGTTTTGGGAATGTAATTTGTTTTGCAGTCAGCTCTTTAAATTCCTCACCCCTGAAATACTCAAATATGCAATGAAACATGCTTGAAGACCACGCGTATCGAATAGTCACCTGTCTACAAAGACCACCCAATCCCTTGAATAATGTTTATAGAGAGACCACCAGGTAATGCACACCATCTTAGCCAACTGGCCTTTATATACAGGTTCCCTGTAACATAGGTTTCCTTGCAAAACACAATTTTGAGTGGAAACAAATAATATGGTCCATATGGATACATGATCTTTCTACACATACATGTACATGTGTGGTTGCTACGGCAATTTTGACTATTCAATTAATTTTGGATTCTCCTTGTTGATATAATAACATTTAAAATGATATTTGAGCTTTTTATCAAGTTCCTTCAAAGTGATTTGTTTACGTTGTACAGTCTGACTGTATTCAGTTATTGTCTGATGAGAGCCAGAAGGGAGTGACCTCTTTGTAAAGTATACGAGTCAAATGCCTTGTGCCTCCAAGTAGACGATAATTCATCCATTTGGAGCCAAAAGGGGGTTTACTCTACATTAAAGTATAGGGTCAATGCCCTTGTAGCTTGTTCTGTTTGATGGAGCGACAGAATTTGAAGGCTATATTGAAGAAAATGAGTTTAACCTTTTTTTTTACTCTTTATCTAATGAAGATGTGGAAGAACTGGACATGACACCTTTCAATGTTTGTAAAGAAATGTTTATATCTCCCAAAAGCTGATTGAACGTAATTAATATTTCAAAGTGTTATCTAATTTGAGTGTTTTCTTATTTCATTAAGTTGTAACATGTTAATTTTGTCAAAATTCATTTTAACTATTTTATTTATTTTTCATTTTTTGTGATGTCTTGAACATTTCATTTTTTTAAATTTTTAGTAAGACTAATTTGCTGACAAGGTAACAAGGTAGCTGAAATGAAAAACAATAAATAAACAAACAAATCAATTATCAAGAAAGATAAAATACTATTAAAAGATCTGCAGACAGCCAATAAGAATTCCTGAATTGCTGACAGGAAAATTTTAAGGTGGGGGGGCAGATCCTCAACACCCCTGGTGAAACTTATCACATGTAGATTAGATGAAAAATCTCAATTTTGATCACCATACAATTAAGGCTATTTGTTTTTACAAGGTGAATATTGCGTTTTATGACATGCCCTATAAATATTTAATGATTTTGTGACCTGGATTTACTTCACTAGATGATATAATTGGATTCAAGGCACTCAATAAAAAGGTTTGACACTTGAAACTACAAATTGCTCTCACAAATTGAAATGACCCAAACGTACTCAAGCCTGGCCTGGGAGGGTTGGATGAAGCCTTGCTATGAAGCAATGAGAGGGAGAGAGATTAAGAGGACGAGAGAGAGTGGGTGTGAGTGTGTCAGAGAAAGAAAGAGAGAGAGAGGGAAGTGGAAGGAAAGTTATGCAATGAGACGGAGATTGAAAGAAAGAGAAAGAGGGAGGAAGAGAGAGGGATTAAGCAAGAAGGGGAGAAAGGGAAAAAAAATATGTCTTAGAGAGAGAGAGAGAGAAATTGAAGACAAAAACAGGAAGGAAGAGAACTCTAGAGCTTTGCTGCTGGAGGGTTATAGTAGCATTGATTTGGTACAGTAAAAGAGAGAGAGAGAGATGAGTGTTGGGAGAGAGGGGGAGAGAGAGAGAGCGAAGGAAGAAGAAGAAAAAGAAAAAGAAGAAGGAGGAGGAGGAGGAGGAGGAGGAGGAGAAGGAGGAGGAAAGCCAATGGGAAAAATTGAGAGTGGGAATGGGTTTGAAGTGCCTTTTATGGAGCAGTGTAGAATTTGTAAGTGGCAAATAGAAAGAGAAAGTGAGTAAGAAGAGGAAATGAGTGATATATAGAGAGTAGAATCAAATGCGAAATTAGGAATTGAGAAAATCAGGTTTGTGGTGTTTTTATAATGCAGTGTAAGAAAGGAAAAAGGACACAAAACTAGAGAGTAAAAGGAAATAGAATCTGAGATGGTGATGAGTAAGAGAGTGAGAGAGTGAGAGAGAGAGAGAGAGAGAGAGAGAGAAAGAAAGAGTGTGTGAGAGAGAGAGAGAAAGAGTGTGAGAGAGAGAGAGAGAGAGAGAGAAAGAGAGAGAGAGAGGAGACAGGTAGAGAGAAAGGGAATATAATGAAATGAGAAAACTGAGACTTAGAATTGGGTTAGGAGTGTTTTTATGATGCAATCTCGTCTGTTGTGGTTGTATAAAATGAACGCTCAAACTCGTTACCGCCAGTGGTCTCTCGTCGACTCCCATGATTCTCTCTGGGGCATGCGAGCGTAGCGCAGCCTTGGCAGAGGAAGATGAACGACGTAATTATTCCAGCATCCTTACGAAACTTGTCGCTGTCTCCGCATCGTCGCTTTGCGGCTTTGCGTTCCTCTCCCCCCACCGTTCGTGTGGGAGGCATGGGATGGCAAAGTTAAGTTCATTGGATTTGCACGGCTGCCCTGCTGTGAGTGTGTTTGGGATGGCCATGATGGTGTTGCAATAAGTAATGGGCAATGTTTTCAACGATGTATCGCTCTCCTGCATTCAAAGCGGCTAGTGACGTAGCAGGATGTGTAGGAGACGTGTGTAGTAGACTCACTTTAGATTGTGTCATGAATGTATGTATGTATGTAACACACTCAGAGAAAATGGACGTGATGTTGTCTGAAGTAGGTAACTGTTGGTGATCATTCACTGACTTCAAAGCTGAATGTTAATAAAGAAGCTCCCTTCCTCAAACACTACATCAGCCGATAAGTCATTAGAAATTGAAGAATTTACTAAAAAACATACAGATGATAAACTTTCTAAGTACATGTATAATCAGAAGCAGTTTAATAGCTACTTTGTAGAGTAGCCAGAAGATTTGAGTATTTGCAATATAATCTTATAACCTTATTGGGATTTATTAAATATTCATTGATAATGTTTCAACTTGCAGGCATGTGTATACACATGTTTTATTTCTTGGAAAAATATCTGGATACAACATCACCGCCCAGTAAATAGATTTATAAAATAAAAGAATATATGTTACAAAATTGTGTGACATACATATTGAAAACAAATCACTCTGTTGTAAACAAATAAGAGAGTATTTTTGTCTGATACATTTTTCATCTAAAATGCAGTATTGCAACTGGAATGCGTCACATTTATCATCTCATCTAATGTTTTTTACCCTTGTGTGTTCCACGCACCACCCCCCCCCCAAAAAAAATCTGTTGTCGACTTAATAAAACCTCCTCTCAATATGGATATCTGATTAATGTTGACAAAAAGCTTGTTGATGAGGTCACCAATATTACACTTCATAGATGTACTCCCAAAGACAAGAATTATAGACTCTCCTATGCCAACACTTACACCAAAAACTATATAAGAGGCCTGTGCTTGTGTACTATCCAAGTCCGAGTACATTATATTGTGTCAGTACAAATGACTTTCCGTCCTGGTAAACGATAGAGATTCAGGAAACAAGGTTTTGATTGAACGGCTGAGCCAAATTGGAAAGCTATGCGGTCAGCGATAGCTCCGGGTTGTTGAACTCGCAAACAGAAATGTCCGTCTGATGAAGTGGCACAGCAGGCATGTATATGTCCGTCTGGTCTGCTCTGGCAGCTATTGGAAGTGTTTGCATTCATTTCCTGGCCTAGATGCTGTATACATATCTCCTGTTTGGACACAGAGGGACGTTGACTCTGCATGTAAGGCTCTCAAGAGGTTCTGTCAGAATAAAACAATACAGTAGAAAATCTAGTACTACAGAGAGAAAGAGAGAGAGAGAGAGAGGGGAGGGAGGGAGAGAGAGGGGAGGGAGAGAGAGAGAGAGGGGGAGAAAGGAAAATATGAAGAGATAAATTTAAGGGAGAAGGAGGGGGTGAGTAAAAGAGAGAAAAGAGAGGGAGAATGAAAGGTGAGAGTAAGAGAGAGAGAGAGAGAGAGATAGAAGGAAGAGAGAGAGAGAGAAAGAAAAAGTACAGGAGAGGAAGAGAGGGATAGACAGAGAGAGGGAGAGAGAAACAATAAGAAAACATTAGAGAAGATGAGCATCAGCAAGAGTATGAGAAGAAGAGAGATAGAGAACAGGTAAAAGGGTTTTGGAAATATGAGAGTACGTTTTTTAATCAGTTGATATCTACTGCAGATAACTGATTATACCAAATATCTTGCTTTTTGTAATATTATACATCTCGCAATAAGTGATTTTTTTTTCTCTCTTCCATAATACATTTAGTTGTCTCCTTCCACCTATCATTAGCAACAACAACAACAACAAAAGAAATGCAACAAAAAAAAAGCGAGATTTGGTCAATAATAGCCAAGTCTCGAGTATAAAAACAGAAGATACTTTAGCTAAGGAGTTCAGATCAAGTTCGTAACATGTGATCCTATTTAAATATGTAATTTTTGGGGGTGAAATTGATTTCCACCTTTTTTTAAAAATAGTTTGTTTCTGCTTTGCTGATCAGTCGAAACAACCCATCTCCTGATAAACCATTTAGAATTACTCAAAACCTATTTCTCTCAAAACTATCTTACATTAACAGAACTTTAGATAAACTTTAATATTATTTAAACACATTGGTTGCTACTTTGCCTCTCTGCACAGTTGCTCATTTGCCCAAATGTAATTTTGCCCAAAACAATAGGCACCATTTGATGGAAGGATTGCTTTGTGCAACACAATTGCTTTGCAGAATTACCTTTTTGTAGTCTGTATTAGCTCCATGACAACACTTTTAACATGTTTAATGCCAGTATGGATTAATCTTGCGCATGAAATACTTAAGTAATCTTGAACCTTGGGAATACATGTATCTATCCCATGATAACTAAAATGTGGTACAGGGAGAGATTATTTGTGTGGCATTTAAAGAGTTAAGGGACTGGAATTTTTGCATATGTATAAGCTTCTTAAAAGCTAGTGGTTTGTGTCGATAAGGCTTGTAAGCCGAGGTCTAAATATATTAAGGGATGAGTGACACTGTTATCCTTTTAAGTCGTGTCCAGTTTGAAATCTTCCTTTAAGCTGCATGGAACATTCATGATAGAGCACCTCGAAGGCCTGTTTTACGCCTGGCGCGACTCCCGATCAATGGTGTAATGGGGCCGAGTTAGCGCCTCCGCGGGCTAATTCGGCAAGAGCGGGGGAAGATTGTGTTGGCTATTTAGTGGAGCGTGAGACGGTAATTGATTTGTGCATGCTCTCATGAATATGCGATGTTCCCACAGTGGCCAGCTTGTACTTAAGAGCGCCTCGCATGTCAGATTGGTTCACTAGGGGGGCATGAGGATCACCAAGCCTAAGGGGTAAGGGCGACAGGAGTGTATAGATAGGGGTGTCAATTGAGGTGGATGGGTGTAAGTTGAGGTTGTGGAGGTTAAGTTTAGGTAGAGGGGGTTGAGTTGAGGGGGAAGGGGTGTAAGTTACTTGTAGTGATAGGGTGTAAGTTGAGGTGGAAGGGGGTTATGTTGAGTTGGAAGGGTGTAAGTTCAGGTAGGGAGGGTTAAATTAAGATGGAGAGTGTAAGTTGAGGTGGTATGTAGGGGGTTAACTTGAATAAGAGGTTGTTTAGGTTGGGATGAAGTTAAAGTGGTAGGAGGGTAAGTTGGAGGGGTGTATTCAAGTTGAGGTAGAAGGCCATTGGAGTGGGGGAGACTTGCTTGTAGAGATTAGGGGTGTTAGGGGAGTAATCATCGGTAATTTGACCCTCATTTTTATCTTTTTCTTCTTTTTTATCTTTTATTCATTTTTCGCTTGTCAAAATTTTAGGTGGAACTAAACCCCCTTTTTATGTTTGATAACCCCCTTGCTTGTTTGTCACCCTTTGAACCCCTCCTCTTTAAACAAAATAAGGGATCTGCCTCTATAAGTTCTTTGCTTAGGAACTCAGTATATTGAATAAGTTAAAGTCATTCCAGAGGGTTCTATCTTGCTTTAGGCATACAGAATTTGTAATGAGCTCTCGTTATTCAAGACAGTTCTACACACTTTTCAGCTAACTCTGTTTTTGTACATCATGGAAGCCAAAGTTATTAACATTTTCTTTTTACAAATAATATCAATTTACGTTGTTATTTCATATAAGGACATACACATAAACTTGATTGTACTAGAGTGTTCTGTGCCATGCTGGATGAATATTTATTTTTACTATGTGTTGTTTAGTCAATAGTCATCATATGTTTGTAGTGTCCAAACATGAATAATATTTTGTCTTCAAGAAATTCCAGGAACTGCATAATTATTGCATTTTAGTAACAAACAATGCATTTTGTTTTCAAAGAATCTCTGTTCATGTAACAGAGTTCATATTCATTTAAGCTATAATTTTGGTTTGCAAAGCTTTAAGGTTTTTAGAAACATTGTACCTGTATGCATTTTAACTTTGTATGAACCAAAGAAAACGTATTGTGCTCTTTTAAAACATTTATTTGAAAATTCAAACTGAAACTATCGGTGTTTCAGGTTTAAACCATATTTGATTTCAATGAATGTACATCTATGAAGATAGGGTGATAGAGACACATATATGCTCATGTACATGTATGGGCAAATAACTAGAGAAATTAATTTGTGGAATTTGGGGGTGACAGATCGAAGTGTTTACACTCTAAAAACTAAAGTATGAAATTAGCATTTAGAAGGGCTGAGGAGAAACCACATTTTCGAAATTGGTAGATGAACAGTTCTAACCATCTGCATTCAACACTTATTGTATTGAATCCAGCTTTTAGAAGGGTGACACTATAATTATAAAAAAAATCACTACTTGGCCTTTTTACAATGGTGATTTATCACTTTAGTTTTGTTTAGAGTGTACATGTACATGTATGTGCTAGCCATACGTAAGAACTGAAATATCAAAGCTGCATGGTTTTCAGTATATCCACCCGTTTGAAGTCAAGTATTTTGATTTATAATACAATACTGTGTAGCAGGCTAGATCGTGATCTGTGAGAGAGAGAGAGAGTGGTATGCACGATGGGATACACAAAATGATGAAATGGCATTGTGCATTTATAATGCAGCCTTGTTTCTAACGAAAGGTCGTTCAGCGGCATCATCGGCTCCACGCAGGAATGTATTATGGGGATGGTTTAGCGCTACGTTTATGATTGCCATCTCCGAGATTCCCTTGCATAAATGCATGAGGTTTTGGACTATGATTGATGCTTCCATAGTGTGGATAATTTCATTTCGTCGACATGCATTAGGGCAATATGTGTCAACTTCACAAGAGAAATTCATTCAGGCCAGAGTCAGAAAAGAAAAGAGATAGGGACCGCCGCAAATGCCACCGGCATTTACCTATAAATTTCGAGTGGGAGCGTTGCTGTGAGTCTTAATTCATCGTGTATGGGAACTAGGGTTTGTGCATGGTCAGCAAATTGAAAAGAGAGAAAAATGGAGATGCATTATGCAGAAAATGAAGTTTGAGAAATCGAACAGGAAATACAATGACCTTAAAGAGTTTGGTTGTTTTAAAAACCGGAGGAGAATAAAATGTAATTTTTTTAAAAAAATGTGACGCACATGTACATGTAAGAGTGGGAAGTAGGTTGGGGTCAAAGCTGTGTGTTATTTCCTTCTGTGAAGGACGGTCTGCTGAGTGTCAAAAGGGCATTAACTCATATAGTTCAATGTAAAGCAGATTCCATTTTGGCTCTAAGTAGAAAACATTGAAATTGCATGTTATTGGTTTAACCATGAGAGAGGGAAAATGCAGCATGTTCCGACATGTCCACCTGTCTTTGATTCTGAATAAAAAACAAAACAGCCTAACAGATATGTACAAACAACAAACAGACAGACAGACAGACAAGACAGAAAGAAAGAAAGACAGACAAACAGACAGACAGACAGACAGACAGACAGGAAAACAGACAAACAAACAAGCAAAATCATGCAGCAGTCATGACAAGACAGAATAAGAAAAAGAAATTTCTGCAGAATTTGTTTGAATATTTCTCGTGTGTTACATCTCCATTAGATTTGTACCAAAAAAAATTGTGGAAATTTCCATTTTCTTTAAAGAAAATATTTCATTATACCTTTTATATACTCCATCATGAATTGGATCTTATCCATCATCAACAATCTAGAAAATGGAAATTAGTACACACCAAGTGAGAGAGGTGCTTGCAGGGTAAATCAAAGTTGCCAGTTTGCATTTGATTGATTACAAACGTCAACAAATTATCTTTTATTTCTCACAAATTCTCACTGATCTGTTCCTCTCATTTTTTTTGCTTTTATTAGCGGAAGTCCAATCCAAAATCGAGATGGACTTCCCCTTTGATGTAGTGTAATGGTGCATAATCAATTAAATTTCTGAAAAGTTTGAAGGAAATAATTTATTTCATAGAATAAGATGATATATTTTTTCTCTGCAGGATATAAATTGAGTGTTTGGGGCATGTTTCCTGCCCTTAATTACTTTTGCTGCTACTTTTAATTGGCAATCAATCGCTCCATTTACGCCAGTACCTTCAAATATGAAATTTCTGATTTATTAAATTATGTATGTGTGCGTGTGTCTGGGGAGGGGGTGGAGGAGTCATACATCAAATTTGAGGACAGAAATAAATGTTTTATATTTCAGATATGTGATGTTATATAGAAACTATAGATAATATGAACACATGTTGATAAAAAGGGAAGATGAGGGCAAGGATTTTTGTCTTCACCTTAAAAAAACACCTGCATGGCAGGGTCATTTCCTTACAAATAATTATTATGATATTATACATTGTCAAACATCTTGAAGGCAATATTTATAAAAACAATGGTAGCAAATGCAAGATTACATAGATATAGTTGTCTTATATATTCTTGCAGTCTTGTTATCACCATTCTGTGATTTTAAGCAATAAAATAAAACATAAAACTTTACTCATTTAGAGTATCCTACTGTCAGTCACATTGGTGAAGATAAATTTTCATTTCTGGAATCGTTACGTGAACTTTGCATCTTCTCTAAAGGTACTCTTAGACAAAACTTAGGCTTTCACTTTTAGCTAACCTTGAGCTCTGGTATGGACATCGTATGTCGAGAGAACATGGCTATAATTCATTCTGGATTGTTTATCCTGCAGTAGATTGATTGTTTGATTCAGTAAAATAAAAACAAATGCTCAAAAACTTGCCTGAAATCATCTTCAGTAAAAACCACAACTCTCATTTGCACATATTGACCTGTGTTAAGCACATGGTGTCGGGCCTATAACTTACCTTGATTTCCTTATCTTTCTATGCTCATTACTCAGCCTCTATACATTTTCTACCAAAATCGTTTGGCACATGTCATTTATTTGTAATCTCGAACATTCAGTGTAAGTTTTGTTGAATTCTGTGATAATTTATATTCTATCATTACCAGAACTCAAGGTTTTCTTTAAGACTAATTCAAACTTTCATCAAAACAGCAAATAGTGAGTGAACAAATATTTGGAGATAATCATCCTTTATTTTCTCTTTTTTTTACATACACACTTTGGGGATAAAGAAATGTGGAAGAAGCAATTCTCTATTTCAAAATATTATACAATGATCTATTGGCTTTAAACTTCAGGTACCTTTTATTTATATACATTTTATGATAGATTTATGCACAATTCAACTGGTTTCACTTTTTTAATTGATTGATTAGATTGACTAGCACCTTTAAACCTGGATTCATTGTTGATTGTTGTGGCTGTACAGCCGCCTAAAATAATTAGGGTCTGCGAGATCGAAGAAACATCTTTTGATCAGGAAACGGCTCGTTCCATAAAACATGAAGTCTGCTGGCTTTTCCACCTGTTACTTTAGACTGCTTAAAAAAGGAGCTGCCAAACCTTCCACAGTGCTTTGTACCAAACACAAGTCATTCAGCTTTCATGCTCAGGCACATTAGATGAAAAGAAAGAAAAAAAAAATCATTAAATGCATATTTATTGAATTATAGTCCACATTCAATCGATCAGCGCCTGCATGCTTGTCAAATATCTACAATTCAATTTGCTTAACAAAGCAGAAATCATCATTGGCTGTTTCCTGTGTGCGACAACTTCCTTTGAAGACATACTTGTATAAAGTTGAACCCACTGGCAGACTGGGGGAGGAAGCAACTGACCTGTACTCCTTTTGAAACTCAAACGTTCTGTACACACAAGAAGTACCCCTTTCAAATGCTAGATCCTCAATGAGCCTGTTTATTGTTGTTTTTTGTTTTTGTTTTGTCAGAGATTTTTTTCTCCAGAAAATTGTCCACCCCTTAAAGAAATCCTGGATCTGCCCCTGAACTCTTGCCATCAAATGAAAGATTGTCACCTGCCTCAAATCAGGTGTTGATTATTTTATTTTATTACTGCAGTTGACAATAGATGGCTGTAACGACCTTATTGCAAGCAGCTGAAGAGCTGGATGTCCGGAGGAAATCCAACATTTACTCTAGCAATAATTGCCCCTGGTTTTATTTCGTCAAACATTTTAGGGTTAGTGTTAGGGTTTCAATAGGGTTATAACTGTTTTTGTATATAATGTTTACCAGTTACAATGTAACTGACTGAAGTGCTTACAGTTTTATTACCCAGGTCACTAGATTCATTCAATTATTATTCTGCACTTTACAATGCACACTCTCCACTCCATCAGGGAGCATTCCTGCCGTTCACCCTTTTAGCAATCTCTCACATTCGATACACATTAAACATTGATGTTCGCTTCCTACCGGTGCCCATTCAACACCTTGGACTTGATGGTGTACCTTTAAAAAAATGTAAGCACAGACATAGTCGCTTCGAAACCTTGACATTGCGCATGGGAAAGGTCTTGACATTAGTTTGTTTAAGGGCAATCAAAAAATCAATGAATTGCTAAGTCAAGCATTAGAGAGCAAGGCTGGATGGAATATGAAAATCATTATTTGAAGAGTGCGTGCATGCCTGTGCATTTTGAAGACTTGGAAAGGTGTTGATATAACACTATTTTTTATTGTGTTTGCAACTTTGCATTATGTTTGCCAGAAGAATAACAAATGATAAAGGGTAGATGATTTGTAAATGGTTTTGACAATATAAGAGTAAACATTGTCTGTTGTTCAATAATCATATGAAATGATGGATAAAATTGTGCATGTTTGTAGAGCTGATTGCTTTGAATAAGAAAAACATTGATTTGGGGATGTTGGGGTTAAGGAGACTGAGGTATTAAGAATCAATGGAGAAGATTGTATTTCCTCTAAAGCAGGTGCACCAGGCCAGAGCTCCAAATACAATATCTCTTTAGTAGTAATGAGAAAGTAAGGGAGAGATAAAGAGAGGGCAGAGGTGTGAGGGGGGAGAGGGGAGGCATAGAGAGAGGGAGGGAGGGATAGATGGATGAGGTACAGATAGAGGGAGGGAGGGAGGGAGGAACAGGCATGCATAGAAAAGGCCGGGGCACAACATCAGGAAATTAAAGCACCATCCTTCAATACTTATTATGAACTTCATCATGTCAAGTCTTACAAATTTATGAAGTCAATTTCAGTGCATGAAAATTTAATTGTAAGAAGCTATATATGGCAAGATGTACACTTCCTTTTGGATGTTGGGGGGGGGGATCATATTCATTTGTAAAATAGAACTACATTTATGCCAACAGTATTGGACTTGGTTCAGACTCTTCCGATATTCTGGCAAATGGTGTATCACGTCCACAATTTCCCATTATTGACCTCCAGGCCATCTTATAGTATACAATGATTATTATTATTATTATTATCATACCGGTTTATTTCTTAATGCTAGTGAGAGGATTTGCTATGAAAAGGAAGCTGTAAAATCTCAGAGGAGGGCTGGGAATAAACAATATCTTCTGTTAAAGGTAGTGCAAAGTTTTGGGAAATTTTGACATTGGATGGATAGTAATTTTTTTAATTTTTGATATATTTGGATGCCCCTGTGGATGTATTATAAGCACTAAAAAAATTAGCCTCTAAAACACTTCTGCTTTCGAGCAAATTGAATAGTCAAAATTTACCGGTGCTCCCGGTAAATTTCTAATATTTTAAATAGCGCCTAAGGCCAATCCATGGTAGCTGCGACCATGAAAATCTCAGAATATGCAGTTCTGATATATAATTTCCAAACGGGAATAGCAAATTGGTCGATTGTAGTCAAGAAACATTGTTTTAAAGCTAAACTTATATCAGTCTTGAGAGGGCGCTATTCAACATAAAGAGTTTATTATTTACAATTTCATCACTTTAGACTCGATTTCAACTGCGACAACTATCATTGAATATTGTAAAATCACATATGCTTCCCAATTTGTTCATTTGAACTAAATTCATGACCCCATACCAAAACTTTGTAATACCTTTAAGAGCCAGAAAGGCATTCATTCTGTGTTAAATTGAATGATTAAACGACTTTTTAGCTCTGAGGAGAGGATGCTGTAGTTATAACCCCCTGGCTTGCTTTTATACTCTAAATACCTTAGGCCCTGTATTGTGTCAGTGAAAAATCTAAGGCGATCTATATTTAGAGTATATGTGTGGGATAGTGAGGATGAGTTGTTTATGTTTTATAAACACAAGAGTAGTAAGAAAAAAGGGTGGGGGAGTTTTTATTTCTATGATGATGTATTCAGTAGTGAGATCTGCAGTCAGAAAATAGAGGATAACAGAAGGTATGTCTTCATCAGCTCGAGATTGCCAAATAGCCCGCTATTTCTGATTTGGGAAAAAAGCCTGAAGTTACAAATCGCGTCTTCATCAGCTCGAGATATTTTGCTCAGCGTTAGCGCATAGTGCTAGTCTTCGGGCTGGTGAAGACGCACCGGTCAAATAGTGGGATATTTTGCCAAATAGTGGGATATTTTGCAAACTAGCCCAAGATATCCGCTAATTGCAACTGCGGGCTGATGAAGACGCAAATTAGCTGGATAATATGCGATCGGGATAGTTAAAATGGCGGGCTATTTGGCAATCTCGAGCTGATGAAGACAGGCCTATAGAAACCCTTCATATGGAAAACAGGAACCAATGTCGGCCTTTTACTATGTACACTTTTGCCCATAAAGTTGGAATAATTTTGTTTTGCCTCTTTTCATGAAATATTTGTTATAATATTGTTTATTCTTAATATATTCTTGATAGATAAAGCTTATATCTCCTGAGAACTTCATCGATCAATCCCTGTGACCCTTTTGATTGATTAGAGAAGATAAAAACTTTATCTATCAATGATACATCCTATTATCACAATCATTTTATGAAAAAAAGGTATGAAAATATAATTATTCCAAATTTTTTGGCAACACTGTATTTTTGTGCATGCATGTACTGGTGCTTGAACCAATATTTTCACAGGATGCTTTACGTTTATTGCAAGTGTTTGCAAACCTCTTATTTCTCTTTACAGAGGCATTATTTGACGCTGATAATTTGAATATGATAATAATAATGACAGTGGTGGCTTGTTATATTCCACACAAGTCCATCATGCTGTTGTGACACTCCTGGTGCTTCAACATGACTACACCTGTCATAGCTGGCGACTAGATATATAGTGCTCTTTCCTATCGGGTAACCATTTACACCTGCATGGGTGGGGAGTGGCAAATGTGGATTAATATCTTGCCAAAGGACATTAAAGCTGGGCCGGGATTGGAACCATGAACCCTTGGATTGAGAGTCAAGTGAATGAACCACTATACCAGTATTAACACCTCCACATATAATATAGCATGTCATGAAGTATAGCAGCATGGACCCTCTAACATATAGACGGGGAAAACTGTTAGTGATGTTCCCTTTAAAGGGAAATCCAACCTTGATAGCAAACTTATCTAGAATAAAGCAACAAAATCAGAAAAGCATACTGATGACAGTTTGAATGAAATCAGACCAAAAATTAAAAAGTTACAAATTTTTGAAAGTTGCAATTACTATAGATATGGGCTCTTCAAATTGGCTGAATTGATAATGTCTACCGTAAATCTCTGTGTATAAGAGCACTTTTTTTCCGTCGGCAAAATTCAAAAGTCGGGGATGCGTCTTATAGACAGGTACAGGATATTTTGAGTCCTCAAAATGCTACTTTTTAGTAGTTTTCGATAATCTCTGTGTCTCAACATAAACTACGTAATGCGAATGAAGAATAGGATCTACTATTTGAAGTGAACCTATACGTTCCTAATTTGAAGGGAAAAGTTTTTTTGTTTTTGTTTTTTTAAGTCTTGATTTTATTATGCCCCTTCACATAGCACTCTGCGGGCCGAAGCTCACCCATGCCCGGTAGAACAACGGCATGGTCCCAGCTCACACACACACGGGATATCGACTCACCATTCAGAAACTAGAACCAAACTAACCTAGATCTATGTCCGAATTTCTGTTTGGACTCGGAGGAAGATTTGTCTGTCATCTTTAGTTTTAAAAACGACATTGTTACTATTATTTTTGACAAGTTCACAAGCACAAATCGGCGCCTTCAACTCTGCCGAATGGGTTTTCTAACATACTACGGTGTTTGCAAAAACGCATAAAAAAGGAAAAATGCAACAAAAAAAACCCCCATTTTTTTTGTTTGTTTGTTGGTCTTAAAAATAGGGGTGTGTCTTATACACAGGTGCGTCATATACACAGAGATTTACGGTATGTGATAGTGGCGGACAACTTTCCCATTTGCTCCAATACACAAAAGAACTAAAATTTCAACTTTTCATAAATGTATGACTCAGGGTGGTCTTTTCTTTTTAGAGGACCTGTAATAATGTACTCTCCATGATATTTTGAGTAGTGCCCCGAGGGTGAAGGCACTTCAAGGAAGAAAAACAGAAATAAGTGATATTTTTGTATGCCACACATGGGGATAGTAATCCGTCACTACGTCACAATCCACTGACAAAATTGCCGATTTGACATTCGCACTGCTGTAGTGATCTCATATTTCAAACACTCAGAACTTTCTTAATATTGGTTCGATTTATTTCAAACTTTCGCCATTCTGTTTCTCTGATTTTTCTGCTTTCATTCAAATGAACTTATTGGAAGGGTCGGATTGCCCTTTAATGTTAGGGTAGGAGGACTGCTATCTCTGAGGTGGAGAGAGTTATCCTCTGCGTTTTCATGATGGCACTGCTGAGACAAGAGGAAGAAGAGTCAGAAGCGGCTCGTAAATTCTTGGATGTAAATTCTGGATGTACCCATGATGTATTTTTCAGAGTGCTGCACATGTGTTAAGCTGTACATTTTAGGATAAACAAATCGTAAATTATCTTCCGGACCTGCTAGTTTGGTCCACATGAAATAACATCGAGTTTGTTGATGTTAACCCCTGACCCCTAAGTGATTAGGAAGGAATGGGGGTGGGTAGGGTGCCTTACCTATGGGCAAATGGAGGATTTTTTTTTTTTTAAATAGGGGCTAGACACACTTATGAAAAAATCCCTACAAGTATGGAAAAATATGGTTATCAGACTTGGAGGTACCTTTTGGGTCTCAAATGTGAATGGGGAGGGGGGCACAGCTCTGAGAAAAAAATCATAGGGAGCTAAACTAAAGGTTATCATAAATTTCATGGGTTTTACAAGGTTTAGGCGAGCATGGGACACTTATGCTCTTCAAGTAAATCTTCCACTGCTATATATACCCTTCTCTTTTCAGAAGAAAATACATTTCAGGATCTTGCATCACAAGAAGTAATTTTTCTAAGTCTAATGTTATGAATATTTATACAATATACATATAGACAAATATTCTATAAAGTACTGACATAATGAATATCTAAATGATCTAAATTGTGATGATGAAATAATAAGTATCCATTTTTAATATTGCAGATATATTAATTCTCAACAACTTTACAATACAACAATACAAATTTGATAGCTTATGCTATTGATGTTGTATAAAACTGTGTGTAAGGCCATAATCAGTTGGCTGATAGTGCATTTCGTAAAAAAATAAACCAACTTTCCCTAGAAACACTCATAAAATAAACATAACTAGATTTATTGTAATACATGAGAAAAAGATAATTTCATCGCCTTTCATGTGAAACCGCATTGTGATGACAGAGCCCGGGATCATCAAACAAATTGAAACCATCAATGTGAAAATTGATTTGCGCACAAGAATGAGATCTACATGTATTCATCAACACAATTGAACGGCCGCTATTCATTGAACCTCACTCTGCTTTCTTTTTTGTCGTTCACTTCTACTTTCCTGTCCACTGTGGCTTATTATGCACTCATATCTCTTTCAAGGTCGCTGTTGAGAGATGAATAGAGGAACATTATGAAATATCTTTGATCTTTACTTTGTGTCTTGATCTTTTTATTTTGTTTCTTTGCATTGTATTTTCGACAGAATTACATTAAGCAAACTCATGGTATGTACATGGTATATGGATACACATATAAAGATATATCATACAAAAAGACAAATTTAATTTAAAAAATAATTTGGAGTTGGCTCGGATGTTCAAGGCAGCTTCATTCATAATTTTTTTTTACATGGGGGAATGGGTGAAAAATTCCCTGTCCATATACAATTGAATAGATTGAAGAAAAAAAGGAGGATGAAAAATAGATAAAAATTTATATGCATGGAAATGTTATGTTTTGTCTGTTTTAAAATACTGGTATGTCTGTAATGATATAGAAACTGATACATAATATTGATCTTAATTCTGTTTTTATCTTTTCCTTTTCTTCTATTATTTTTCTTGCAGGTAAGCATCTTGATGCAAACTGTTTTGAGTTTTCTTCAATTCTTATGGAGGTGGGATTAATGGTGATATGTATTGTAAGTAAGACTTTTTCTTGTCACTGTCCCTCAATTATAAGCAAGACCCTACTAAATAAGGCGTAGTATTTGTGAGGGTTTATGTTTTGCGAATTTTATGAATTAAAGGGGACGTCCACCCTGATATTAAGTTAGTTTTAACAGAAGCAGACAAATAAGAGGAACAGGTTTAGTGAAATGATGAGCAAAATCCGATTAAAAATACGAAAGTTATGAATTTTTAAAGTTGCGATCAGTGAAACACAAAGAAAAATTATGAAGTCTTAAAATGAATGATGCATGAGCAAATAATGGATACATATTAGTGATATATCTGCAAAACGCTACTTTGTCAAGCCCCCTGCCAATTTAGTTAGGTTGCGAGCACAAACTTTAGTCAAATTTCTAATTGTCTAGTTTTGATCGACTGATGAAATAAATGATATCACTGAACGATAAGGACATGGTCCTAATTGACATAATTACGTTGTGTAGATGTAGTCAAAGAATGGCCCGAATCTATATGTAGATCTCTAGAAAATGTACATCTGTTCTCCACACATCTGTTCTTGCACCTCTGCCAGGATCATGACGACTACCGATTGATTTTATGTTGACATTTTAGAAGTACAAAATATTGAGTATTGAGGAAAATGATATTTTATTCATGTTCAATGAAAATTTCCACTGGTTTTCATCCTTAGTTATTGTGAGATTGGTATTCAGTGGGAGATATCATTACAGAGGTCTGTATGGGGGTGGCGTTTTGTCAGTTACGGGCCATTCTATCTCTTGTTGCATTAGGCCGACAGACTTGGATGACAGGCTTGATATGTGCACAAGTTAAGAAGACTTATGCAAATCCTGTACGATTCCATTTCCCATGAGTTTTCAGTTTATCTGTCCCTTTAAATGGTAATCATTTTCTCCTCCCTGAAACGTTTGTCCCAGTCCTCTTTTCAATGTGTGATTTGAAGAAGAAGAAAAGTTTGCTAGAATAGAAATCAATGAGTGCTCTAGTTTTCTACACTGACCATTCAGAAAAGGCGTCAACTGATTCAAGAAAGAACCGATGAGCTCTTGAAAAGGTAGATTGAAAACAATTGGAGCAAGATGGAGAAGATGAGATAGGGCGAGACTGTTTCCATTTGGGAAATTAGTCCCAGACGCCTTCCCCTTTCCATCTGGATGGTGCAACTTCTTCTTGTCCATCTCATCCAATCTTTTCCATCCTCCAAACTGTTCATTAACAACACAATAGGCCTGTCTTCATCAGCTCGAGATTGCCAAATAACCTGCTATTTTAACTATCCCGATCGCAAATTATCCAGCTAATTTGCGTCTTCATCAGCCTGCAGTTGCAATTAGCAGGATTTTTGGTTAAAATAATAATCATCCCGAGATATCTTGGGCTAGTTTGTCTGGTGCGTCTTCACCAGCCCGAAGACTCGCACTATGTGCGAACGCTGAGCAAAATATCTCGAGCTAGTTTCGAGTTTCGAGCTGATGAAGACGCGATCTGTAACTTTGGGCTTATTTCCCAAATCAGGAATAGCAGGCTATTTGGCAATCTCGAGCTGTTGAAGACATACCTAAAGTTTCATCGGGGTCTTAATTGGTACATGTGTTTGGCTATTTTCTCTCTTTCTCCCTCCCCTTGAAATTCCTGTCCTTGGATATGGCCATCTTCATGAATATGCAACTCCTCTGAAACTCCCCTCTCTCTCTCTCTCTCTCTCTCTCTCTTATGATTTTACTCCTGTTTGTTTTGTGTCATTTTCATCCTATTATTTATTGCTTTATTTACTTCTGTCTCTGTTTCCTCTTGCTCTTCCTCTCTCTTTCTCTCTCTCTTTCTCTCATTGGGTATTTGTTCTCTTTCTCCTTTCCCTGTGGTTCCTATCTTCAAGGTTTATTTGTTTGGCTTGCAATTCATCCACACACCCAGTCCATTCATCAAGGCATACTACTCCATCTTTCTCCTCCCACGTTCTGTCTCTCCCACGTTCTGTCTCTCCGTCCCATTCTTCTTTATTTCCCCCACTTTCAATCAAAGGCATCTCCTCTTGTTTTCTCCTGAATATTAAAAGGGATGATTCACACTGAAGTGGAAAGGATTATATCTATCGCCCTCAACTTGTCTGTACTTTGCCTGCGATACGATAATATCCTATTATTTGATTCAAATCTGATTAAACCGTTGTGAAATGTCATGGCGTTTACATAGCCCACAAAAGTTTGCCTGTATAATCTTATACATCTCATTCTCTGCGGGCGCAAGAAGGGCATTAGCCCAATATTAGATTTATGAGTTAAAGGGATCCGGTAACTTTGTCTCAGATTCTGAAACAAAATTCTGGATTTAGCTCATGATGCAATGATAATCATAAACCTTTAGGTCAGTCAGGAACCCCATGACTTTTACAAGCTGATCGCCTGTCTGATTATCAAGATATTTATGATTGGAATTACAAATTTTGAAAACCGTTCGCCTGATGGTTTTTATAACACTATAGTCTATTAGGGAAAACGAGTATGGTAAAACCGGTCAATCAAAGATTTTTACTTTTTTGAGGCACTTCTTGATCATTTTGAAGCGCAATTTTTTTAGGGCTTCATTATTACACCATATCACAGACACTAATAACATGTAGGGCCGTGTATCTCAGATTTAACACTGTTAAACGATCCCTTTAATACCCTTCTTCTTCTGCCCTGGAGAATACACCTGCACTTCACCTTCATGTCTACTTGTCTTTAATGATTTCTGAAGAAAGAAAAAAATGCCAACATTTTCATATGAAATCTTCCTTGAAGTAACGATTGTTTGATACTTCTTCATATTATATGCTGTTGAATGCAAGAAATTGTAAGAAAAACCTGAACAAATAAAAGGATATGTAAATATTTGAGATAGGAATTTGCTGCCTGCAACTCCCTCTACATTTTCTCTTTTCTTTGTGCTCCCCATCTCTTCCCTTCCCCGTACTCTCGCTTTCTCTCTCCCTCCCTCTCTCTCTCTCTTCCTCCTTCCGTTTTTCTCACTCCACTTTGTTTTTTTTTCTTTCTCCCATGTCTTTTTCTCTCCATCACTCTCCCACTTTATTTCCTTGCTTTCATTTCCCTTTTCTTCCATGCCCTCTCACCAGTTCCTCCCTCCACTTTTTCCCTCCGTAATTCTTTCTTTTGTTTGTTTGTCTGTTTATCATTGATTTCTTGATGTATAGTGCATTGAGCAATATTTTATTGGATTTTGGGCTGCCTAAAAAACAGTTGTATGTTTATATTTGGCTCTCACCTTACCACCACCATTTCTCCCTATCTCCCCCTCTCCTTCCTTTTTCTACCTCCCTCTCCCCTTCTTCCTTTCTCTCCTTCTTCCTTTCTCTCCATCCCTACCTCGTCCCTATCCACTTCATCTCCCTCTTCCTCCCAGCCTTTCTGTACATGTACCTCCATCTTCCTTTCTCTCCTCTCTTCTCTCTCTGTCTGTCTCTCTCTCTCTCTGTCTGTCTGTCTCTCTCTCTCTCTCTCTCTCTCTCTCTCTCAATCTTAATCCAGTCCACCAGCTACCAAGTGTCCTTGGCTGGTCTAGGATGTTTGATGTGAGATCCATATCAAAGTCAATGTGACGATGTGGATTTGATTTCTGTTTGCACATCGATGCAGATGCTTCCAATGTTACATGTCTGACAGAGAAAAATGAGCATTTTCCTCAACTTAATAATACTGAGCACCAAGGTTGACAGAGTATTCAGATCCAATGTTGAATTATATGGAAGGTTTCTGAGAAGTAAAAAGCATGAGGCATTTTCATGAAATGAAAGCAGAAATATGGATGATAATATTTCTGTACATTTGTTTAGCGCATGACACTTATTTAGCAATGTTATTATTCCAGCTTTTGTCAGTCGCATTGTGAAAGAAACGTTGTGGGATCGATCAGAAAAGGTTGATCATCTAGCATATAAGTATTGGTGTGTACTGCAAGGTTCTGGAATCATCAAAATGATAAGAAATTTGGCCCAGCCTTGGTAAAGTTACAAGCACTGTACACAGAAAGATGTATATGGGACTACGCGACACGTGTGCAATATCTATCCGGTCCAAATAGATATAATAATTTACCAAATATATCAATTAATATTTAGTAGGCGGTTTCCCGGCAAAATTTTGTATCATCACGTATTAATTCAAAACATATTCTTTCACATGATTGGTAATGAGAGCTTCAATTTCATTTTTTGAGAGGGGGGCATTTCCAAAACTGGTCTTTACCTTTAAATGAGAGCAGAAATATGGATGATAATATTTCTGTATTTTTGTTTAGCGCATAACAGTTATTTAACGATGTTATTATTCCAGCTTTTGTCAGTCGCCCTGATGAAGAACTGAAATATTCAAGTTTTTTTTTCCTTCTTCCTACCAGTGCCCACTTGCCACTCCTGGGTTGAGTGTGGCAGATGTAGATTTATGTGTTGCTGAAAGATGTTAGTGTCAGTTCAGAAATTATGATTTTAAAATAATATTAACTGTGAATCAATCAGGAACAAATATGCTTGATAAACCCTCGAAATAATGCATTAATTCTTCTTAAATAGAAGTCCTTACATTTTTTTCTCATTTGCATATCAGTTCGTTTTGTCAGCTGCTTGTTCATTGCATAAAACAAATGACAGCTGTTATCAGTGATGTCAAAAGTTGAAACCATACAAAACATGGCTCTACTGCATAACAGAGTTTTTTTCCTCGCATGCATAGATTCAAGCCATTCCAATTTGCAAATTTCTGCTGTTGTTGGTATCTAATGCCTCAGTCACACCTTCGCGTATCTGGCTTGCGTATTGCTGCGTATTTATGGCAAGCAGTTTTAACATTTATTCCTATTTCTTGATATCAAGAAATGAATTCTTTTATATCAAGAAACGATTTTCTGTTGTAAAGCAATGGTAATTCTTGATATCAAGAATTGAATTCTTGATATCAAGACTTCGACTTCTTGATATAAAGAATTCATATCTTAATATCAAGAAATAGGAATAAATGTTAAAACGGCTTGCCATAAATACGCAGCAATTTAAGCACAAGGTGTGACTGAGGCATAAAAGCATCATTTGCTTCAGTTTTTTCTGTAAAAATAATGAAAGCACTTTGAGCAACATTTTCCATGTTCTTCTTTAAACAGATGAAACCTGCTTGATCCTTCAAATATAACCAGTAAATAGTCCTGTCTGATTGTGTGAAGTGCTACGAATCCCTTTTATGAATGAATATTCAATATTTTAAATAAAGACGGCTTTCAAAAGTAGCCATTTTAAAATACTGTCAGAATTTTTAAAAAAAATGTTAGGGAGGGATACCATTATATGTTGAATGAACTAATTCAGCAGGCAGGCAAACAATTAGCATTTTAGGGTACTATTTGCACTGATTGCATTTAGAGTTACCATTACTATTGCATCTAAAATTACTATTGCATCTAAAATTACTATTGCATCTAAAATTACTATTGCATCTAAAAGTACTATTGCATCTAAAAGTACTATTGCATCTAAAATTACTATTGCATCTAAAGTACTATTGCATCTAAAAGTACTATTGCATCTAAAAGTACTATTGCCTTTTATAGAAGATAATATATTGCTCTTAAAGGTACTATCGCATGCATTTACGGATACTATTTGCCTTGTCAACATACTTTTTGAAAACCAATTAAACATTTTATAGATATTGAAACTATGTAGATGGGGACATCCTCATAATGCAATATTGATTTTATTGAGTTTCCATTTGGACTGATAGACGCTCAAATACGTGTTTCGTTATACAACGTTTCATTATACCGCATTTCGTCATACCACATATATTTATACAACGTTCATCCATGAAAAAAAAGTAGAGAGAGAGAGGAAGAGTGGAGGACAGTAGAAGCAGAGGATGAGAAGAAGAGGAAGAAGGAGGAGGAGGAGGAGGAAGAGGAAAAAAAGAAAAAAAGAAGAAGAAGAGGAAGAAGGAGGAGGAGGAAGAGGAGAAGAAGAAGAAGGAAGGAAGGAAGGAAGGAGGGAGGGAGGGAGGGAGGGAGGGAGGGAGGGAGGAAGGAAGGAGGAGGAGGAGGAGGAGGAGGAGGAGGAGGAGAAGAAGAAGAAGAAGAAGAAGAAGAAGAAGAAGAAGAAGAAGAAGAAGAAGAAGAAGAAGAAGAAGAAGGGGAGAAGGAGGATGGAAGGAGGAGGAGGAGGAGAATGAGGAGGAGAAATTATATGAGAGGAATGAGTAGAAGGAAAGAATTATTTATTGTGTAGCTATATGTTTCTCATATAGTTATGCGAAAATCGTATAGCGATACGTTAAATTTGTCAAGTCAGAACGCAGGAGTAGATCATTGAGTTATTCGTAAGTGAGGACTCTCTTACTAATATTCTAAAGCAGCTTGGTGAGGAATGGAAGTGCTGTTGAATAACTGAGCCTTGCGTTGTTTACCTCCTTGTCACTGACAGCGGTATATTGTATATTTGTCCAGGCGTGCTTGCCATATTGATATAGTATACTCTACAAGTTTGGAGAGAGATGGAGAGGGAGAGAGAGAGCAAGAGAGAGAGAGAGAGAGAGAGAGAGAGGAAGAGTGGAGGACAGAAGAAGCAGTAAGCAGAGGATGAGAAGAAGAGCAAGAAGGAGGAGTAGGAGGAGGATGAGGAGGAGGAGAAGAAGAAGGAGGTGGTGGAGGAGGAGGAGGAGGAGACTTTATATGAGAGGAATGAATAGAAGAAAAGAAGAGAAGTAGATGAAGAAGGAGATGGAGCACAAGAAGCGGAAGAAGATGATGAAAGTTTAAAAGCACTGGAAAAAACAGGATGAGTGTACTTTGACATGCTTGTATGTTACATCAGAACAAAACAGTTATGAAACATATTAACATCATTATCATCATATGGCATAAATATGTTTCGATGGTTTGCTCTATCACGTTTTTAAAGGGGAATTCCACCCTGATATTAACTTGGTTTAAGAAAAAAAAAATTAGTGAAAGTTTGAGCAATATCTGATTAAAAATAGGAAAGTTATGAATTTGTGAAGTTGTCATCAGTGAAACATAAATTTGCAAAATATAAATTGACGTATTTTGCGAGCTCCTTCCCAATTTGCTCTATACACAAAAATTCATAAACTTTAATTTTCTTAGTTGTTGATGATGGAATAGATTTGTTTTATACAAGGGCAGTATAAAAACATATTTACAATAATTTTGTTTAGGTGAATGTATGATTGAAATTTTTCTTCAGGGAAAATATACATTTTTGGTAGTATTTTAGTACAGAGCAAATGGGATGGGAGATCGCAAGATACATCACAGAGTTACCAATTTGTGTTTGATTTATCGCACCTTCAAAACATAACTTTCTTATTTTTAATCGGTTTTTGCGCAAACTTTCACTAACCTGTTTCCCTCATATTTTTGCTTGTATTGAAACCAACTCAATATCAGGGTGAACTCCCCTTTAATTACTAGGAGGTGATTATGTACGTGGTGACCTTCAACATCTTATTCAAATCTTTTGAATAATACATGTTGAAATGATCATGGGAAGCATCACAAGATAATATATTTTTAACGTCTAATGGAATTGCAACAAAATTTTCTGAAGTCGTGATGATACCTGACAGTAAAACTTAGTTATTTGTAAAACATATAATTTTTATTGAAAATGAATATGAGTTTTCCTTTTTGTCAATTGTGACAGTTAAATTTTTTATGATAGCACTTAGGATATTCTAATTTAACCTCTAAGACAACTTGTTCACTACTTCAACTATGCTTATGACCAGGTCAAATGTTAAAAACTGTCTTGAAGGTAAGATGCAGTACTGTTATTGGAATTGATAATTAATTTTGAAAGAGATTCACAAGGGGTAAGGTTTTAAGATTTAAGATTTTTCTTCTTTTAAAAATACATGACTACCATATTAACAGCCAATATATAAAAATTTGTTTGCAAATCATTGCATTGTTATGTTTACTCCTCTTTACGAAATACCAATACTCAGATTGGCAATGCAAACATAACATTCCTGTTATGATTTATTCTGCTGCTTACTTCGACTTCTGCTGTAATCAAATACATGTACTCGTAGACAGCGATCCTATGCCGTGCGTGTAAATAATAATGTGACAGCAAATATTCTAAATCATAAGAGCGTCCTTGTAATTCACTTCCCAGAATCTGTTGTGAATTCTATCCAATTACTTTCTAATGTTGAAACCATTGCTCGTGCACATAATTCATAAATCTCAAATTGGCAGTTATTTTTCGTCCATGTTTACTGATTCATGATTTGAATGTCAATTTTTCAGTTCTTTTTTTTCCATGCATAGATGTAGACGAGGATCTTAAGTGAGCAACCTCTTTTCTGTGTCTTGTTATGAACAGTATGAACAAAAAAACATATTTTTTCTCAATTTTCATTCTTATACTAAAGAGGAACAAAAAAAGGTGAACCATTAAATGGATTTCAAATCTATTGATGCAAAGAAGATCACTAAAGTTAGAGAATGTAATTTACATGGATTTCTGCATTTTCTCCCATATTCTGTTATGAATAAATAATTTAGCCTGGTGCATTCGCGCTGTGAATTTTGAACTATAGTTTTACCTTTTCCTTTTTGATAGTATATGTTTTTTTTTAATGAACTTCTTGGCTATCTCTCCCTCTACCAGCATGTTTTCATCCCATAAGCATGTCCAATGGCTAAATGGAATCTTTATAGAACCCCAGAGAAACAGGAAAGTAGAATGTGATGAGCGAGTTTTAAGCGATTGTTTTTAAATCAGATAGTTATATTCGAGCCAATTGACCTACTTGGATTACCTTTGGGAATCAAGGATTATTGAGGAAAGAGCCTCAATCACTTCTTATGAGAGAGAGAGAGAGACACACAGACAGAGAGAGACAGACAGATATATATATATATATATATATATATATATATATATATATAAAGAGAGCGAGAGAGAGAGATACAGAGTGAGAGACTGAGATAGATAGATAGAGAGGGAAAGAGACAGAGAGACAGATATATATATATATATATATATATAAAGAGAGAGAGACAGAGTGAGAGACAGAGATAGTCAGAGAGGGAGAGAGACAGATAGATAGGAAGCTAGAGAGGGAGAGATAGAGAGTGAAAGACAGCGATAGATAGAGAGGAGAGAGAGACAAAGATAGATAGATAGCTAGAGAAGGAGAGATAGAGAGTGAGAGAGAGACAGAGATAGATAGATAGATAGAGAGGGGGAGAGAGAGAGAGGTTTCATGGTCTGGTGGATACGCTGCCACTGGACTGTGAATAATGGCATGGTTCGCAGCTTGTTTCCCACCACGGCACTAATGTCCTGTGGCAAGGCACTAACGTCCTTTTGCAAGGCATTAATTTACATTTGACAATCTCCACCCTGGTGTAGTAAATGGGTACCCGGTAGGAAGAAATTCATTGAATACTTATGTGCCTTATTATTCTAGCTCAGCTGAAGCTGGGGTAATTATATGATTGCAGGGCCCTCAGGGAGAATATTATTAATACTCATGAGGTTACCCTGGGTAAACAAGGCATATTATTATTACTGTTATGAGACATGGAATATAGATAAAAATGTAGATACAGAATTTGATGGATTACAACCTTTAAAATTCATAGGTGTTTCTTCAAATTTCAGTGATCTGTTTTTCTCATTTTTCTGCTTTGGTGAAATTCAACTTGATATCAGGGTAGACTTCCCCGTTAAGGTTTGGGCTTATATTGTAATAAGTTATTGTTGCGAACAGAACACATCATGACAAATAAAACTCGCAACTTGCATGGAGCTGGAGATGTCAAGTAGCTATTTTTCTATAGCATATAGAAGTACCCCCTCCCACTAATCCATTTTCCCTGCACAAAAACAAATGAAAATGTAGATTTTAGACAATACATTTCCTGATGAGGGTCCTTCATAGTGCCCTATGCGGTAACATATGCGTTAGGAGATGTTTATGATACCTAAAGTGGTTTGAATGGATGTACCATTAAATAAGGAAACATGAATGGATGTACGACGATTCGCCGCCACCCGGTCAGGTTGCCCGTTACCATGGCAAGAAATCCAGTCAGGTAATTTCATTCAACTTGGAGAGCTTTATTTGATTACGAGTGGTACAAAAAGGGGAGGAGGAATGGTGAGGAAAAAAGATTGATGCGCTTCCCGATTACATATGAGAGTCGATATAGAGAGGTCCTGAAGACCGAGTCTCCTTTTCCTTTGACCTGGTTACTTTACAAGGTGCATAGCAGTGAAAAATATACACAAAGGGATGAGCATTTTACTTCTGGAAAGCTCCAAATAGGGCTCTAGAAAAAAAGAATGTAAAAGAGATCTGGTTTTTAAAAAAGGTATGTGTACAAATTACAGCATCAGCGTTTCACCGTAATTGTAGCAAATCCAAAAGGAGCTCCTGTATAAAACTAAATTGTAGAGAGATGCTGTGGTGCGGACATGTGCAATCATTTTGTCAAGATTACTACTATGAATGTTTTTATAAATGTATAGTCGCCTATCCGCATAAAGGCCATAAGAGTTGTCTGTGGTAGAAACAGCTTTTTCGGCAATCCCATGCAGAGATGCCAACTGTTCCATTGTTGCCGTATTTGTTCTGTTTTTTGCTATGAATACGGCAGTACGTTTTTTTGTATGTTTTGTTTATAATACGTTTTTTTAATTTTTTATTTTTTATTTTATTTTTATTTTTGAAGATTTGTGTTCAAAGTATACAGGCAACATCTTGTATTAGATGTATATGTACAAATAGCCTATTATGCTAATGCATGCTTCACACTGGAAACATTGATATTTATTGAATAACAAAGGAAGATTGAAAAAAAGTGTCATATTCAGGTCAATATACATGTACTGTATGCAGTCTAGTATGTCACACATACATGTTACCTTAGAAGTTCAGAACAGAAGAAGATATATTATTTGCAAGTTTGCCAAAAGAAAAATCATGAGTCGCTCGTACAACTAGGTGAATATCGCCTTGCATGAGGCACCTAAAGTCATGGAAGATATGCCTCCATGGAGGCTTGAGTGTACGAATTGAAACTGACAAGGAGCATCTTATATCCCTCATCTTATTTCTACAACAGTCCCCACTCCCGAACATAATCTGTTTGGAGCCAGAAGGGTGTTAACTTACATGGGTTAACACCAGAGTTAACACCAGAGTTAACGCCCTTCTGGCTCTGAATTAACATACAATATCAAATTAGAGAAAAACATCCCTATGTCTTTCCTCGGCATAACGGTTAAATTGAGTATCTGTGCTTGCCGATGTCGCAGAGCTCGTAGAGTAGATGGTTGGAATATCTAGTTGCATTCCGCCAACGCAGTGTGCATCTAATCAATCAACGGCACCAATGAAGAAGATGACAGAATTAAAGATGGACACGGAAGGAGCACAGGAGGGAGAAGGAAAGAGAGAAGAGAAGATGGAAGAGGAGAAGAATAAAGGCAATGCAGTGTGCATCTGATCTGTCAATGCCAGGAATGAAGAAAGAGATGGAGATGGAAGGAGCGCAGGAGGGCAAGAGAGAGACAGAGAGAGACAGAGAGAGAGAGGAAGAGACAGAGTGGAGATTTTTGGAGAGGATGAGAAGAACTAGAAGAACAAGTGAAATAATAATGATGATAATAAATATAATAATAATGACGATAATAGTAATGATGATAATAATGATAATAACAATTTTAAATGATAATGATAGTAATAATGATAATAATAATACTATCAATGATAATGATAATAATAATGATAATAATTATGATAATGACAATAATAATGATAATAATAAGAAGGTGAAGAAGAAGAAGAACAAGAAGTAATCATCAAATTTAGCTGTTTCATTATAAAATGAAGTTATGAAAATAACAAAATGGGAGGAATGTTACTGTAATTAGGCCAAGTGTCGTATGGCACTTCTTTGAAAGACGTCATCCATTATGAAATAAAGAGGTTGGGGCCAAGGAAGTTTTGTGTACTTTAATGACATTTTTTCATTTATGTAAAATATTGCTTTTGCATGGCTTCTAAAGTAAAGCACTCCTTGGGAACTAGCAGCATAATCCATCATAAACTTTAAGCAAATCTGAATTTGCCCATGTGCATACAGTGACAAAATCATATTACAAGATACCACTTGATAACAAAGTGCAAATTGTCGCTTTGCCCGCAAGAATGCCGTTACTGCCAGTGACAATACATAGCTCTTTCTGCCTTTTTGCATGCAGCCAACAAAGTACAGATAAAGTTTAATACATAGGGAGTATTAAATATGATAACATCTGTTAGCTTACAGTCCTTACATATCAAAAGCAAGTGGAATGGTTGAATTACTACAAGGAGATAGCTCAGATAAGGAAGAAACGAAGAGGATAACAAAGAATATATAGACGAGAGAGGAAAAAAGGGAGGGAGGGAGGGGAGAGAGATAGATGGAGAAGGGTAAAGAGATAATATCAAAGCTGGGTTTGCACATATTTACATGTATTAAAAAGTGCAATTAAATATTTTTCTTTGAAATTCTTGATGCATTTCCTCCAGGTATATTTGTTGCTCCTTGTGAGGAAGAGATGAATTTTTTAACTTTGGAGAATTTTATATCTTCTATTTAAATCATTAGGGTTGTAATTTGAAGTTGTTTTTTCCCCATTAGGTAAATGCAGCACTCGTGTAATCGAGTCTCTCTTGATTATTTAATTGATTTTGTTCCAGAGTACGTCACTGTCGGCATGTTTAATTGAACATTAGCATTTAAAACTATGTTCGTTTAAACAATACCTGAGGAAGACTGTCGTAAACATGAAGATTTACAGTAGCATTGTAATGCAGATTGAAACTTTAATAGGAATTGGTATTATAAAAGACTTTCACTTGCCATAATGGAAAGAGTGTGCTTGGCCTGTTCTAATTAAACAGTTGTGTCATTGGGAAGTTTTGAAGAAATTATATATGTTTCAAAATTTATCCCTCTTACTTTTATTTTGAAAAAAAAAAATCACAATTGTACATTAATTAATAGGCTGGTATTTGTAAAGCTACTTTTGATTGTTATCGGTTTGGATTACATTAAGAAACCATATAAGGGCTCGACATTTGAAAAATTGAAATAATGCTGTTTTTAATGTACATTTTCTTTTTTTATTTTCAGAGCACTGCATCATTTGTAGAAACTGTCTGTATAGAGCCAGAGGTTTGTTAACTCATAGCGATAAAGCCTTCTGGCTTTCAACAGACATTGTATGTGCAGAATTTTACTGCTTTCTTGAAATGGTAATAGAGTTATATTGGATTGTTTTCTATTGGAAAATGCTTGATTGTGTGACTTATTAATTGTGAGAGAAACCATGTATGTTTTTAATACTGTCAGCTAAGTTTGATAAGTATATGTAATTGTGCTGTCATGGATAATACTCATATTGTTTTGAAAAGGAAATATTTTGAGGTTGATGTTAAATTTACCAGACTGCTAGGATACCTATAGGAGGTATATAGATGAGCAACCAGAGGAGACTGGGGACCATACCTTTCCAAAGTGCACAAGTGCATTGACAAGGTTCTGAACCTAGGACCTTCAAGCTTCTAAGCCCTATAATCTATCCACTGAACTGATACACCTCTTATTCATTTCTACTGTTTGCCTTATTCATAGGAGGTCTAGGTGTGTCAGGTTATCCATAGTGTCTTTTTAGACTCAGAGCGAGATGGGAATTAACTTGCATCATGTGGACAGAGTTCACGCCCTTCTGATTACCACTGGACGATGTGTTTTAAGTGTTGCAAAGGACTGGTTATGGGTGTTGTTATTTTGAAAAACATGTCCTGTTGCTTCACCCGAAGGAAATCTCAGTCTGCTTGAATGCTTCTTCTTCAGTCGTAAATTTAAAAAAGAGACCAAGGTCGCATATTTGTTCATCATATTATCCACCCTTCACTTCTATCCTAACTAGGCCAATTCATACACTTGCAGTATGGCAGCCTCTCTCCGCTCCCCTCCCCTCCCATGCTGTAACGTTCAATTGGTTGTGAGTTGAAAGGGGGGCTTTCGATTGGAGTCAATATTGACGAAAGGCATCACATCGATCTTGGGCGGGCTGCCAGAAATAATACGCGCTTGAACGGGGGAGGTGGGTGAGTGATAGAGATGGAAGGTGGATGTGTGCTAATTGGATCGGTGGAAGTGATTAAAGGCGCAGTACTAGGTCCACTAGCTGCTTTTCTCAAGAATAATTAAAAATGTAGGACAAATTATAAAGATCTGATTAATGTTGATATTTTGGAAGTGAGAAAAAATTCCATCCAGTATCATAACATTTACACTTACTGTTCAAGACAAAACTCATGTGATACATGTATATGATAAGTGATTTTGTTAGATCTAAAATAGCTAAGAAATGAACAAAGGGAATCAAGGTTATTAATATTATGCTAAATGATCAACAGAGCATGTGTCTGAGCTGCCAAGTAGTACGTTTTTAACGTATTAATACGTTTTTTTTGGGTAAAATACGTTTGTACGTTTTTCTGTGCTAAAATACGTTTTTTAAAAGTTTTGAGTATGGCTGTGCGAACGTGGTTGGCTGTGAGGACGAGCGTATGCTTTGTTGTGCTATTGGGTTGTGTGAGCAATTCGTACAGCTTGCGCGGGCGCACGCGCCGCACATACAAATGCAGGCGATTGCAAGGGATGCCCACCGTACAGTACATGCATGAATGTATTCGCGCACTCCCACGTGTCAATGGACGCTGTGTATAGTGTACGCTGCATGCACGTGTTAGTAGATGCTGCTGTGTGTGTGTGTGTACGTCCACGCGATGTTCGAAGTTGTTGATGTACGGAGATCAGCAGCGTGTGTATTGTGCATATACATATACATGTAGATCTATGTGCGATTATCATGGATTATATTGAAGGCTGAAAGGACCTTTTCTTTGCATCATTAACACAAGAAACTTTTAATTTATCCAGCTTCCTTCCACATGACAAAAACTGGCAAGTTTTGATTTTCCATGTCATATCATGATGAATGTGTCCCTGCACTAGATCTACATTAGACCAGGAAGATGAATTTCTGTCTCTTTCGTTCGTTAGCCTCTGATTTGGGTAGGGTCGGCGCGCGGCTCCTCTCTTTAGAGACAGGAGCCGACCATAGGTGCTCCTGTGCAAACTCGGTGGTACAGATCTGGCCACCAAATTCCGGCCAAACTTTTGGACTAAAATTTCACTTTAGCTGATTCATATCCGATGCATTTATTTTTGAAAATTAGTTCTAGGCTAATATACATCGGTTCCACTTACCAGATTTACTGTATGATGCGTTTAAGGGTCCTTTTTCCAGGTTTCGCCGAAGAACTCCGCTCCGTGTTGAAATTTTTGCAGCGCATGCGCAGTAACAATTTCAACACGGAGCGGCCTTCAATTTCGACGAGGAAAACCGGGAAAAAAGACCCTTAAACGCATCATACAGTCAATCTGGTAAGTGGAACCGATGTAGACTATATTAGCCTAGACCTAATTTTCAAAAATAAATGCATCGGATATGAATCAGCTAAAGTGAAATTTTAGTCCAAAAGTTTGGCCGGAATTTGGTGGCCAGATCCGTACCACCGAGTTTGCACAGGAGCGCCTATGGTCGGCTTCTGTTTTTAAAGAGAGGAGCCGACCCTACCCAAATCAGAGGCTAACGAACGAAAGAGACAGAAATTTTCGGTCTAGATCTACATGTACATGCTAATGAAGAATAAATTCATTCACACGAAACAACTGTCTGGAATTGAACGCGTTTTTTTATTCAAAGAAACATAGTTGCAATAGCATTTTATAGGGAAAATAACGAAAAACATATAAAATAGGCAAAATATGTTTTTTCACCTGAAAATATGGTTTTTCAAGCTGAATAATATGTTTTTTGAAAGTTACAGGTTGGCAGCTCTGATGTGTCCCCACATGTTCATATGTATGTATTTTTCACTTTTTTCACATTTTCCAGTCGGGATTTGCTAATGCAACTCAGTAACTTTTCTTGAAGTATGCATTGCTTCTGGAAACTATACTTTTCATATCAATACATTACTACGTAATAAACAATTCTGGATGACTTTTATCCAATTTCTCCTAAAATGCAGTATTTCCCCATAGGTTTTCTCTCTTGTTGATCACCCTTAGTTACAACACAATGCAGGAAGGTGTTGATGTTATATTCTCTCAAAGCAACAAGACTATGTCCTTATAACTGGATTAGATGCGATTGAAGGAGTAGCCTTGCCCTTGCATCAGCTATGTTCATACGGTGCTGTCATAGTCATAAACTTTAAGTTTGCAGAAGCTCTAAATTATTAAAAACGTTCCTCTAACCACAATGAGGACACTCACAGGACACTTTAACAACTCGTACTCAAAGTTAACTACAAGTTGGAGAAAGCATTCATTTTAACTACAAGCTGGCGTTACCTCAAAGTTAAGTGCATCCTCATGGCACATAACCGAGGACCCCCCTTTGCTCATCGTTATCGTGCTAAAATTAAGATCAGTCGTGGTTTGTAACTTCAAGTTAACTTAGAGTTTCATAAACACGAGTGCATCCACACAGTCCCTTACTACAAAGTAACTTTGAAGTTTATAACCACGACCTTAACTTCAAGTTAATGGACTCACGTATGAACTTTCCAATTGTGATGAAGTCAGGCTATTGGCGTCAGGGCCGGCATGATGGATTACCCTGTATTATGGCAGCTTGTAAGTGCTTCATGACATCTTCAAGACAAATTACTGATTAGCCATGATCAGTTGATGAAGAGTGCATAAACGGGTTTCCAAACCCAGGATTGATTTGACATCCATTCAGCTATGAATACTGCACTTTTGTTTAATGACTAGGTACAATTCAACATTTCAAGGTGGTTATTTGAATAATTGTATACTGTTGGTATTGTTTTTTTGTTAGGTTGGGGCAGATAAAGAATAACATTGAATCAACTACTCCTCTAACGAACAACATAAATCATGATGGATTAATAGAATTAACACAAAACCAGGCCATTGGTTACCTCAAATTGGTGAAGGTTTATTCAGTCCAGGATGATTTTGAACTTCGCCCCTAAACCAGAATATTAAAAGAAAATTTATTTGCATGTTCCTAACATTTTAACAAAGACATGAGCTTTTCACCTTGGACTCCTCGGACAAAAACGCAAGAATGAACAATCTTACAGTCATGTAGTAAAAACAGGAACTACATTGGAGCTTGTGAAAGAGGTGATGAGGTCTAGTACAGTGTACATGTAGGCTACTATGAATGGGTGAAAGTGTAGGAGATAATGCCCTTCTGGCTCTCATCAGATAATTTCATGATCAAAGTGGTTATTTCCCCAAAAAATCCTACTATTGTTAACTTTTTGCCACCTTAAACTTGCCTGCAATAAACCTTTTGGATTATCAACATAGTATCTCAAGAAGGTGAATAATACTAAAAGGCAAACATGAGAATCTGTATGTCCCCACATTCTTCCTCAGTAAGTAAAATGAGAATTACATATGCATTGAAATATGAAGTACTATGAAATCTAGAATGATTTAAAGGTTATTTTATTCTATTTTACATTATTTTTAAACATTTTCATGCTTTGACATATATGTAATACACATGCAGATCCCCCAGTATGGGAATGGGCAGTGAACTAAGCTCAGTGACTCTTGCTTTAATTGACAAATCCTGAATAGAAGGCGTAGCAGACCATGCTAGGCTAAGATTTGAACCCATACCCTTTTAATTCCCAGTACGGTGGTGACACAGGGCTAGATCATAGCACCAATACTATTTTGAGCAAATATGTGGGTGGTCAGCTCAGCTAAGTTACTGAGCTTTGGTAAATCCTTATTGGGAATGCGTATGATCATATGTTGGCTCAGTACATGCCCAGGCTAAGATTTGAACCAATACCCTTTTAATCCTCATTATGGTTGTGACACAGGGCTACATCATAGCACCAGTGCTGATCATCAACATTTGCATTGAGAATAACCATGAGAGAGGGAGAGAGCTAGTCTGTACATGTACAGTAGATTGAATGCTTGTTCTCAGAAAATAATGAATTCCACTAGCTCAATGGGGTTCACATTATCAGCACAGCTTGAGGCTAGATGAGTGCTCCAGTTACCCAATTTTACGCCTACCCATGCGATTACCCCCGTTTATGGGATATCACAGTTTTGCCCACAATTGTGCCTCAAACGGCAATGATTATTGATCCTTAAATGATGTTATTACATGGACATGGACGTGGACATGGTTTGGTGAAGTATATGTATTAACTTTCAGGCCTGTTCCATGACATTAAAGACAATGTCACTTATTTATGGAGGTGGGCTATTAAAGTTGAACCTGTTTTCATTTAATTTACTAATTTTTGGAGTGCCAATTGTCATTCTCTTCATTCCATATAAATTACTGTAATTCTGTAATAAAATGATTTTAGTTAGCTATATGAAATGATTTGAATCATGAAGTGAAAAAGGAGAAATGGATTTTGAAGTGACTTGACTTTTGTTCTGCTCATTTAGGTACAGAATTATGGTATTTTTATAGAGTGATGAGGCTGAGGATTGGTGCCTCATAAATCAGCAGACCATCTCTGCCCATTTATTCCAAAGTGTAAACCTAGACTAAATGTAAGTTTTTGCTATGAATACTGACCAAACAAATTATAGTTTAGGAGAGGAAGAGTGCTGTTTTGTCTTATCTTAGGTCGAATGAGCAACCAAAATGGAATCAGTAAAGATGTTAGCTTCCATGGAATTTAGACTAACCTTTGTCATAACTTCCGTTGTATAGGTGAACAGTGGATTACAAAGAATTGTTAGTTATGGAAATATGTCATATATATTAATAATTTTTGCAAATTATTGTAGCCTTTTGTCTGTTTAGTTCAAGTATAGGGTCATTACCAAATGATATCTAGAGAGCTTGGATACCTCGATACAAGTAGCTCCTCTCCAATTAGATTTCCCTCCTGTCTCTCATCCCGTTCCGCAGTCTGAGCTCAAGCTATTTCCTCTGATGCGTTAGATCTCAGCGCGAGCAGAGCCTCACGCCTAATACGCCACCCTCTCCCCCACATGGCCTCAAGCCAAAGTGAGGAAATGAAATTTCACTTCAGTTTAAATTGAGTCGTAAGACCCAGCTGAGCAAATGTTGCGTGAACTTGTACCTTTCTTTCCCTACCATGTCTCATTATTGCCGCATTCTGGCATCGGGATTATGGGAATTAGATCCGTTTTGTTTTGAATGTCATCCTTCCTAGCCAGAGTTGATTGTTTTCGTTTAACTAATAGTGTGTGATTGATTGTCATAGTATTAGTTTGAGTGTCAGAATATTTGGCTCAAAAAATTATATAAAGTTAATGACAGATTTAACTTATTTTGCAAGTTACACATAACTGATATTGTGAAAACATGTCAAGGACTAAAAATACTTGATAATTTATGATCTATTATAAGACTACAAAATTCAAACATATTATATGGGGAGGCCTTTACCAGATAAGAGGCACACTTTAACATTTTGATGTATATATTTTAAGAAGTTCAAGTTTTATTAGTTTTAGCTAAAAAAGTAAGAAAGTACAGCACTGAACTTTCAACCTGAAGATTGTTGCTGGTTTTGGTAATAAGGTATCTGCAGTACGTATACCTAGTGTCCTGACATTGGTTAGCGAAACCAGCTAAAAAATTTATAAAATTTAAATGGTGCCTGTAAAATAGAAATCCTGATTTTGAGTGAATTAGAATGAAAATAAATAACAAGAAAAAAAAGTTTTTGATTCTTGATTCACATCTACCTAAGATAGAGCAGAACATGAACTTTTAGAAATATTGTAAAAAAATATTAGAATGATTAAAGTTGAATGATTAAAAGTGAATCTACAGTATTGCAAAGAATAAAAAGTAATCTCATGAAAACCTAAATGATCATTCCAGTCAGGTTTGTTTACACATGATATGGTATTACTACCTCAAAATGTTGATGCAGCTAAGCAAAATAATTTTAAGAGTAGGTTGGTTCAGATGAAAAATAATTTTGAAGCTTTCTCACTCATTTTACCTGTGTATGTCAGGTTTTTTTTTTCCTTTAAGGATATCCAAGCAGAAATGTCCCTTTAAAAGGATTGCTCTTCAAATTATTGTCATGTTTGATATGAGAAAGGGCTAGAAAATGTTGGACAGACTTTCATGCCACATGTTTGGACCCAGTAGTCCCAGACACCCATTTCTGTGTACACTACAGCTCTTATGGCTTCAAGCAAGATTGAGTCAATTTCCATTCATTTTCAAGAACTCCAAAACCTCACAATATATACATCAATTCTTATTTACTGCATCATCAGTCTTTCCCAATGGCTTCCAGACAGTTTTTTCTTCACAGTAGGCACATTTACCCAGACCAAACACCATTTTGAAAAGTCTTCATAACTTTTGACTGCCATTTACACTACTGGAAAAACCCATAAAAAAACGTTGATGTTTGCTCATTCCAAAATCTGTGAAATTTCTGCCAACGTTTCAAAAAGCCACACCCCAGAGATGGATTTTTCAGTTTCGTTTTTTTGTCGTGTTCGCCGGTAATTGCTTAGCAACTTTCGACAAAACACAGGAATGTGAGAAAACTCAATGCTTTTTGCTTGCAGTGTAACTGCAGCTATTGTAATCGCATGATCAGTACTTAACTTTTATCTATTAAGTGTAGTGCACTTCACTTTTTCTACATCTTATATCGCAAAGATGAGTGATAAACCACAACCTTCGCATCCCATCATCATTCACGTCAACAACTCAACCACAACATCTATGTATGCATAGTATGCATGAGAGGCCAAACAAAAATAATATCTAGTTTCTCGTCCCCTCTTTCCTTTTATCGGCCCACCTCGATTGTTTTTGGTTATCTGAAATTTTTATTCTGAAAATAAATAAACACCTAAGGACATCTAGACTATGGCATTTACAAAACTCATTAAAAATAAATTCATGTTTTTAGCTCTGTAATGCATATTAACACAAAATTTGAATTCACAAAATCTGTGTTGAAATTGAGCCAATAATAATAATAATAATAATAATAATAATAATAATAGTGGAGTCTTGTATATCGCTCATGTCTAGCACATTGTCACTCCTGGCGCTCCATTAAACGGCGCTCAAGCATTTCAAGGATCAAATTCCTGCCGGGTACCCATTTACCTCACCTGGGTGGAGTGTAGCAATTGGAGAATAATGTCTTTCCAAAGGATATTAGTGCTGCGACAGGGATTCGAACCCTGTACCTTGTGGTTTACAGTCCAGAAACTTATCCACTGGACCGCAACACCTCTACATAGCATTTCTATGTACAGAAAAATATCAAATAACATCGAACCCTCTCCTCATTTTTCAAAATATCTGAATGGGAAACTAGGAATCAATTTTATGTGGCCTTAGGTTTCATTTGTAGAGATGCTATCATGTAAAGAAGGTGAATGAAATTATTTGTAACCATGAGTTGTGTGATATGTATCATAAATCTGAATACAATTACTAAAGGGTTCAGGCCTAGAGAGTGTTTTCTCTTCACATGTCAATTTAGTGTAGTGCTGTGATCAAACGTTTAACCGTCCGGTATCCGACCGTCCATGGCACTATCCGTTTTGAATGTGACAGTTTCGTTTACCCGATTTATTTTTTTAATTTTTTTAATTTTTTTTTAAGTGTAAAAATTTCGGACAAATTTTACAATATAAATAATGAAATAAATGTATCTTATAGTATTTCAATTTATTTATTCCGGAAAATTACGAGAAAAAATTTAACTTATTGAAAATAAACATTTATAAGAACAGTAATGGAACGAGCCTGAGCTGCTATCTCTGTGTATTATAACATGTACATCGGTACATTCAATATGGCAGCTTTCATGAATCGCAACTTTAGACAACAACACTCGGCAAATCTTTAAAAATAATCAGTTTATGTCAAATTGAAATCATGATTCTTGTACAGTCGCAAATAAAACACGAGTAAAGACGGAAATATGAATGTAAGTAATATTTTTCTTCACGAATATTTACGTTTTTATGTGAAATTAGTGCCGGTCGAAAGCAGTGTTTTTCATCAGGAGTGGTGGGCGAAAATCCCCCGTGCTGGTCGGGCCCGCGCCCGCCCAGTGCCGACCACTATTCTTACAATCAGCGGCGATCTTAGCAAAAGTGAGTAATTTTCGTTTAACCGAAAACCGTCCGGTTTTGACTAGCGTTTAAACGGAATTGGAAATATCCGTGATGTTACAACATCACTTAAAAGTACAGAACATTGTCTTTGATGGTAGTAATAAAGCTCAACTAAGGCCTGATATAATCACATTTTGTAATGATGTAACACAAGACTTAATTAACATCTCCATGAGACTCCATTAGTTACATGTTGTAATGTTTGCTTTAGCATGTAATTAAAAAAAAGAAATGAAGAATCGGTCTCAAACAGCGCCATTAAGGCTAGATACATTCTCACATTACAGACATCAAATAGGAAGACATTACATGCCCTTGAAAATTGTTATGTTTGTTGAAACATGAAACCTTAATTACCATTTGTGCTAGACTTTATTCAATGATTTATCATTTACATTAGCATATAATTGTTAGTAGTAGACATAGTTTAACCATGCAATTTTTGCAACAGCATGTCAGAGAGAGAGAGAGAGAGAGAGAAAAAAGAATAAAACAGAATTATCACACTATACTATGTGTTGAATGTGTGTATCTCTCCTCCCCCTAATTTCAAAAATATAGTTGAACCTGCTTTACTGACCACCTTTATAGAAAGACCACCTGTCTATTATTTACAAAAATTTGTTTCCTTTGAATAGTGTTTATCATTGGACATGTACTAAAGTAACCTGTACATAAAGACCACCTGTCATCTGTTTATAAGGATCACATTTCTTGTCTCCCCTGACTGGTCTTTATTTACAGGTTTTACTGTAATCTGGTATATCCTCTTTTCGCAGACACAAGGAATATATTCATCAACATTTTTTTAATAGCCCTGATTAAATCTGTACTAGACCTAATTAAGTGCAGGCATGAATACATTAAAATGTAATTAAACATCAAACAAGGTCATTTCATTATATTTATACTACATTGACTGTATACATGTACATTATATTGTTTTGTGTGGAGCCCTCAGGGCATTAACTCATATGCATTAACAAAGCATATCCTCTTTCGATCTATCATGGTATCCTCTCCCAGCTTTGAGGTTGATTGCAACATTTTCCCCCCATTCTACTGCCATTCTACTGCCATTCTACTGCACTCTTGCAGTGTCATTCCACTCCGGTCTTAATGTTCTCCTCCCAGTTGGTTCTTTGTTTCCCTCTTGTACCCCTTTCATAGTGCTTCTATTGGAGTCGCACCGATGAAAATACCGATTGAATTTTCCTTATGTAAACAAAGGTGAAACCGCCGCTTTCCCTGCTGTCCATTTCATACTGCCGGTGAAATTCACTCGCTGTGGCAAGCCCTGGCTGGAAGTGAAGAATTATTGCGCAATCACTTGTTAGCTGCTTCACGAAACAACGGCTGCGATAAACAAAAATCCTTTGTACTTTCATTACATCTGTTAGTAATCAGTTTTAAATATTGTTTTGTTCACCATTTGGTGTAATAAATATACAATTTTCAATAAATATATTATCGTAACGATATACATTAATACATTATATTATATTAATATACATTTATTTGGATTCTTTACAAAGCTTATCAATAATGTAAAATACAAATAAAACGAATCAATTTAAGCCTGCGCCCCATCTAGCTAGCATGCAGCATGTTTAACAAAATGTCAACAAACACAGCTGGTTCCGAAAAAAGTGCACGTACACTGCGACCTTTGACCATTTTCATTGGTGTTTTGATGACCGTTTCATCGAAGTCACACCGATAGAAAAAGAATTTCTCCTGCTCTTGAGCAGGAGAATTTAATCGCCTATTTTTCTTCTTTTCATCGTCTATTCTATCGGCTTTTTCTCCTCTGTACCATTCATAGTGGCCGTTTCATTGGATGCGTCCGGATGCATCCGATGAAAATCGGGCCAGTTTGAAAGGGGTATTGGTCTGGTACCTTCTACTTTATCCTCCTACAAATCTTTCAAGACACTCTGATGTCTTCTCAAAGTTTTTTGCCTTAGTTTTTTTTTCTTATATCGTCGTCGCCAGATGTTGAAAACTTTATATCATGAGCATCATGGCATTGATAATATTTGCTCATATTTGCCCCCCAAAATCACTGCTGTCCTAATTATGTGTGTAACAAAACTAGTAAAATACTCCTCCTAGGTTGCATAATCAGTTTTGACATTTAGTTTTGAGTGATTTGAAGGTCAGAGCTTAATAGGCTCAAGATAAAAGGTTATTGCTCTGTTTGCATTTGGAAAATGTCATCATGAGTATACAAGTTGATAGCTTAAATATATGCAAAGAAATTCAATTGTATTGCCCTGCCTCAGTTCTTGATATTTTCTTTAATATGCAAATCTTTCATTTGTTTGACATACTCAATTGTATTCATATCATGATTTAAAACTTCCCAAATGTTTACAGGATGTAATGATACAGAATCTAATCAGCACTTAGCTACTTTATATAATTTCTCTCTCTCTCTCTCTCTCTCTCCCCCTCCCCCTTTTCAATGTTATATATACATGTATTTTTCAATTGCAGGGAATGTATCAACAGGTAATTGTTGACAGCTGGTCATACCAATAGTCCGTGTAAGGAGAGTCCTGAATAGGCCAATCAAATCAGTTCACTGCTGCTCAAATGGTAGACTTCCCTTTACTACCTTTCTTTGTTTTTTATTACTAAAAAAAAAAAAAAAAAAAATCTGTTTTATTCTCATCTTAGTCTTATGTAAAAAAGATACTTGTTTATGGTGCTGTAACTTGTTATATTTTGTTATGCTGAAGCCTGTAGAGGTGTATAGAGCTTCTTATATGTAAATTGATAAGTAATTGGCCGACTTATTTCATAAAACAAATTTGTAAGGTTTCTTATAGGAGGGGGCACTGTGGATAAATCGTTTGTTGTATAACTTTTAATCACAAGGTTATGTAAATGTAATAACTTTATGTATAACTAAATGGAAGAATCATGGTTTATTAGTTTGTTCACTTGACTCTCACTTGAAAGGCCGAGGGTTCAAATCCTTACCCACCACTAATATCCCAAACCGTAAAAATATCCGTTGGCAAGACATTAATCTACATTTGCCACTCTCTACCCAGGTTTAAATTGGTAGTGGATATGCTTGAATGCTTAATATTTGGGCTGCATTGCTGTAACCCAGGTAATATTACATAGTGAATTGCTTTAAGCAGTCATATGCTACTGGAAGGGGACTACGATAGTTACTATTATAATCAACAGTATAGTTAAACGTCATGTTAATTGATTGAGGGAAAACGTAAATGGTCATTTTCTCTAATCATAACAATTCCATTCTCACTGACATACAAATGATGTGCACTGATATACACTCAAATCATACAATATCATCAAATCTATAGTAGTATTTCAGAGAAATTACCCAACATGCAACATTGTCACCATCCACATAATCCTGCTTCCTACCACTTGCTGAACTGATTTGTTAGTTAACTGTACATGTATTTCTAAACATTTAGAGTTCAATATATTTAATATTGACTTCCAGTATTGCTTTCTGTGCATCCATCCCTTGTTTTGTATTGTCTGTTTGGAGCCAGAAGGGCATTACCTCTGTGTTAAAGTGTATGAGTTAATGCCCTTATGGCTCTGGGCCCTGTTTCATAAAACTCGTTATCAATAACAAGTTACAATATCTGTTATAAGCTACTGAAATCGTGGCATTTGATTGGCTGACGGCAAATTTGCCATAGAAATTTAGCATTTTTTATTGATAATAAGTCTTGTGAAACAGGACCCTGAACAGACGATGTGTTTTCTTTCTTCCAGAGATCAAGCTCATGTGAGAAAACAGAGAGAGAGAGAGAGAGAGAGTAGATTTTCTGTTTTAGAAACAATCTATTTGCTTGCACTTTATAAATCACTTCATCTCAATGTCAAAACCCTTCAAGGTTACAAAAAAAGTCTCCATTTTCAGTCAGGGCTTGGTTGCCTCTTATGTGCTATTCAGGTATTCATATCATCAGGTGAGAGCCAGAAGGCTATTAACTACATACTTACATCTATACACATAATAACCCTGTGTCCACACACAACGGGTTTGGGCATCGTTTCGAACTAGAACTCAATAAAGAATCGCGTCTAATCACGCCTAATCGCGGAATATATTGTGTGTGGACATAACTAGTATAACTAGTCAAACTAGAACGGTATAACTGGGCGGGGCTTAATCGTGACCTCGCGCGAAAGGAGACCTGACCTCTCATTTCCGCTTCCATTTCATGACCGCAGTAGCAAACTGCGCACCTATACGACATTTCGCTGTAGAGTTTCGGGATTACTTTCTTGTGTGTGTGGACACCCTGGAATTTATATGATGATTCTTTATACGACGTTTCGCTATAGAGTTTCGGGATAAATTGTTTTGTGTGTGGACACGCTGTATGTCTAGTAAAATGTAGCAATAACAGAGGTCATGAATTTACAAGGTGTAAAATATAAAGTGATTGAAATAGGAGCGGATTGAGAGTAGACACGTCAAGTGGTCTTACTGACTGATTCATGAAACACTTTCTCTGAAATTGATATGACAGAGTGAGCAATGTGCTGGTAGCAGGTTCAACTGGATTTAAGGAAGCAGTTTGGACGACGTGCCTTCTTGCTCCGAGTGATAGACACTTAGAGTTTGTGGGTGCAATAAACTGAGTACTTACAGGAATTTATTGCAGGCTTGATGCACAGCTCAGCTAGGAATACATGTAATTCCACTAATGGCGTGCTTGAATAGTTGAAGAAGATTCGCAGCGTGTGGCGGGGGCATTAAATGAAGGGAAAGATGCGGGACAATTGAGAGCAAATGCTCATGACAATTTGGATAATTGATCGAGCTGTATTTCATTAGACTTTGCCCCTTGGCTAGTGCTTGGTGTTTTGTTGGTTGCGGTAGGAAGTGAGAGAAGGAGGGAAAAGTAGTGGGTAAAGTTTGTGAAGCATTTAGGGAATAGATATTAATTATGTGCCCCAATAATTTCATCTTCTTGAGCTTCTTGTTGCTATGTTGATAGGTATAGAGAAGAACCATGGGGAAGTAGTAGAGCAGAGGGATCATATTTAGAGGTCCTCAGTCCAAAACCATGGCTACTCCTGCTTGTACATACTGCAGCTCCTGATACTACTACATGTACTACTACTTCTACTTGGATATTGAATTGAATGATGATATTGGAAAGTATTTATAACACCCATATCTACCATCCGAGATGCTCAAGTGCTCCAATATACCCTGGCTGTGCCTACATACATGTAGGCTACCAATTTGTGCTCACAGCATCTAAGGAATTTCTTCTTACTGGTACCCATTTAACACCTGGGTGGAGAGTGGCAATTGTAGATTAATGTCTTTGTCAAAGGACACTAGTGCTGCACCGGGGCTCGAACCCATGACCTTCACAACTCCAGTCAAGTGTTTAAACCACCTCTACCACGGCCACCTTCCCCACTACCACTACCACCACCACCACCACCACCACCACCACCATTAAAACCACCACCACCACCACCACCACCACCACTACCAACACCACCACTAAAGCTACCACGGTACCGCCACCATCACTATTTCTACGACCACTACGTCTATTCCGGCTTTGTATCTCAAACCAATTCTTCTACTGATACTCTTTGGCCTCATTGTGCAAGAAATATAATGACAGGACTATTTTGCCTAGTCGTAGAAAGATGCATACTGAATTTACAAAGTACAAGAAGTGACGGTGGAAGATGCGGGGATGCGTCTGACATTTTGGAAGAATGTCTCAAGGATCTAATTCACAGCTTGAAACGACAACTGCACAGCTGAATGCCATTCCATCTGCCCATCAGCGTCCAATCACTGGCCTGAATCTACAACAGCTGAACAATCAGCGGGAGCATTGCTCATGTTCAGCCAATAAAACAACCTTTGTTTATTTGATTAGCAATAGTTCTGGTTATGTCAGTAGAAGTTTGCCTCCTGTTGCAGCCTGACATTTCTCCAGTCAAGATCTCTCATATTGATCCAGAAAAGCACCAAGTCATTGGCTTGCGTGAATGTATGTCATCTTATCACTGGCGGATGGTCGTTAACAAGCGCGCATGCAACAAAGCAAATATCCGATCACTCCTTTGTAAGGTTTTGACTGTTCAATACATAATACATGTAATAATATAATATAATAATATTTTATAGTTCACTCCAAATTTTATTAAACCGAAAATGGAAATTCTTTGTGCCCAATTGATCGTGAGCCCGGCAGCCACTGAGCAGCGCCAGATCGACATTGCTCTATCCCCTTATTGTTGAACGCCAAACAAGGTAGCAGCGACTCCCATCTTTTAATGTCTTTTGGTATGACGCGGCCGGTTCGAACCCACGACCTCCCGGTTGTGAGGCGGACGCTCTACTGACTGAGCCAACACACCTGTACTGTTCAATACATAATACATGTATACAACATATAAAAAATGACAGGGATATCTGTCTTTTTCGACTAATATAAAAGAACGAATCAACTTTACTACAACATTTGAGTAGTTTTGTATCAATTAAGCACATATTTTTGAAGTTTTGGATATTTTATTGCTAACAACCTTTGGCTTGACGCAATAATGCACGTCCACGTTTAGGAGAACAGCCCAATTCACTTGGGGCCCTTCTGTCAGCGACATATTGACACAAAAACATTTTCAATCATACAAAACATGTTTGAAATATGTCTCCTGTCACCCTTTTCATTTGCTAATGCATCATGCTTTTCAGTTGATTTTGTTTTAAAATTATTTTGCAAGAAGATAAAGAATATTTTTCATAGCATTTCTGCATAGAAATGTG